>JARHVA010009843.1:0-259045 GCA_037957365.1 Torreya grandis
GTTTTTTTAGTTACTTAAGACCTTTTTGGACACATGGGTCATGACATAACCTATTGACACTTACACATTTCCCACTAATCCCATAGAAAGCATTAAATACACCAATTTGGCCCCCTAAAATGACTCAAAATGATAAAGAGACCTAGAAAACTAATGGCCAAAGTTATTATAACATAAATTGGCATTAATTGACCTATGAAACACTTTATTAAAATATATTATGCCCCTTATATCCCTAAAAAATAAAATTTTTAAACTAGGGGTGCCCTATTTTGACCTAAAAGTCAAAATTGGTCAACAAATTGGTGAATCATAGGGGTCGTATGCTTGCTACACTAACTTGACCAGTAGCCTTATTAGTCCATTAGGATTATTGAGTCATATAAGGATTGAGAAAAATAACAGCCTTTGACCATTGACTCAAATTTCATCAACATAAGACAACTAGTGACTACCTCAACCACACAAAGGAAAAGGACACACACAACCAAGAAAACAAACACACTAGACACATAGATGTGCATAAGCACTTAGAAGAATTAGGAAACAACCTATTATGCACAACTAAAAACTAAAAAAACCTCCTTTCTAGGACCAAAATGAAAACCTATTGAATCATCTTCATGGTGGGATGAAATAAAGTGCCAAGCATGCTTCTCTTTGAATCAAATGCTTTGTAGATCAGATCTCTTCTTTGGCACTTCACTTGATCTGATCTCAAGTAAACCATCCTTAAATAGGTATCTAATGAATACATACTCTTCTTGAACATGTTCATACACTTTATGTTTCTGCCCACTCTTCATTTCATAGTCAACTTGTATCTCTTTAATAGGCATGACTGCAAGAGGATTGATTTCTTGTTCCTTATAAGATTGAGGCCAATAGGAGCTTGTCTCATACTTCAAGAGATTATGTGTTTCTCCCAATTAATTGAGATGATAATAGCCCATCTTGATGACTTCAAAAATTTCATCATTAAATGCATATGTTTCTTGAAAGGAGAGATTTGAAAGAATGCTTTCTCTTTGCATACTTACTTGTGTACACATGTTGCCTTCTTTATTTTTAACTAGATTTTAGCCTCCTTGAATAGGAGTATAGCCTTCCCAAATGACATCAAACAAGTCATCTAAATAATTATTAATAACTTATCCATGTTCATCTATGGTGTCTTGAAAAGTGAGGAAGGAGTTAATGATCATTTCTTCTTCTTTGGAAAAAGAGAAACATCCTTCTTCAAAAGCTTGTGAATTGTATTATTTTTCACTAAGGGAAGTGCCTAAGGTGATCTAATCCTCATAAACACTCATTAATTCTTATTTATTAGCCATGAATTGAGCATATTCATCTTCATTTGCCTCTCTCAAGATAGGCTCTTCAACACAAAGAAAACATTCTTCATCAACTAGGCAAAGAGATTCAACACAAGGACTTACCTCCTTTTCATCACCTAAGACCTCTTTAGGGATTTCAAATTGAAATTTAGATATCATAATCTAATTTATTTGGTTAATGGATTCAAGATATTCAACCTCCTTCATGGTGATGCCAAGACTAGGTATTTTGAAACCATGTGACTTAGCCCAATGAGGTTGCTAAAGAGGTATGCTTTCTTAAAGTAAGATATCTCTTTCTTTATCAACCAAATGCTCTTATTTTGGCTCCCACACCATAATTCCATGAAGGAAAAGGTTAATTAGATGAGTACAAAAGGAACTAGTTGGTGAATATGGGATATAGAGTTCAAAATTAGATTGAGAGTGCAAGACAGGAGGCTCTTTAGGAAGTGTTGACCAAATTTCACCTCAGTACAATTTGTTCAACCATTTTCAAGGAGATTCAAATAATAGTTGCAAGAACAAGTCTTTTCAAAGGTCTAAAGTTTTAAGTCAAGGAGGTTAAAGTGTTTTGGCTCCATTTTAGTGTAAGTTAGGTTCTCCACAAGTCAAGTCTTGGCCACTCATAAACCTGAGTTACTCCTCAAGACCAAGTCAAGTTCTCTAAATGAATCAACTTATAAAAATTTCATGAGTAGAATTAATTTGGATTTATGAATCCAAATGAATCCTTCCAATGAATTATAGGGTTTTCAAGTAGAAAGTCTTAAATTGATTTGTAAGTAGAGAGAAATGAGAGGTCTAAAGTGAGTAATTAATAGGGCTTAGAAAACCTAAAATGGTCTTGATAATTCCTCTCAAATTTCCCAAGGTAAAAGTCTTAAATATTTTTAAAGGGCACATTCCCTTTAGAAAGGCCCATTTCAATAAGTTTAAAGGTTTCAACTCTTCCAAAGGAACACTTTCAAAGTTTTTGAAGGGCAGTTCAAAGTTTTTGAATGGTAGTTCAATTCTTCCGAAGGGCAACTCCATCCTTTTTAAGGGTACATTTCCAAAGTTCCATAGGTCTCTTACCCTTTAGAAAGGGTAGTTTCATAGATCTGAAGGGTCTTTCTTAGCAAAAGTGTCCTTTAAAAAGTTTCTAGAGGGACACTTCATGAAAACTTGAAAGAATTATTTCAGACATTTTGTCTGAAACATGAAAACTTGAAATAATTATTTCAGACATTTTGTCTAAAACAATCTTTTTAAAAGGATAAAGAAGAATGAGAAGCTACCACATGGCATGAACTGGAGTATATTTGACTTGTCAAATATAGATGGAGGATGATTGATAGGTGCCTATGCCCAATAGATCAACAACTCAGAATCACTAATGTAAGTCATTTCCTGAGGACCAATCAAAAAGGAAAGACAAAGCCAAATAGATTAAAAATAACTTCTCTCCATGCCATTATGCATCACAATAATCCAAGGAGAAGAAATTGGGTGATAAAATAAATCTCCAATAGGTGGCTTCATTAGTAGCAACCATTTTTGCAACCATCACCACATAGCTCTATTTTGTGAAGTAGCTATTTAAAATGCATCTCCAAGAGGGCAATCCAAGGGCATTCAAGAGGGTGACATGGATCAATCAGAGTGCCCTAATGAGCATCATTGGAAAAGATAGTTGAAATTGAAGATAATGACTTCCAACATAATTTATTCCTCTCCTTGGTGCCAAAATGATTTCCTCTCTCTCTCTTTATTCTTGTTATATATATAACCCCTTCGTTAGTGAAAAAAGAGAACACACCCAGTACGATGAAGCCCTACTAGAATGATATCACATTTTTCCTTTCAACATTAGCATAGGTCTATTATTTTATGTTTCTAGATGATTGTCTAAGTGTGTGAGTGATGTATGGTAACAGTCTATGATGATTTTTTTCATCCTCCTACCCCTTCATTATTTATGCTTGAATAAGAATCCTCGGTCTAACTAGTCACATGGTGTGTGTCTGAGTGTATTGAATTTTTTCATGTGTACTATCATTCTATAATATGTAGTGTCTACCTTTTAGCTCATTTACCTTGTGTTATCTTACACATCTCACCTCTATGTTGAAACACTTTTGTTAGACTCTTTAGAGCTTGGGAATGTCTTTGATTTTGTTGCATCAAGTACTGGAATGTGATACTCATGTGGAATGTAGTCTTGGTGTATCACCCCTATTAGAGTAATATTTCCCTTTATGCAAATTTATAATTCTTTTCCCTTTAATAAAGATGGTCAAGTAGTAGCGATTTTGTAGAGACTCATATACAGGGAGCTAACCCTTCAACTTAGAGGTTCATTTCCCTAGTAGGCACACCCACAATCATAGGAAATGATCTAATGTTTCCCAAATCTGGGGGAGGTCTGAACACTCTCTTCTAGGGTGAATTATTTGGAGATAATAGTTATTATAAAGGCTTGTCCCATCGAGTGTGCCAGAACCATTGGTTCCAAATCTTGCACCTTGGAAGAGAGTGTTTAGTCCTTTCCTAGTTTTTTGCAACATGGGAACATTTCCAATGCCTGTGGGTGTACCTATGCTATAAATTGACCTCTATATTGAAAGGGGTAGCTCTCTATATATGCCTTTGCTAAAATAAATCGTTTAAAAGGAAAAGAGTTAGGAATTCTAAAGAAAGGGAAATTGCAATAAAAGAATTCTCATTCTATAGTTGGTGGTGCATCAAAACTATTTTTCCACATGAATGTCAAACTCCTATGCACAATATGATAAAATAATAAACTATTTGAAAACTTTAAATATCTAACAAAAATGTTTCAACATAGAGGTAAGACATGTAAAAAATGACACAAGGTAATTGAGATGAAAGGTAAGTTTTGTGCATTCAAGGTAGTATTACACATGCAGGGATTAAATACACTAAGGTATACAATGTGTGACTAGTTAGACTAAGAATCCTTGTTCATAGGCATGGAAGACAAAGTGGGTAGAAGGATGTGAAATTAGCTCATGCTACCACTATGCATCTTTCTCACACTCAAACCAAAAAAAATCTAAAAAATCTTAAAGGAAATATATTTATGCTAAATGATTAAAAGGGATGAATTTTGATGATTCCAATAAGGCTTCAACATATGATACTTCATCCCATTTTCCCTTGTATAAGGGTTTTATTTATAGTTGAAGAGGAGAATATGAGGAGGACTTTGGTGCCAAAGGGAAGGAATTCATTCTATTGGAGGTATCCATCCTCATCTATAATTGATTTCACCAAAGATGCTTTTTAGGGAACTCTAATTGATCTATGTCACCTTCTCGAATGCCCTTGGCTTGCCCCCTTGAAGATGTTTTTCCAATGGTTGCTTAACAGAATGAGATATCTGAGTAGTGGCATCAAAATGGTTGTAGCAAGGAGCCACCTATTAGAAAATTTGTCCTAATGTTTAACCTCTTCTCCTTGGATTCTCACCCTTTTTGATGGCTCTCAAAGAATTGCATGGATCACAATTCTATGCCATCAATCTACTTGGCATGGATCCCTATAGATAATTCTTCATCTATGCCTCTCTTACCATATGGTATCTTTTCATTTATCTCTCCATGGATCTTGTGCACCATCAATCAACCATTGGCTCAAGTTTATAAGCTAAGTATCTCAAGAAACATGATTTTCTCCTTCATACCTATTTAGGTTCTCTAAGATACTTTACTTATAAGTTCATAAGTAAAGTAATTTTTTAAACCCAACTTGCTCTTGTAGACCCATTCAAGTTTTCTAGACTCACCTACTTCAAATTCTTTGAGATTATCTACTTATGAAGTTCATAATTAAAGCACCTAGATAATACATGTTTTCAATGTGAGAGTCATTCAAGTTTTTAGAGATGCTCAACTTTAAACTTCTCTCTCTTGATTGCTTCTCAACAGCTAGTTCATGATGTTAAAATTAATGTCTCATAGCCCATCATGGGATATTTGAATCCCAATGGCTACTTATTTGTCTTGAATTTAACATCTCCCAAAATTCCATGGGACAATTCCTTCAGGCAAATTTCTTTGTCTTTTTTGCAAAGGGGAAATTATTTGGGATTTTTTCAAAGTGGAATTTCTTTAGGCTTTTCTACCTTGAAGACTCCATGAACAACTTTCCTAAATCTTTATTTTTTGAATTCCTTCAAAAAATTTCTCGTTCCTTTAGTCTCTTTTCTTTCTTTCTCATTTATTTGGCTTTCTTCCCGAAGGAATTCCTTCAGACAATTTGTCTAAAGGAATTCCTTTGGGATTTTGTCTAGGCTCTTAGAAAGTGCCCCTTCCAGAAGTCCTAAAGGGTGCTTTTGGAAAGGAAAGTGCCCCTTTGGTAAATAATGAAGGGTACTTTGGGAAGGAAAGTGACCCTTTTCAAAATCTCAAATGGCACTTTTGGAAAGGAAATTATGCCTTCAAGAAATATCGAAGGGCACTTTCAAAAAAAAAGTGAAGGCAAAGTGTCCTTCGTAAAAAATCTAAAGGGAATTTGGAGGAAAAGTGACCCTTTGGATTTTTCTAAAGGGAACTTTCGAAGATGAAAAGAGACAACGTGACCCTTTATAAAAAATTTGAATGGCACTTTGAGACAAAGTGTCCCTTCAAATTTTTTTTGAAGGGTACTTTGGGAAGGAAAGGAACAAAGTGACCATTTAGAAAAATTTTGAAGGGCACTTTGAGACAAAATGTCTCTTCACAAAAAAATTTAAGGGCACTTGGAAGAAAAGTGACCCTTCAAATTTTTTTGAAGCGCACTTTTGAAGAAAAGAAGCAAGAGGAAATAAAAGAGGAAAAGGAAAGAAAATATGATCAAATAAGTGAAGTAAAGAGGAAAGGAAGAAAAGATAAAGAAAAAGGAAAAGAAAGGAAGAAGAAGGGAAAGAAAAAATAAGATGAAGGAAGAAGAAGAAAAGGAAGGAGAAGAAGATGAAGGAAACCAAACAAAAGCTTGAAGCTCTTCCTGAAGAATTTTGCTAATAGAAAAAAGGATTTGGCCAAAAGATTGAGCAAAGCTTCCAAAGAGAAAACACCTATGTACATTTTAGCATAGAACAAAAGTGAACAAGGACATTTTATTTAGTTAATTTTCATAGGGGGTGTAAATTGGCTAATAGTTTGGGGATTCAAAGGGGAGGCATGCCTGCTATGCCTAAGACTAGTTGCCTTAATCCTTCCATTGAGCATGGAGTCACACATAAGGCACTCAAAATAAATGAATAAGGTTTTTGTCAAAACACAAAAACCAGATGATCACACACATAATAAACAAAAGGATGGAAAAAACATGTGCTACACAGCACTTAGGGAACATAACAACAAATTAAAAGAAACACACCTAAACTACTATTTATAGAAGAGACTTGAGATGAACACTTCCTCCTAATCAAAGGGGTAGCTAGAAACATTATTAGCTTCATGACATAGAGTGACAAATGAAGTGTGTAACATTTTGATCCTTGACATCAATTCCTTCATCTTCTTCATGGTGTTTAACAAGAACCAAGTAGCTCCAAACAAGTTAGCCATAGAAATGACCTTTTCCTATAGCTCAACAACTTCAATCCCCTCAAAAAATTCTTCAACTTTGACCTCCAATGGTGATGAAAAAAATATTACATTCTTGGTTTCCATGGTATTCTTAATAAGATTGGGCTTCTTATTAGCTAGAAGTTCTTTAAACTCACTAAGGAGCTTTGCATAGTCTACCCAATCTTAGTCATTGTCTTTTATGGGAAAGCTTTCCTTCACCTTGTCATGAATTTGTCCCTCAACCTGGTAGAGGATTTCAAGATCCCAAAAGAGCTCCATATCTCACACCCTACTAGAGAACAACCCCTTTTCTAGTGAAAAAAGAGAACACACCCAGTATACGGGAGCCCTATTGGAATGATATTATGTTCTATGTTTTGGCACTAGCATAGTTCTATTCTTTCATGTTTTTGGATGTTTGTTGAAGTGTGCAAGTGATGTATGGTGGTATATTGTGATGATTTTTTTCATATTCCTACCCCTTCATTCTTCATTCCTTGAACAAGAGTCCTCGATATAGTTGGTCACAAGGTGTGTGTCTGAGTGTATTGCATGTTTGCATGTGTACTACTATTCTAGAATGTGTAGGGTTTGCCTTTTAGCTCATTTACCTTGTGTTATCTTGCATTTCTCACCTCTATGTTGAAACACTTTTGGTAGACTCTTTATGTCTTGGGAATGTCTATTCTTTTACTTATTTTTGTACTAGAATGTGATAATCATGTGGAACATAGTCTTGGTGTATCACCCCTATTAGAGAAGGATTTCCCTTTATGCAAATTTATAAGTCTTTCCCTTTGAGAAAGTTGTTCTAATGGTAGTGGTTTTGTAGAGACTAATATAAAAGTAGGTAAACCTTTAACATAAAGGTTCATTTCCCTAGTAGGCACACCCACAAGCCTAGGAAATGATCCAACATTGCCCAAATTTGGGGGAGGTCTGAAAACTCTCTTATAGGGTTCAAGATTTGGAAATAATAGTGTGTTTTTGGTACAATATTTGGTTCAAGATTTAGACAACTATTATCTCCAAATATTTCACCCTAGAATAGATTGTTCAGACCTCCCCAAGATTTGGGCAACATTGGATCATTTCCCAACACTATGGGTGTACCTACTAGGGAAATGAACCTCTAGGTTGAAGGGCTAGCTCCCTATATATGAATCTCTACAAAACCAATACCACTAAACCAGATTTAATGAAGGGAAAAGAGTTATAAATTTGCATAAAGGGAAATATTACTCTAATAGGGGTGATACACCAAGACTATGTTTCACATGAATATCACATTCTAGTATATGATGCAACAAAAACATAGACATTCCCAATCTCTAAAGAGTCTAATAGAATTGTTTGAACATAGAGTTGATATGTGTAAGATAACCCAAGGTAAATTATCTAAAAGGTATACCCTACACATTCCATAACATTAGTACACATGCATAAATGTAATATACTTAGACACACACTATGTGACCATCTAGATTGAGGACTCTTATTCAGGCATGGAGAATGAAGGGCTAAGAGGATGAAAAAAATAATCATAAGATGCCACCTTAAATCACTTGTATACTCAAAAAATCATCCAAAAACATGAAATAATATACCAATTCTAATGCCAAAATGTAGAAGGTGATATCATTCCAATAGGGCTCCATCATACTAGGTGTGTTCTCTTTTTTCACTAGCCAAGGGGTTGTATATATAGAAAAAAAGAAGAGAGAGAGGAAATATTTTTGGTACCAAGGAGAGGATTTTTGGTGTGTCTTATCTCTTATCAGCTTTTGGAAGCATCGAAGTGAACACCAATGATGACTACAAATGAATTTATAATTGTAAGCATCCCAAGTATCTATTGATGAAGATTTTGATCAGTCCTTTTTTTCATATGACTTGTGAAGTTGATATGGATGTCTATGGGGAGAATCCTTACCATAAACCTCCATATAATTACCCTTTCTACCCTTCTCAATAGTATTACTAAGAATACCATCCTCCTTATGAGTCATGGTAGTCCTATGGTCAACCTAGTCCTTTTCCAAATGAGTATGTTATTGTTGACCAGCCATACAACAAATATTTGCCTCAATATTTTCATGATGAGTTAGACAACACCATTAGTTGGGAGGTAGAATATGGAGATTTCAAAGCCTTACTTGAATATGTTAAACAACCTAGCCACTTTTTATAAGCTTATTACCCCTCTCATTCTCAAAATGTGTGGGTAATTATGCCAAGATTTCTAGAATTGGAAGAGCATATGATTGTGCTAGATAAGTGTAATTGATGGAACTCTTGGTGGTTTTGTGGATTAGTTAAGGTTTTTAGTTGGGTTTTTAATGTACATGTGGGGGTATGTTGAAGAAGAGAACCAATATGTCATTGTTGGAGGATTGTCTAGGGCTAGAAGAGCTTTTCAATAGTGGATTGATTGGTTAGAAAGATGGGAAACCCAAGAGGGTATGAAAACCTAGGAGGGTATGGAACAAGTTCTAGTTATAAAATAATCTCCAAAAATCTATGAAGAGCCTCAATAAGATTAGGAGGATGATGATAAATTTTATGAAGAAGATTTGCTTCCTACTTCTCTTCTATCTTTCCTCTCCCTAAAGAGCCCATTCAAGAAGTTTCACCCATTTCCATCTCCATCCTTGACCACCACTCTCCATCCTCAATCCATAAACCCATATATCTATGTTACACCATCCCTCCCTTGAAGAAGAGACTCTTTCAAGGGAAGCATCAAAATAATAAACCACCATAGAAACTCATCTTGGTGAAGACAAGGATAACCTTGACTCCTTGAATGAAGAAAAGCATGTTGAAGAATATTTTGCAACTGTGCATGAGGAATGTGACCTAGACTTGGAAGGAAAGGTATTCAAAGAAGACCCCATATCTAATCCTAAGTTTTTGGAGGACCATCTCAAACATGAAGTGAAGTTCGTCATCAAGGAAGACTGTTAAGGTACTCCTCAAGAGGTTGCAATCTTAGAAGAATCTCATGAGATCAAACTTGAAGACATAGTGATTGAGGATGACTTTATACCTATTTCTAATTTTGAATCACCCTTAGATGAATTTTATATTAAGTAAAAATAGATTGATGATCCCATATGTCAATAAGAAAAGAGAAAAGAGGTAGTGATCCAAGATGTCAAGGAAGATTTAGATGATTGGTAGTAGTAAATGGATCTCTTTCATGAGCTTGAAAGCCTCTGCCAAGTTGAGGGACATGTTCATGACAAGGTGAAGGAAAGCTTTCCCATGGAAGATAATGACAAATATTGGGAAGACTATGTAGAGCTACTTATTGAGCTTGAAGATCTTGTAGATGATGAGAAGCCCAATCTCATTAAGAATCCCATAGAAACCAAGAATGTAAGCCTTGTTACATCAACATTGGAGGTCAAAGTTGAATAATCTTGTGAGGGGCTTGAAGTTGTTGAGCTATAGGAAAAGTTAATTTCCATGGATAACTTGTTTGGAGCTATTTGGGTTTTTTTAAACACCATGAAGAAGATGGAGGTATTGATGCCAAGGATCAAAAGGTTACATGATTCATCCATCACTCTATGTCATGAAGCTAGGAAGGTTTCCAACTACCCCTCTGATCTAGGAAAAAGTGTTCATCTCAGGTCTCTTCTATAAATAGTATTTTAGGTGTGTTTATTTTAGTTTGATATTGTGTTCCTTAAGTGCTTTGTAGCACAGGTGTGTTTTTCTTCCTTTTGTTTTGTGTGTGTCTCTACCTTGTATGTGTGATCAACCCAACTAGTGTGTTTTTAAACCAAAGCTTGTTTAGTTCTCTTTGAAGTGACTATATGCATGATTCCATGCCCAATGGAAGGATTTAGGTGACTGGTATTTGACATAGCAGGCATGACTCCCCTTGGAATTTCCAAATTTCACCTGAGTATAATTTATTCAACCATTTTAAGGAGAGCCAAATAGTAGTTAAAAGAATAGGTCATTTCAGATATCCAAAATTACAATTCAAGGATGATAAAGTGTTTTGGCTCCACTGTAGTGTAATTTGGGTTCTCCACAAGTATATTCTTGGCCCCTCATAAACCTAAGTTACTCCTTAAGACCAAGTCAGGTTCTCTGAATGACTCAACTTATAAAAAAATTATGAGTAGAAGTAATCTAGGTTTATGAACCCAAACTACTCCTTCCAATGCTTTGTGGGTTTTCAAATATGCATAAATTTTATTTTTCTAAGGATCAATTATTAATTTGCTTTATAAGTAGTGAGAAATGAGAGGTTTGAAGTGAGTAAGTAATAGGGATTCAAAAATTTGAAATGGTCTTGATAATGTCTCTAAAATTTCCTAGAGTAAAATTATTAAACTTTTCCAAAGGGCATGTTCCCTTTAGAAAGGCCCATTCAATTATTCTAAAGGATAGTTGAAATCTTTTGAAGGGTAGCTCAAATTTTTTGAAGGGCACTCCATTATTTTTAAGGGAAGTTCAATTCTTCTGAATGGTAGTTCAATTTTTCTGAAGGGTAACTCCATCCTTCTGAAGGGTAAATTTCCAATGTTATGAAGGTCTCTTACCCTTTAGAAGGGGAATTTTCACAAATTTGAAGGGTCTTTCTCAGAAAAAGTGTCCTTCAAATTTTTTTTGAAGGGACACGTAGTGAAAACCCAAAAGAATTATCTGAAACAATCTTTCCAAAAAGACAAAGACAAATGAGAAGCTACCACGTGGTGTGAGATAGAGTAGAATTGGCTTGTCAAAGATAGATGGAGAATGATCCACATGCATCTATGCCCAGTAGATCAACAACTCAAAATCACCAATCTAATTCATTCCTTGAGGACCAATAAAAAAGGAAAGACAAAGCCAAATAAAATAAATAAAAACTTCTCTCCATGCCATTGTGCATCATGACAAGCCAAGGAGAAGCAATTGGGTGCCAAAACAAATCTCCAATAGGTGCATCCATTAGTAACAAACATTTTTGGCACCATCTCCACATAGCTCTATTCTATTAAGGAACCATTGAAAAATCATCTCCAAGAAGCCAAGCCAAAGGCATTCACGAGGGTGATATGGATCAATTAGAGTGCCCTAATGAGCATCATTGGAAAAGATAGTTGTAGTTAAATACAATGACTTCCAATAGAATTTATTCCTCTCCTTGGTGCCAAAAGGCTTTCATCTCTCTCTTCCTTCTTTATATATATATATATATATATATATATATATATATATATATATATATATAGAAAGACTAGGGCTATCATACTAGGTGTGTTCTCATTTTTTACTAGCCAAAGGGATATATCATCTCCAAGAAGCCAAGCCAAAGGCATTCACGAGGGTGATATGGATCAATTAGAGTGACCTAATGAGCATCATTGGCAAAGATAGTTGTAGTTGAATACAATGACTTCCAATATAATTTATTCCTCTCCTTGGTGCCAAAAGGCTTTCATCTCTCTCTTCCTTCTTTCTATAGAACACACCCAGTATGATAGAGCCCTATTATAATGATATCACGTTCTACCTTTTGACATTAGCATAGGTCTATTCTTTCATGTTTCTAGATAATTGTCTAAGTGTGTCAGTGATATATGGTGGCAGCCTATAATGATTTTTTTCATCCTCTTACCCCTTCATTTTTCATGCCTAAATAAGATTCCTCAGTCTAGCTGGTCACATGGTGTGTGTCTAAGTGTATTGCATTTTTTCATGTGTACTATTGTTTTGGAATTTTAAGGGTCTACCTTTCAGCTCATTTATCTTGTGTTATCTTTCACATCTCACCTATATATTGAAATACTTCTATTAGAATTTTTATAACTTGGGAATGTATATTATTTTATCACATCATGCACTAGAATGTAATACTCATGTGGAATGTAGTCTTGGTGTATCACCCTTATTAGAGTAGGATTTCCCTTTATGCAAATTTATAACTCTTTTCCCTTTAAGAAATCTGGTTTAGTGGTAGTGGTTTTGTAGAGACTCATATATAGGGAGCTAACCCTTCAACCTAAAGGTTTTTTTCCCTAGTATGCACACCCACAGGCCTGAAAAATGATCCAACATTGCCCAAATCTTGGGAAGGTCTAAACACTCTTTTCTAGGGTGCAAGATTTAGAGACAACAATGTGTTTTTGAACCAAATATTTGTGTGTGTGATCAACCCAGATGGTGTGTTTTTAAACAAAATCTTGTTTAGTTCTCTTTAAAGTGCCTATATGTGTGACTCCATGCCTAATGGAAATATTTAGGTGACTGGTCTTTGACATAGGAGGCATGCCTCCCTCAAAATCACCAAGAATGTTAACCAATTTTCACCTCCATATAATTTATTCAACCTTTTTAAAAGAGATTTGAATAAAATTTGTAAGAATAGGTCATTTTAGAGGTCCAAAATTGCAAGTCAAGGAGGCTAAAGTGTTTGGGCTCCATTGTAGTATAAGTCAGGTTCTCCACATGTCAAGTCTTGGTCCCTCATAAACTTGAGTTATTCCTCAATAACAAGTCAATTTCTCTGAATGACTCAACTTATAAAAATTTCATGAGTAGAAGTAATCTAGGTTTATGCACCTAAATTACTCCTTCCAATGTTTTACAAGTTTTCAACAATGCATGACTTCAGGCTTTCCAAGGAGAAAGTCTTAAATTGATTTATAAGTAGCAAGCATTGAGAGGTCCAAAGTGAGTAAGTAATAGGGCTTAGAAAACTTGAAATGGTCTTGATAATGCCTCTCTAATTTCTTAGGGTAAAAGTCTTAAACTTTTTCAAAGGGCATGTTCCCTTCAGAAAGGCCTATTCAATTCTTCTGAAGGATAGTTCAACACTTTTGAAGGGTAGTTCAACTTTTTTTAAGGGAACTCCATTCTTCTAAAGGGAATTCCAATTCTTCCAAAGGGTAGCTCAACTTTTTGAAAGGACAAATCCATCCTTCTGAAGGGTACATTTCCAAAGTTCCGAAGGTCTCTTACCCTTTAAAAGGGGAATTTTCACAAATCTAAAGGGTCTTTATCAGAAAAAGTTTCCTTTGGAAAGTTTTTGAAGGGAAACTTAGTGAAAACCTAAAATAATTGTTTGAAATAATATTTCTAAAAAGATAAAGACAAATGAGAAGCTATCACATGGTGTGAGCTAGAGTAGAGCTAGATTATCAAATATAGATGAAGGATGATCCATAGGCATCCTTGCCTAGTAGATCAATGACTCAGAATCACCAATCTAAGTCATTCTTTGAGGACCAATCAAAAAAGAAAGACAAAACCAAACAGAATAAAAACAACTTCTCTCCATGCCATTGTGCATCATGACAAGCCAAGGAGAAGTAGTTGGGAACTAAAAAAAATCTCTAATAGGTGGCTCCATTAGTAGAAACCATTTTTGGAACCATCTCTACATAGATCTATTATATTAAGTAGCCATTGAAAAAACATCTCCAAGAGGGTAAGCCAAAGGCATTCAAGAGGGTGACATAGATCAAGCAGAGTGCCCTAATGAGCATCATTGGAAAAGATAGTTGTAGTTGAAGATAATGAATTATAATATAATTGATTCCTCTCCTTGGCACCAAAATGATAACCTCTCTCTTCCTTCTTGATATATATATATATATATATATATATATATATATATATATATATATATATCCCCTTGGCTAGTAAAAAAAGAGAACACACCCAGTATGATAGAGCCCTGCTAGAATGATATCACATTCTACCTTTTGAAATTAGCATAGGTATATTTTTATATGTTTTTAGATGATTGTCTGAGTGTGTGAGTGATTTAGGGTGGCAGCCTCTGATGATTTTTTTCATCCTCCTACCCCTTCATTCTTCATGCCTAAATAAGAGTCCTTGGTCTAACTAGTCACACTATGTGTATCTGAGTGTATTGAATTTATGCATGTGTACTATTATTTTGGAATGTGTAAGGTCTACCTTTCAACTCATTTACATTGTGTTATTTTACATGTCTCACCTATATGTTGAAACACTTTTGTTAGACTCTTTAGATCTTGGGAATGTTTATGATTTTACTACATCATGCACTAGAATGTGAGACTCATGTGGAATGCAGTCTTAGTGTATCACCCATATTAGAGTAGGATTTACCTTTATGAAAATTTATAACTCTTTTCCCTTTAGTAAAACTGGTCTAATGGCAGTGGTTTTGTAAAAACTCATATACATGGAGCTAGCCCTTTAACCTAGAGGTTTGTTTCCCTAATAGACACACCCACATGCCTGGGAAATGATCCAATGTTTCCTAAATTTGAGGGAGGTTGAAACACTCTCTTCTAGGGTGAAATATTTGGAGACAAAAAGAAAATCTTGAGGGATGGGAGATGAGGTGTGTTTAGGCATAGTATCATCTCTTGGGTCTAAACCTTCCATCTCACCTTGACTTAACAATCTCATATTTGCTTCTAAATCCTATATTTTAATGGATAGGTTTTCTTGGAAAAGATTATCTTGAAATTGATAAGAATAATCATGGGAATAAAGATTACATGAAGGTTGCCATGGAATAGATGGAGATTATTGAGGAAGGGTGGGAGGGAGTTGCACAGGGTCAAATCCATTCTTCACTTTAAACTCTTTGATAATGTTTTTTTATTCTTTCTTGCCCCATGACTCCTCTATTTTTCTCTAAATCGTGATCTTAGGATTAGAACTCTCTTCATGATGAAATGTAGGAGAGTTTTTTATAGGATCAAGCTTATCTTCAATTTCATAATTTTTTACAAGACTTTTTTCCTCTTTCTTTCCCCATGACTCAACTACCTTACTCCATCTCATGATGTTAGGATTAGAGGTCTCCTTTTGGGGTGATGGGGATGTAATGTGAGAGGGAAATGAGGGTTTGGAGCCCAATTCCTTTTCTAAAAACATGGACTATTGCATATGTAAATTTTACAACTCAATTTGCCTATCAAGATTGGCTTTAAACACAAGGTTTCTCTTCTCAACTCTCTCCTCCAAATGATTGGGAAAAGGGTGACTTTGATAGGCTTGGTTTGGATCATAAGTAAGGATCATGTATGGATGATAAGACACTTGGGCAATTGAATACAAAGGTTGATAGGTTTGTTAATATTTCCATTCATGAGCTCTTAGCTTATCTTCCAAGGAAGACGCTAAGCCACTCACATCAAACATCTCACTTGTGGGCCTTTGCCAATTATCTCTCTCAATAGGTGCCCACTCCTTAACTAAATCTAATGCATTTATCACTTGATGTGTGTAATGATTAGGAATACTTTGAGCACATCCCCTTTGAGTATCAAGCTCTAACATATACCTTTAATATCCTAAAAGTGCTTATTTGAAGGTGGAAATGGGTTTGATTGGAGAAAGGATTAGGTTGACTAGTAACAAGACATTGAGAAGGCTAGTTATAAGACTGATACAACTCATGATAGGGATGAATATGATCATAGTGGAAATGATAATTATCATAAAAATATTTACCAAGGACATGTTCATATTGATAAGGAATGGGACAAGATGGATATGTTTTACCAATTTGTAGAGGACAAAACTAGAATCAAAGGTCAACAATGAATCTTCATTGAAATCAAGAACACAAATAAATATGTTACCATCCATATTCAAAGGAAAAATTGGGCTTCTTGACTAGTTAATATGTCTTTTAAGTCACCATTGATTCTTGAAAAGATGCGTCTAAAGGCTGATGTGTTGAAGGACAACACCAAAAATCCTCTAACTCTTGAAACAAGAGTCCCACCAGGTGTGCCAAAAATTATTGTCACTTGGATTTTCACCTTTTGAATAGATTAAAATCTTTCCTCATCCAAGTGGCACAATGGAATCACCTTTGGTCTTGTGGGTAGCCTAAGGAATGAGGTGAGTCTTTAGATAGGGATAGCTCCCTTAATGAACCATGTGACTACTAATACTACTTTGGGGATGAAAAGGGAGAAGGATAACTAAAATAAAACTACTCTAATGGAGGTGATACACCAGATATGTTGATGGCATCCAACCATATGTATCTCACACTTGAAATCAAAGGATAACTAAAACGTACACTCTCCAATCAATATCTTCTTGCATCAATATTACATTATGGGGTTATAGATGAATGGACAAGGCTAAAAGGACTAGAAAAAATTCGTATGAGGGAAGTAATTAAAAGAATAACTCACTTAAACCTTTACATCTCCTAGAACACATCACATGCATGACAAGAAGAAGATGTAAATAGGTGAAGAAAATGAGCATGTTAAAGAATCCTTAGTCTTCACCTATGTAAGATCATACATTCAAGTAAACACACTAATTAAATTCATATAATAGGTATGAATTAGTAATTTTATTTATATAACTGTGTATAGTTTAGTATGGATTCACCATACTTAGGTAAAGCATCCCATACAATGCCAAAATGGACAAATCTTATAGATTTTGAGAGAGAGAGAAAGAAAGAGAAGTCTAAGGGTCACAAGGACACTTTTCAAGCTGAGCCAATGAGTTAATTGTGTATGTGATAATTAAATGGGAGGAATCATGCAATTATTGAAAGTCTAAGTGTCCATATAATTCATCAAAGTTATCCAAAGTGGTACAAAACTCCTTCTTGTGCATAGAAAAGCTACCCTCATGATTATGCCTATTTTAACATCTTGTATCTAATTTGGAACAATTATAATGATTTTAATGTAAGTTAGGGACATCATAAATTTATATCCATGCATTTATTACATGCTTGGTCTTCTAGAATCAATTAAAAATGAGCCATCATCATCTATTGTCTTGAAAGCTGCCCTTCCATGCACCCTACACACTTTGTCTCAAAATTGGCATCAATTTTCCATGAAAATCCATGAGATGAATTTTATGACACTTTTTGATACCCTCAAATTCCTTGTAATAATTAGGGGCACCTTAAAATCACTTTACTTGAAGATTTCTTCCCTTCTCTCTAGCTTGTATAATATGCTAGATTTGATTGGCTGAAATTAATGGCCTAATTGGGGAACTTAGAGGTTAATTAAATGAATATTGGGAATTTTATTAATGTTAAAAATTCCACCCAAAAAAATTTTCATCTCCTAATTAATCTTATAGCCTACACAACACATAAATCAGTGAGAAAAAGCATGTTTCTACCCCAAACCATACAAGTCCGTACAACCAAAAATGTGTGAATTAGCCTAGGGAGGCCTTATAAAAGTTTAAATAGTTATTCTAGTCACACTATGTCCTTATATTATCTTTACAACTTAATTTTCCAAGACTAGTCCTTAGCAAGGGTTTAGTAGGGTTTTAGGCCTATTTGTCATCTTAACAAATTTTCCTAAATTTAGGACATCTAAATTAACAAAAATTTCCACAAATATGGCCTATAATACCCATTCACATCCCCTAACTCCTTCATCACCCATACAATGTCTCATGAAAGGTGTGAACACTTGAAACTAACCTATCATGTTTGTTTTCTTATTTTGCACAAGTCTAAGTTGATTTCTAGTTTAAAAACCATCCTCCTACAAGTTTATCTACATGAAAAATCTAATACATATATAAAAACACTACATAAACATTTTCCAATAATTTGGATATCTCATCAAGGCCTAAAATTGAAGGTAGACCCCCAATTGAATCCAAGTCTCCTTAAGGCCTAGTGGGCTTGGCATACCCTCTCGATGTTTAGATAACTTGGGCTATTATAACATGCTTATGATGAATTATTACAAATTTTCATGATTAATTCACACTCACAAATCCATCACATGACCTTTCAAACACTCATTTTCATCTTTTCTCTTTCATTTGTCAATTAGGCTTAGTGGGAGCTTGCCTAATTTGATTAGGTGCATGAATAATTAGGTCATTTTTTAGGTTTATAACATTATTTAATTGTTCCCTAGCCTCCCTACATCTTCCATACTCATCACCCAATTTTCCTTGAAGATCCCAAGGCCTCAACTTAATTCCTTCACTCATTTTGCCATCATTTACCTATTTTGTCAAAGTTCTAATTTTCATGGGTGGATGATATATAAGACAAAATAGAGAGATATTTCCCTTATAAATTTTGTAAAATTAATGTTTTGGGAGATTTTAAATGTCCCAATTACCTTTTTTACCAATGTTTTTGGCCTGATTCCAAGTGTTAGATGCCAAACCAACTCTAAGTGTCCAAAAAAGGGCCTAGAAATATTATTTTCTTACATTTTCCCTCTAAATCCACTTATAATTCACTCTTCCAAGCCAAAACCATGTTTTTATGCTGCTTTAACATTCTTACCATCTTTAATTTATTATTATTGAGCTTTGGGAACCATATAAAACACTTCCTCCTTTTGTTCCCTCATGCTTACCTAGTAAACCAAGAGGTTTTCAAGCCTTCTTGTATGAACTATTATCCATTTTCTAGGTGAGAAAGGTATTTGAGAACCTTGGAAAGTTATTTTTAATGATATTACCCATATTTTTTCATTATTTATCATTTTTTATTCACTTCAACCTTACCTCCACTTCTTAAATATTCTATGTTCCATCTTGATCTCCACTTGTTTGAACCCTGCTATGACTGTATATAGAGGCTTAGGACCCTGTGTAAGCCATGTTTTCTCCTTGTGAATACCTAAATACACCATAAAAATTCTCAATATGGTAATCATTCACCATTATTTCTAATATTTATCTCCCATCTATCTTTCTTGCACCTTTTCCCCCAAACTGAGTTTTTTGCCTAAATAGGACTAAGATACTTTTGGGTTTATTATAAGTGGTCATATGGTTTGATTGGAACTTGTTTGAGGTGTAGGAAAGTTTATTTTAATTTATTTATGTCACAATACCTTCTCATGTTTATATTCTACTCGAATATCCTCAAACCAATTGATAATATTTATACGTAGGTCCTTGACTCAGACAGTCTTACTTGATCCCTACTTGTAGGTAAATATAGGGGTATATGCATTTATTTAAGATGTTCATGAGATTTTAAGAACAATTATACAATATAAAGGGGTAAATTTATGCTTAATAGGTCAATTTGGGACTATTATCATATCATGCCTTAACCCTACTAGGTTATACCCTGTTATCTTGAGACAAACCCTACTTTTAGGCCTATTGCATGTAGGTGTTGATGTTATTATCTACCTTGTTCATAGTGTATATATAATATTTGAAACATATTTTTAGGTTACCCAATGTATATTTATTTTTAACTTATCTATATGTCCCATTAGGACTCAAACAATGCTCTTCATGACTGAGCTACCTTATCTCTTGGAGACCATATTGTACCTTAACCTGGAGGTGCAATTTTCATGCTTAGGGACCTTGCTTATGATGTTTAGTGACTCATTGAGATAATTTTGATCATAGAGTGTATATTTTAACTTTAATTCACCCTTAAATAACCTTAGATCATCAAAAATTCATCAATATTCGGGTTAATGTTTTTTACCCTACTATAGGTGCTTACAAGCATATGTATGGATAGAGGGTAAATGTGTGGGGTCAAACACATCTTCTCGTCTCCATCTGATGGTTTATTAGCTCACTTAAGGTTCACTTGAATATTTTAAAACCTTAAAACATTATGCTTAGCTAAACCTATCAAAATTTATTGAAAACAAATCTCTTCTAGACTAAAACCTATAGATCTCACTATTAAGATTCAATGTGTTTGAGAGCATATTTGGGCCTCTAGAAGACTACCTTTCTTTTAACCTCTACCCTTATAAATTTTTAAGTGTCTTTCCCTATCATAGGTATATCATTTTTAGTCCTTAAGATTCATTTTTATGCTTATAAAACATGTTTTTTGAGGCCACCAAAAACCCCTTGGGACTCTATTTGCTCAAAATAGGGATTAGAGCCCTCAACAGTCCTTGAAACCTTTAATTATAGTCTACAATATTCTTTTCCAACCTAACACCTTATATGATCTTGTCATGGTTTCCTTAGTCTACTAGGATCTCAAAAATTATATTTTTACTTATTTCCATGTCTCAAGCTAACTCCTCTATTATCTATTATTACCACCAATAGGTGGCTTTTCCCTCATATAGGCAGCAAGCATAACATTGCAAGAGATAAGAATTATTTTGGGCCTTGTGAGTATGCAAAGACTCTTTCCAATTGTTAAATATTTTAATTTTAATAATTTAAACTTTGAATGAAATTAAAAAATCCTTGATGCAATGTAATTCTCTTTTACAACCACTTGTATATGCGCACTTCAATGACAGACCATGTGTATGTGTAGTATATGCATACAAAATATGAGGATTTTTTGGAGAATGAGGTTGTAAGATGGAGAGATAAACAAGAGAAAATTTTAAAAATGTTCATTGGATTATCAAAACCCATTTTAACCATCCTCAAATCATGGAAACTTAGAAAATAATGGAAACCTACCCTTCAATACAAAATGCACTAGTCTACAAAATTGAGATGAATTCCTCATCAAATCAAAACAAAAATTGAAAAAATTAATGAGAGACATGAGGGGAAATATTAAAAATATTATGGAGCCAATATGGGAAACTTATTTTTATGGAGATACTCAAACCAAGGCAAAACTTGAAGGGTACACAAATGAGCAGGTAGTTTTGCACAATCCACTTTGAATGGATGGTTCATGAAGCACAATTGACCAATACTCAAAATTATCATATTTATTTGGATGGTTCATGAAGCACAGTTGACCAATACTCAAAATTATCATATTTATTTTAAGGTATTGAAATTTATAATATTCACCCATGATAATTTTTCATAAAACCCCCTGTGTTATCCATATCAAGTAAAAACTTATAAATCACTTCTCTATGCCAAGAAGGGTGAAAAAGGGATAGAATGGTTTTGGCTTCAAATTTGCATTTATAGATAAAAAAATCATGTATATGATCTTTAGGAATATGGAGATATTTTTCATGGCCTCCTCACATGTGGCATGCTTCCCAAGGAGCTATACATGTGTCATTTTCCTCCTTTCCTTTAGGAAAACTAATCTTCTTTTAAATAACCTAAAAAATTTCAAATTTTTAAATTAATTAAGACCTTTGTGGACACATGGGGAATGAAATAATCCATTTATACTAAATGCACTTATTTGACCCCCTAAAATGACTCAAAATGATAAAGAGACCTGGAGAACTAATGGCCAGAGTTATTATAACATCAATTGACATTAATTAACCTATGAAACACTTTATTATAGTCTATTATGCCCCCTATATCCATAAAAAATGAAGTTTTTTTACTAGGGGTGCCCTATTTCGACCCAAAAGTCAAAATTGGTCAACAAAAACCTTATCACTAATGTTGATTGAAAAGTATGTCAAAAACATATCTTCTGATGGATTAAATGTTATGATGTACCAATTTATAAGATCATAAAACTAAATTTAAGGCATATTCCATTATACTACATGGGAATAACTTGGTTCAAGAGATAATTATTGGATACATAGTTGAAACATGCTATGTAAAAAGCTCATATATGATGTTTTGGGTCAACATTACTATCATACAAATTAAGCTTGGGTGCCACAAATATGAATGGCAAAGGAGTTATCACTATGTGTTGTGCCAAAGGTGTATTTAAAAGAACATGAGAATCTAAGACACTATATGTCCTAGTGTCACCCTATGGAAGATGAACACCTTAGCCTATATATCATGTATCTCATGAATAAGGTATTGTACATGTGGAGAGGAGGAATTATCCATATGAGGTGTTACCATTATTGAAGGTTATTGAGTTAAAATAGGTTGTTATACAAGCTAAGTTACCCCTAAAGTAGGTGTAATAGTATTGTCATATGGGGTGTTAGAATTTTGACCACTATTATATTTCTAAATCTATTCATGGATAATATTTATAAGGTCACCTTACATATCTAAATGCTTGGAAATGAAATCTTGAAATTATTTCTTATAGATTTCATTGAATTGGTTATTGAATTTTATCATTGTAGGTTTTAAAGTAGGAAAACAAAGTGTTGTAAATGTTGAACCTTTCAATAAATTTAATCTATTAAAGATTACCAAAATAAAATAATAAATCAGATTTGAGATTTTAGAGTTAATTATTTAACATATAAAATAGAATGATAGAAACCCTAAGAGCATATACGACTGGGGTTTGGGTAGTGTTAGAAGTTAGGTTCACCAAATGATTTAACTTTTAAGGGTTATGGAGTTTAATCCCTAGGATGTTAAAGAGTCTAAGTATAGTAAATCATGTTATTAAATTGTAATAAACATATCCACTAACTTGTGAAAGAATTAACCTAATATGATATTTCTAAAAATAGCAATGAATGACATAAATAAGTACTTATCTAAAAACTGACTAAGATGACGGATCTGGAAGCTACAAATTGGTATAAGAGCTAGTCTAAGTGTTAAAAATAGGATATAGATATTATAAACCCTCCTAGATAATAGTGTCATACCTTGAATAGTAGTATTGTGGTGCTAATGTTCAATTTTGGTGCTAATATATTCTATTCAAGAACTGATCTATACTTTTGAGAGTAGTTATGTCTGAGTCTACTAAGAATGTATTTACATGGATAAACCTTTTTTATTTTTGTGATCTATTTTGAATGATTTTATATGCAACCCTTAGACCTCCATGTGGTTAAGCTATTCTATTGGTAAAAGTAGAAAAAGTGTGATGTTAGTTGGGTGAGCTACACATCCTCAACACCTCGATGTGATGAGAGTTGACTATATACTATTATTCTAAGGAGGGATCAAGCCTGATGTATTTCTCCCCATCGAAGTCATAGTTTAAGTACAAGTGAACGTAGTATAAATGTCAGTTTGAGTGCTTTAAATGAGGCTTGAGACTAGAAATCTGTGTATCTTGAGCTTATGATGGTTGTAGATGACTGTATGTAGAAATAGGGTATAATAAGGATCAATAACCTTGATTGTTCACAACTTATTTTTTGCTTATTTGTATGTATTTTTATCTAATTTCCATATAGTGAATAAAGGGCTAAACATCATGTATATATTGATCTAGTGCTTGTGTAGGGTTTGAAATAAGTTTAGGCTAACCCTAGGTGTCTTTAGAATTGAAAAAAATTCCATTGGGGATAAAAAGAGGGAGAAGGATAATAGTGCCAAATTGGGGCATGCTAGTGTCCAAAGTATTGTGTTAGTATCCAGGTGGGATAACCTAAGGCACTATGGGCCTAGATGCCTAAGGGAGGGTTTGAGACTAATTTTGAGAGTTTTAGGGATGTTTAAGGCCCACACAAAAGTTGAATAAGCATCTATATAGGTATTAAGATGGGTGGTCTCAAGTAACACTCATTTCACTCAAATGACATTTCAGATGACTTCATGAACCTAGTGTGGCTTTTTTGTCATCCCCTTGGATTTTGCCTTATTGCTACAAATTTACATATGACTTTTTCCTCTCCCTTTGCACTATATTTTATTTATTATGTTCATTTAGTTTTTAATAAAATGGTATAATTATGTTTCAATAGATAATACATCATCCCATTTAATTTTTAGTGCATCACCATGTTAATTTCTAAGAAATATTTAATTCTTTCCTCTCCATAATTTCTAGTTATGAAACTACTAGATTAGTTATAATAACATTACCATAGGAATAGAAACCAACCATATGTAAAGGTTATATGATAAGAGATGTCGTACATTGAATATGCATCCCATGTCATGGTCATTTTGTAGGAACCATAAAGTAAAATGAATAAGGATTATAGTTGTGCCCTTGAGTCATGAACTAATGTAATGATATTGTAAAAATCTATGGTATGATTATTCATCAATTATTATATATTTTTTCACAAAATTTATCATTTATTAGTTTGTATACACATAATATTTTTAAAATTTATCAATTACTGACACTTTCTCTATTACAGGAACCTATTGAATTTCAATCTCTCTAAGTACACACCATAAAGGGTACACTAGGAAATAAATGGGTAGACATTTTGTGCTTCAAAATATTATTAGTCCTTATATCATTTCCTAAAACTATAAAAAATTAATTTTATCAAACTCCATGAGTAATTAAAAACCCATTTATCCACTCCTCTAATTAATTCACCTTCCAAAATAGTCCATGACTAAGCAAATATTCTTCTTATTCATTTTCCTACTATGTTAGTTAGGTCGATCTTACTAGGGATTGAGTGCACATTACATAATTATGTCAGCATGACCAACCTAATTCAATACATAATAGCTACCTTTCACACCTAATAAAATTGAGTGGATCAATCTTGTTAGCTAAATTCTCATGAGGGTTTAGGGTCAATCCATGGTAATAACTACCACCTTCACTTTAATCCAATATGAGGAATGTTTATTTTTTCATTATTACAGCTCATAATTCTACTATTTCTACACTTGAATATCCATCGATTAGGGGTTTTCCTTCCAAGGAAAGAATCTTGTCTTGTGGTAAATTGTTAGATCAAAAATAAGAGTTTTTTAACCTAGATCTGATTTATATAGTGTGATATTTACAAAGCCACAAAAAACTCTTGTAAATGGCCATTGGCTAAGGGAGATATTGAGGCACGATAGGTTAATTCAATGTAAGTATTCCTAACTTTTACTTTTTAATTTGGTAGATATATATTGCATAAAGTAATAGGATGAATGTTTTACTCCTTGCTTAGTTTACATCTACATTGACTTGAGTAGAGTCTACTTTGCATGTTTTTTTTTTTTTTTTTTTTAAATATCCCTCTTTAGGCCACAAGATTTAGTGGGCACTATATTAGATTTATTTTATGTATTTTAGGCTTAGATAGGGTTATTACATATTATCATTTACCTAGAGGTTTTGGAACCCTCTCCTTTAGTATTATGTAGTAAGATATCCCTTAACTAGGTTTAGAAGATCTAAGTAGGTCATGTGTCAATATAAATAGATATGCAATAAGTTATTTTGGTAAGATTACCTTATTAGAGTTTTGATTTTACTATGATAAGTTGTAGATACATCCTAATTTATTACATATATTCTGGTCAACCTGAGATGAATCTAATGCTTGAATTTCTAATTTAAAATTTTCAACTATAGTTAGCTAGATTGAGTCTGTTGATCTAGTTTTATATTATGTGTGTAGGTTTCTAACCAGATCAAGTCTATCAATCACAACTTACCTTCAATGTGAAATTTTTTAACTAGATCAAACTTGTCAATCATGTTTTATTTTCTATACGTATGGTTTTCAATTTCAATAAATTATATTGAACTAGTCAATCCAGTCATATATTTTATATTTTATGCCTAAATAAATTGACTAGATTGATTTTGTTCATTTTTTTAATCTTAGTTTAAGCTAACTAAATCAACTAGATCAATTTTATTTATTTAAAATATTTACATTTTCAGCTTTACTAGATGAAATTGATCTAATCAATCTAATTTCATTATCCTATTTTTTATATATTAGTTTTTATTAGAATAGATCATCCAAATTTATTATGTATAATAACATTATTTTTTACCTTTACAAGAAGAAAAACCCACCTAGATAATTGACTCACAACAATTTAGCATTCTCAAAAAAATGACTCAATTCACCTGGTCAATCTTGTTCTATCCTACAAGTTCATTCTTAATAGGTTAGTATTTATATTTTATCAATTTTAAATTAAATTAAATTCCTAATTTTAGTTAAAATTCAAATTTTTTAATGTTTCCATCATTTTTTAAATTTTGTCAAACTATACCCACACAGTCAACTAGATTGACTTGCTCAATCTAATTATGTGTTTGCCTTTTGTCATGAAACTAAATCAACTTGGTTGAATTCATTTGATTGGACCCATTTTTAAATAAACTCAGTCAACCAAATCAATTATGTTCTATACTATTTACTTAACTATATTGACCCACTTGATCTTGTCTTGTGTGTTTTATTTTTCATCATAAGGTAATTAACCTCTATTTTTTAATATTAAATTATAAAAACACTTTAATTTTTATTTGGTTGATTATTTATTTTCATTCAATAATTACAAATTGATTTTCTACAAAATTTATTTTCACCTTTATTTTTATCTTGTTTAGTTTACCCTAGAAACTATCTACTAGTAGTTTTAAAACCACTTAGCTAGTGCCATGAAGGGATACTTAATATTCTATTTATAGTGCTTGTCTATCATTTACAGATATCATGGCATGAGGGGATTAATCTGATAATCATATCCATAGTATAGATCTAAATACAATCTTTAGTTTCCATGTGTCTCATGGTATTTTATAAATTCCTAGGATTTCCCTTTATATTGAACCTTAGGAGTCCAACAGTTAATTTAATTATGTGGTGTATTATTGAGTGGTTAGCAATTAGAATTTATTTTTAGTTTACCTTTTAAATTGGCTTTAGTGGGCTATGAGAATGACACTTCCTCCATAATTAACACTCTAAAACTATTACATGATAGAATTGTGTCTTGTGATAGGGTTATTCAATCTCTCTCATTCCTAGATACACTATTGGAGCAACCTCAGACTATGGGTATCCTTTAATGAGGTTGAACCTCTGAAAAAGGCCAACTTCCTCTTGTTAGATCACCTAAACTAATATTTCTACTTGGGAAAGGGATAGAAAGAGGGTATGGGATTATTAATATTACTAAATGGATGATGCACAAAATTAAATGAAACTCAAATAAGCTCAAAATAAACACTAATTCAGCATAAAGACCATCTTTGCTCACATAATCTCATAAACTTGCCAATTTGCATTAATATTTATTAAACTAGGCTCACTAAACAATAGATGAAGCAAAGAGGGGTTCTAAAACTCATACTAATAATCCATTAATGGTATAAAAATATTAATTTCAGACCTAAAAATATATTGAAAACACCTAAAAAGAGGTAATAAAGAAGGACAATGAACATGTAAGAACTCTTCCTCACAAAGTCATCATACACAAGCTTGTTAAACATAAGTTAAAGGTACGAGATAAGTGAAAAATAATATTATTTTTTTCAAAAGTTAGTTATTATAAATTTTTATATGGTTTTTCCTTGTCAAATGAGAGTCCCTTACAAATGATCCCAAAAATGGGAGATATAGGGAAGAAGAGGAAGAGAGGAGAAGAGAGAAAGATTTAGCTCTTCAATAATTGCATTTTCAACCACTCTCCAATCTCTCATAATTGATTTCCAATGTAATAAATGGATGGAATATCCTTTGTATTATTTTATCCCTTTTAATTTATCTTTTAACTTCACTTTTCAATCACTAAAGTCCAAAAGGAACCAAAAGGTCTAATTTGGCCTATTAAGCACTTTTGGGCTAAAGGTTTCTTGTCTTGGATGATGACACCCTCCACTCTAATTGAAAAAAATTATTTGATCTTATATAATTATTATTAAATTCATTTATCTTGTTTATAAAACCTTCCTCAACTCCACGTAACCTCTCCCACTTGCCAAATTTGTCACATCACTCACTTGGTCTTCTAGAAGCCTCTTTACACTTGTGAAGGTTTGTCACTTTAGCATTTAATGCTTAGGGACCTTGAGGGTGAATTTTATGAATTTATTCAATATTAATTGATGATAAATGACCTAAAATACACTCCAAAAACCATTATAAATCCATTAGACTTATAACCTGAAGCTTTTCTCACAACATAACCTAGAAAGGCTTTTTGAGGGTATATAACCACCATTTTAGCTATGACATTAACCAATTTTAATTATACATTTATCTAATTTGAAATTAATATAATTAAAAATAGGGAGAAATAATATTTCCAACACAACCAAGGGAATTGAAAATATATCTACAGATCAAAAGTTATGGCCAAAAAACCAACATGTAGTCGTACATAGTCACATCAGCACCTTCACAAAATGGAAAAATTGAAGCATAAGATATGACACAAACCCATAATATCTTATATTTACATATATATATTTAAAATATGATAAAAATGGTATTTTTAATTTTTTAAATGATAAAAATAACCCCTATGACCTTCCCTCTAAATATTTTCTAGTAAAAATTTGGTTGAGTGATAAATTTTTCCAAAAGGGTCAATTCGCACCATCATAACTTTTTATTGGAAACTCACACAATTGAAAAACTAAGTGCATTAACTTTACATGCCATCAAGGTATAATAATTAAAATTTTCATGTAATTTTTACTTCATTTTCTCCTACACAAATGGGATTCAAAAGTGCTCACTAGGTAGATTTAGTAATTGGAAACACAAAAACATGACTAAGTAAAAAATCTGCTCAAAAGCCAATTTTTAACCCTACACATTTTGCACATTAAACCTGATATGTGATTATTATCTTTACCATTACACTTTAATAACATTTATATATCACCATGATAAATTTTAAAAATATTTGACTTTCTTTACTACTAATAAAATGAGATTGAAACATGCACACTTACCAGATCTGAAAATTAGAAACACAGAAAATTGATGAAGTAAAAAATTAACTCAAAAGACAATTTTCATAGTTATGCATTACAAACATGGGAGAAAATTTTATATGAAATTTTTTTACCCTCACATTATTCCCAAATTTTTATACCATCATGTGAAATTTGAAGGTGATTGGAGTTCATTTGTCCCTGCGAAAAAGTGTTTGAAAAGTGTTGCACAAGCTAATTTAGCACCTGTGAGTGAGTATAGGATTCTTAAATCTTATAAGGAGTTTGGATCCTCTAAAATTTATTGAGGCATTAAATTTATTATTTTAATTTTCAATAGTTATTCACTAATTTTATTGGACAATTTAAAACCCCTTTCAAACTCTATATCCACCAATTCTTCTTGGAATTAGCTTTGGTAGACTTGCAACACGCTCAAAAAGTGAGAACTAAGAAACCTAAAGAGAAATAATTAGGCATATATTGAGATTTATGTGGTATCAATACTTATTTTTTTCCATTTTTACTTTTAATATCTCTTTGAACTATTTTAAGCTTTGGATAATATCATCTAATCTTTTAAAACTCTCAAAAATGTCTTTTCTAAATGTCCCCACTTGCATGCTAAAACCCTAAAACTTGCAAATTAGAAATTCTCCATTTTTGAATTGAAAAATTTTATTTTAAAAATATCACCAAGTGTGTGAAGAATTTAAATCACGTTATTATAATTCCCAAACATTTCCATGGTGTCTAAAACTCTCTAGTAACCTGTAGACTTCAAAAATGTCTCCTAGCTCCAATGGTGGATGTCAATGGACATGTGGGGACTGTACCAAAATAGTGGATAATTCCATCCTTATGTATATCCAAAATATATGTTAGGAAGTTATATGGACTCATTAATAACATCTCTACCAACTTTCATACTTGGATCCTTCATATTAAGGTCTGTAGATGTATTTTCTTCAAATTTTGTTAAGTTACCTTTTCACTGTCAACAGATAGGGGGTGACTATAAAAAAATAGTGAGTATTTTCCATATTATATTTGCCTCAAAAATATTATTTATAGTTATATAACCTCATTATTAACATCTCTACCAAATTTTCATGCTTTGATCGTGCATATTAAGGCTTGTAGGTGATTTTTACCAAAATTTACCAGTAGGCTACCTAAATTTTCATGGAGAGTGCCTCAAGTATGAGACAAAACAATAGATATATCCCTTTATTTTCATTAAAAATATAAATCATAATGGAATATAATTTTTCAAAAGTACCTTCTATACCAAATTTGATGTATTGACTTCACATGTAGGTGCCCTAAAACCTTAAAAACCTTCAATATTTGACTATGTACCGTATCTTCATGAGGTAGCATTGCTTAAGTGGTCTTGATTAAGGCTTGGATATGTAAATTTTATAATTTAATTTTAAAGGATAGATCATAATATTAACCTTAAATGGAAATGTCTTTAATTTCACTTTAGGTCAAATGATTGAATGAGTCAATGAAATTGCCATTTGGATGGTTGTAGGTGTAGATTTAGGGTATTGGCTATAGGTGAAATTTTTTAATGCCTCTCCCCATATCTTAAAATATTTAAAAAAAAATTATTGTACCTTATCCATATCATCATCACTTTTATGGTGCCCAAATACTTGTTTTATGATCTAATGTCTATCAAATTTGGCTCTCAAGGCACTTGAGTTGGCTGTAGGTGATATTTTGAGCTAGGGGAGTCAAAACACTAATTTTTTACTTAGAAAGGATCTTCTCATCAAAAAATTATTGTAGAGTCCTAAAATAATATGGTTAATTCACTCAATAAGGCTTATAATATTTATTAGAGTCATTAAGATAGTCTTCTCTTTCCACTATTGGATCATCCACTGCATTGGGACCACCTCTTCTTTAGAGCACCTTAAAACCTCTTCAGAGCACCTTAGAACCTCTTTAGAGAACCTTATAACATATTTGGATCACCTTATAACATCTTCATATTACGTTATAACATATTCAAATCATCTTAGAACATCTTTAGAGTACCTTAGAAAAGGTCATTGAATGGTCAAGGAGAGTAGCCTGATCCATCTAGGTAAAATTTTTGTATGTAGACCAATTTTGGCCAACATTTATAGTGATCTCATATTATTTCATTCATGTTTATGAAAATTAATATTTGCCTTATTCTATCCATTGGGATTATGGAGTCATACAAGTCTTTTTGAACTAATTTCAATTGAGCACAAGGATGCAAATCTTCTGATTGGAACTCTCAAAATATTAAGGACAACCCAAAACAAAATAATAATGTGATAAAAGAAATTAGGGAAGGGAAACACACAACAAAATGTAAATGTGCAAAAGGAACTGGAGGAAAACAATAAAATATACTCTAATTTGTACAAGGCTAAAAATTTATTTTAGTAACAAGGCTTTAGGTGAATCCCATTGACTAGGATTGGTAATACCTCTTCATCTAGCTTGGTAAGCTGAAAGGCATTATTTTTTTTACATCCATGGATCAAGTAAGGTCCAATATATAAGCTATCAAACTTAGTATGGTTTTTTGGTTTGGCCTTATTTGAATCCCACTTGAGGACTGGATCACCCTCTTTTAAGTCTTTTGCTATTGCTCTCTTATCAAAGGCTTTCTTGACTTGAGCTTGATGTGAGTCCATTATCTTCATTTTAATATACCTCATTTCTTTAATCTCCATGATTTATACCATCCTCACACTCAGAGGTTCACTCTCCATCAACTCAAGATGATGGGTTAGCTTCAAGGCAGGTAACTCAAGAGAGCTAGGCAACTTGGATTCTCTCTAATATATTAAGATAAATGATGAGTTATCAATGGTAACCTTGGAGGTCACTATATCAACCCATAAGGCTATCCTTAGCTTTGAATTCCATGCTCTCTAATTCTCCTCAATAGTCCTCTTGATTATTCTAATCAATTTCTTATTCATTGACTCTGCAATTCCATTGCCTTGAGGGTAGTAATTTGAGGATGTGCTAACGTAACTACCCAGTTGAAGTGTCCATTCACTTGCATTCATTCCAAAAAATACTAAGGTATTATCTAAAATTACGTTTGTTGGTAAACCAAATATTATCATTATACTATCATATAATTCCAATACTTATATTTGAATGGCTTCCTTTAGAGAAATTGCCTCCACCCACCTGGTGAAGTAATCAGTAGTAGTGAGTACCCACTTGTGTCCTCCTTTGGAAGGTGGATTTATCATTCTTATAAATTCTAGGCCCCACTAAATGAAGGGTTGATCTACCTAAATGAGATTAAGAGGAAGGGTTTCCAACCTTTTCTTATATACAAAGGGATCAAACTTTTAGCACTTTCTCACCCATGCATATGCATATTTTAAGAGGCTAAGCCAATAATAACCAACCCTCATCACTTTTGTAGCTATATTTCTTTAACCAAAATGTCCTCCTGTAGTTCCATCATGGAATTGCTCTAAGAGCCTAGTCACTTGATCATCATCTATGCATCTTAGTAACACCCCACTGAGGTATTTTTAGAATAATAACCATGAACCAAGGTATAAAGTATGGACTGAAGTATAAAGTATCTTCTCTTTATTCTATTCATACCTTGAGGACACACACTTGCTAGTAAGAAATTTTTCATATCTTTAACCCAACTAATGTAAGGTGGAGGTGCACTTATTTTAAAGTTATCTTGTGTCACCAAGACAACTTATTTATCTTCATTAAGGTCAAAAACCATGTGTTCACATAATTATTTACCACTCACTAGCTTAATGACCTTGATTTCTACATCATATTCCATAAATTTTGTAATCCAACCATCTCTCTTATCATTCACGTCCTTATTGAGAAGGAAGTTGCTCACTCTAGGATGATACACCATAAGATATATTTTTATATTAGAGAACATTGGTATGAACTTTTTAAGGATTCTTACCATTGCAAGGTCTTTCTTCTCTAAAAAAATATACCTTTCTTCATACCCTTCAAGCCCTTGAATAAAAAATGTAATTGGTTACTCAAGTCATTCACCATTATTTTACATCAACATAGTTGATATGTTGTCAATGTTGGCAAAGGCATATAATATGAAATATTTTTTGAAACCAGGATTCATGAGTGTAAGTACTTGAGTAATGGCTTGTTTTCTAGCCTCAAATCCTTATTTGCCTTCTTTTTTCAAAGTGAACACTTGATTATTCTTCAACATAGTAGTGATTGGTTTAACCAATCTTTAAAAATTAGGTATAAACCTTCTCATGAATTTTATCTTTCCAAGGAAACTCTAAATTCCCTTCTTACGCTTTCTCAAGGATAAGGTTAATATTGCACTTATTCTATCAGGATCAATGGCTAGTCCTTATTTTAAGATAATATGACCCTAGAGTTTTCCTTCATGTATAGAAAACACACACTTCTTTAGATTTAATGAGATCTCATACTCTCTACATCTTTCAAAGATCAACCTCAAGTGGTTCAAGTGTTCACTAGACTTCTTGGAGAAAACCATTAAGTCATCTAGGTAGACAAGCACCATTTTATTTATCCAACCTTAAAAATCCATATCCATGTCTCTATGAAAATTATTTATATTATTTGATAGGACAAAATGCATCTTATGATAATAATATGTGCCCCACTTTGTGGTGAAGGTAGTTCTGTATTGGTATTCTTCTCTTACTAGCACCTGATTATACCCTAAGTATCCATCTAAAAGAGAGAAATATTCTAAACCATCAACCTTTTGAAGGAGTTGATCCATGGAAGGTAATGGCTAATGGTATTTCAAAGAGACCATGTTCAAGTCTTTGAATCCAACACATAATCACATCTCACCATTCTTCTTTCTCACAGGCACCAGGTTAGCTACCCATGAGGAGTGATTGATGGAAAACATGATATTAGAATCAATCAAACTGGTTAACTCTTTTATAATTAATTCTTTAATTTTAGGTTTATAGGACTTTGTTTTTGCCTCATATGTTTGGAATTGGCCTCCAAATCTATGGTGTGTTGGGATAGTTTTAGTTCAAAACCTCTTAGATCATTGTACTCCCAAGCAAATATGTCTAATATTCCTTAAAAATTTCAATGAATTCATGTTTTTCTACCTCATTTCTCACCTTCCTAATCTTTAGAAGCTTGTCCTTGAATATTAGGACTATCTCATAGTTTTATTCATTAGTAGACATTATTGCCTTATATTTCCTCATGTGATCTCCTTCATGGAAAAGACCCTCAATGATGACCAAACTTTTAGGAATTTTATTTGACTTTAGTTGAACAATATGGTCCTCATAATAATACTGAAGCTTACTTTAGTTTGTTGAGGAAAACTCTCCCTCTTGCTATATGAAGTAAGTAATATGCTTGTCACTATCAAAGACCTATCAATGGGCTTTGTTATCTAGAATTTATGGCCTCACTATCATTTTTACATGTGGCTATATTTTATACTTCAAATCATTTAGGATGTCAAATTGAGCCCCTACTACTACCAATCTATCAATGTGTTGATTTTTCTCTTTAGGCACTGTTTGGATATTGAAGGCTTCAAACTATTCAAGTATATCCCAAACTCTATGTTTGTAGGACTTAATTAGTGGTTTTTTTGTTTTGATTTTACCTCTCAACTGATATAATACCCTTTCACTATCTCTATACACCTATAATTGCTTTATTCCCCTCTTATTGGCCCATTAAAAACCATGGATAAGGCCCTCATACTCAGTTGTATTTTAAGAGAAACTAAATTGGAACATGTATGATGAAATTTATTTATCATTAAAGGGAGATACTATAATTACACCTACGCCTACTCCATGATTGATCCTTAAGCCATCAAATAACATCTTTCATAATCCAATAATATCCTTATATGGTCTAGTGAGGGATGACATGAACATATTCTCTTCATGCAGGCAATAGACTCCCATTTATATTTCTTAAACACCTCCTAAAGGGTTAATTAGTTGATTATCACTCCATAACTCAGCTAAGAATATATTAGGTATCCCCTTAGGATGAGTGCTTAGTTATTAACCAACCAAGTGGTCATCTTAATCTAGATGGTATAATTAATGTTTGGGATTATTGACCCATAAGGCTCAATGTGAAATCGGGAAATAGGTTCAGCCTTGATAGACACCTTAGCCCTATAACTTATCCTAAAATCCATATAGGACCAATCTATTACTAGGTAACCCCTAATTTTATTTGTGAAGTTTCTAGATAAGTATATAGAAAAATAAGGAGGCACCTCTAGAACCAACACATCTTGAGCCACTAAAACACTAGGATAAGCACGAAGGGTCAAGTTTAGACCTCTGATAATATCAACTAGTTTGGTATAATATCCATCAAGTTTTAAAAGCCCCTTAGATTATGGTTTATACTTTAAACCAAGTTAATTTGCTATTGAATTTAACATCACTAAAGTACTTGTTCCACTATCTATCATGTAGTTGTGTACTAAGGAGTTACTAGTGATTACAAAAATGTATAATGGAGGAGGTTTGACCACTTTTTCTTATTGTCTTTCATTTCCTTTGGTTGCATTAGTGATAACTAAACTCTCCTTGCTTGGTGGATTTTTTGAAATATTGATCTTCAATAAGCCCTCTTGAAGGATATACACTTGACCATGCATAAAAAACATTTCCCACATTATAACACTCACATTAGAATTCTTCATTTGCTCAACAATGTTGATGTGAAAACTACTAACCTTTGTTTGTGCTTTGGGAGCCACAACTTTGATTTGAGATTATGAGTTTTGGGGTACAAAGGTGTTTCCTTGGTTCTATTTTTTTTAAGTTATTGGAATTTTTTGGGTAGTAGTAGGCTCATTTGTTTTTGATATTAATGGAGTAAGAGTAAGAGACTCTCTAACTACTTCTTGGTTTCCATCCATGTTCCTTCTCTTGAACCTTGTATTCGCTACCACTAAAATGTTTGCTTGGCTGGAGCTAGCTTACTGATTAAAAGAATAGTACTCTTATTTTTCATATTTAACCATTATATCACCCAACTAGTTTGCTCATTCATTAAGCTTAGCCTTGTTGAAGCTATTATAGTTTTATCATCATAGGCACTTCTATATTCTAAGCCAAAAGAACTTGATTAAACCCATAGCTAGCACCCTACTACCACTGATCATTGAAATATTGATTAAAATTGGTTTTTGGGATAATGGATTAATCAAATGACTAATTCCAAGGTGTATAACCCTCACTTTCTTCAGAAATGTTGTTATGAACAAGTATCAAGGTATATTAAATGGGGATGATATTCTAAGACTATTGGGGATGATATGGGGCCTAATAAGGTATATTAAACTGGGATTTTTACCTATTCACATTCACCAATTCATTTCCCAAAGTTTGAAACATATTTTTGAGTTCTTGGAAGTTCTTATTCTCTTGGGAATTACTAGACTGACTAGTTGAAGTTTTATCCTGCTTTGGTGTAGGTATGGTAGTAAGTGTTAGTAAAAGAGTAATGGTAGAAAGGGGAGGAATTAAAATAGGAGGTGGTTGAATCTTGAGAAAAAAAGGCATTTGTTTCCTAAGTGTGAACTTTCAATCTTGTACTAGACTATTCTTTGCTCTGATTGCCACTTCATAACCATCTGATAGTGTGTTTCCTCCCATAGACTGAATCATAATTGTAATGTAATTTTTGAGATATTTTAGATAATATAGGAAATCATAGTTATGATTATGCCTTACAAATATTTAAATCTTGTCCCATGTCTTTTGAAACTTGTTATTAAAATCCTACATAACCTCTTGAGAAGCCTTCTTTATTGTAGTTAACTACTCTATAAGTGGTAAGTGGTCACTATTATCTTCAAACATCTTACACAAATCATCCCCTAACTAGTCCCATGATGTGATTTAATTAGGAAGAAGGTTCTTATACCAATATATGGCCTTTACCTTGAAATATATGGCTAATAACTTGATAACCATGTTTTCTTCATTGATGTCATGGATTGTAAAAGTTGGCTATATCTCTGAGATGATTAGAAGGTATTTTATAATTCTCTCCTATGAAGGAAGGTACACTCTTAAGGGATGAGATTGAAATAGGTTCATATTGATTGAGGTCTAAAAGACTTTAACCATTGAAATCCATAAAAGGCAAAGCTCTAGGGGTATCCATGGTAGTGAAAGGGCCCAACAAAGATATTATTATAGAGGTAGACTTGGAAATTAGTTTAGGAGGAAAGTTTCCTTTATAGGTATGAGTTTTATCAAATCTCAATATTTTTGCTAAGTTAAAAGGCAATTAAACAAATTAAAAAGGAATACCTTTAGAATTTGATGATGTAGTCACCTTTGGAATGAAATGTAGGTACTATTATACCACCAAAATTTTGAGTGTTCATTATAGTCACAAAATGTTGAGGGTTTGGATGCAATAGTTGATGCAAATGGATCAAGACCAACATCAATCTCAATCAATCTTCTTTGATTATAGTCCCATGAAACATGTTAGAAACTATTGTAGTGTAGAATTACACCCTATGAGAGGGTTCTTTAGGATCTTTCACTCCTATCTACACTATTGGAGAAAACTCAAGCTATGGGTATCTTATAATGAGGTTGAACCTCTGGATAAGGCTAGCTTCCTCTTAGTAGATCACCTAAACTAATATTTGTGATTGGAAAAGGGATAAAAAGGGGGTATGGGATGACAAAGATGACCAAATGGGTGATGAACCAAATTAAATGACACTCAAATAAATTTGAAACAAATACTAATTTATCATAAATACCATCTTTTTTCACACAATATCACAAACTTACCAATTTGCATCAGTATTTCTTAAACTAGGATTACTAACTAATAGATGAAGTAAAGAGGGGTTATAAAACTTTCACTAAGCATCCATTAATGGTATATAAATATTAATTTAAGACCTTAAAATAAATTTAAAAAACCTAATAATAAGTAATGAAGAAGGACAATAAACATGGAAGAAAAATTCTTCACAAAGACATCATACACAAGCTTGATAAACAAAAGTTAAAGGCATGAGATAGGTGAAAAATAATATTATTTTATTCAAAAGGTATTTATTATGAAAATTTATAGGGTTTTTTCTTGTCAAATTAGATTCCCTTATAAATGAGCCTAAAATGGGAGATATAGGGAAGAAGAGGAAGAGAGGAGAAGAGAGAAAGATTTAGCTCTTCAATAAATGCATTTCTAACCACTCTCCAAGCTCTCATAATTGATTTCCAATGTAAGAAATGGAGGTAATCACTTTTGTATTATTTTATCCCTTTTAATTTGTAATTTAGCTACAATTTTTAGACACTAATCTCCAAAATGCACCAAAAGGTCTAATTTGGCCTATTAGGCACTTTTGGGCTAAAGGTTTCTTGTCTTGGATGATGTCACCCTCCACTCTAGTTGTAAACAAGTCTTTTATATTCTAAAAGTCTCATTCAATTCCTTAAGATACTTTATAAAACCTTCCTCAACTCCTCTTAGCATTTCCCACTTTCCAAATTCATCACATCTCTCACTTGGTCTTCTAAAAGCCTCTAGACACTTGTGAAGGTTTCTCACTTTAGTATTTAATGCTTAGGAACCTTGAAGGTGACTTTGATTACCTTATTCAAACTCAATTTATGATAAATGAACTAAAATAAAATCTTAAAACCATTTATAACTCCATTAGACCTATAACCTGAAGCTTTGCTCATAACCTAGCCTAGAAAGGCTTCTTGAGGGCTAATAACCACCATTTCAACTACGATATTGACTAATTTTAATTATACATTTATCCAATTTGAAAACAAAATCATTAAAAATAGGGATAAATAATATTTATGACACAACCAATTGGATTTAAAATGGATCTATAGATCAAAATTTATGGCTAAAAAACCAACATGTAATCACAAATAGTCACATTAGCACCTTCAAAAAATGGAAAATCACAACATAAGATATGAGTAAAACCTATCATATCTTGTATTTACAAAAAATATGATCAAAATGGTATTTTTATTTTATTTAAATGATTAAAATAACCCCTAAAACATGCCCTCTTTTTGTTTTCTATTAAAAATTTGGCTGAGTGATAAATGTTTCCAGAAGGGTCACTTCTCACCATCATAACTTTTTACTGGAAACTCACGTAGCTATAAAACCAAGTGCATTACCTTTTCATACCATTAGGGTAAAATAATAAAAAAATTAATTTAATTTATAATTAATTTTATCCTACGTAAATAGGATTCAAAAGTGCTCACTAGGTATATTTAGCAAATAAAAACATAGAAAAATGACTAAATAAAAAATGAACTTAGAAGCCAATTTTTAACCCTGTGTATTTTGAATGTTAAACCTAATATATGCATACTATATTTCCCATTAAAATATAATTACATTTATATATCACCATGATAAATTTGAAAAATATTTTAACTCCTTTACTATTTATAAAGTGAGCTTGAAACATGCCCACTGGCTAGATCTAAAAACTAGAAACACAAAAAATTGACTACGTAAAACATCAACTCAGAAGCCAATTTTTCATAGCCACATTCCACACATGGGAGAAAATTTTTTGAGAAATTTTTTGAACCTAAAATTATTCCCATATTTTTATACCATTATGTGAAATTTTAAGGTGATTGGAGTTCATTTTACCCTTTGAAAAGGTGTTTGAAAAGTGTTGTGCAAGCTGTTTTGGCACCTGTGAATGAGTATAGGATTCTTAAGTACTACAAGGGGTTTGGCTCCTCTAAAATTTATTGAGTACTTTAATGTCTTAATTTATTTCTTGGGATTTATTAAATTATGTTCTTGGACCATTTAAAACCCCTTTCAACCTATATATCCACCATTTCTTCTTGTAATTAACTTTGGTAGACCTACAACACACAAAGAAAATGAGAATCGAGAAACCTAGAGAACAATAATTGGGCATATATTGAGATTTATGAAGTCTCAATACCTAATTATTTTTTAATTTTTAATTTTAATATCTCTTATAACTATTTAAATCTTTTGATATCATCATTAAATTCTTTAAAACTCTCAAAACTATCTTTTTTGACTGCCCCCACTTGCATGCTAAAACCCTAAAACTTGAAAATTTGAAATTATCCACTTTTGAATTGAAAAAATAAATTTAATCACTATCAATAGGTTTTTTAATACTTAAAATTACCTTATTAAACTTCTCAAACACTCCCATGAGGTTTAAAACTCTCCAGCAACCTATAGACTTCAAAAATGTCTCCTAGCTCCAATAGTGGCTGCCAATGGACATGTGCAGGACTATGTTAAAATAGAGGTTAATTAAACCCTTATTCATACCCAAAAAAATATTTTATATAGGTATAAGGACTCATTAACAACATCTCCACCAAGTTTGATTCTTTGATATTACATATTAAGGTTTGTAGATGAATTTTCCTCAAATTTTGCTTAAGCTACCTTTTGACTATCAATAGATAACAGGGTGACTTTAAGAAAATAGTGAGATTATTCACTATTATATTATATTAACCAAAATTATTTATAGTTATATAAACTCATTATGAACATCTCCACCAAGTTTCATGTTTTGATCATGCATATTAAGTCTTGGAGGTGATCTTTACCAACATTTACCAGTATGTTGCCTGAATTTTCATGGAGAGTGTCTCAGGTCTAAGACAAAATATCAAATATATAACTTATTTTTCATTCCAAATATAAATAATATGGGGATATAATATGTCACAATGACCTTATATAACAAATTTTAGGTCTTGAATCCATGTCTAGGTGACCCAAAACTTCAAAAACCTTCAAAACTACTTTCAAAAGTTGATTGTGTATTGTATCTTCATGAGTTGGCATTGCTTAAGTGGTCTTGATGAAGGATTGGAGATTTATATTTATTACTTTACTTTAAAAGGATACCTCATAATATTAACCTTAAATGGAAATGTCTCTAGTTTCACTTTAGGGTAAATGATTGAATGAGTCAATGAAATTACCATTTGGATGGTTGTAGGTGTAGATTTGGGGTATTGGTTGTAGGTTAAATTGTTAAATGCCTCTCCCCATAGATTAAAATATTTTAAATTTTTTTATTGTACCTTATCAATATCATCATCACTTTCATGGGGACCAAATACTTTCCTCATGATCTAATGTCTCTCAGAATTGACTCTCAAGGCACTTGAGTTGGCTGTAAGTGATGTTTTGAGCTAGGAGAGCCAAAACACTAATTTGTTTCTTGGAGAAGATATTATCATTAAAAATTTATTTTAGATTCATAAAATAGGATTGGGAAGGAACTCAATAAGGATAATAACACTGAGTAGGGTCATAAATCTGGTCTTTTCTTTCCACCATTAAATCATCCACTACACTAGGACTTACTCTTCTTCAGAGTACCTTAGAACCTCTTTGGAGCACCTTAGAACATCTTAAAATAACCTTTTAACATTTTATAGAACTTTATAGCATCTTTTTATCACCTTAGAACATCTTTAGAGCACCTTATAGAAGGTCACTGAAAGGTCTAGGAGAGTGGTAGGATCCATCTAGGTAAATTTTTTGTATGTAGGCCAATTTCATTCAATAGAAACATTGAAAAAACACTATAAAATGGATAATCCAGTATCTTTGGAATCTTAAATTTTCAAATACAACCTTTAGTACAATCTCTAGATCTTCTTTTTGGATAATTAGTTAGCATCAGTAGTTATAAAAATTATGTTTCTGCTATTGAATAGTTATTATTATATGTTATATTATAGATGGTATTATCTAGTGTTGATACAAATTTATGTTGTGTGCTTCAATTAGATCGACCAGTTTGATCTAATTTTCTTATGTTCTTATTACACTTATATTGATAAACTAAATCATTCAAATTTAGACAAATGAAATTTTTTTCTAGACTATAGAATTAGATCAACTAGCTTTATCTAGTATACTTTTATGTCATCTAATTTTTTTAACTTATTGACCATCTCAATTTAGTCAGTTTATAGATTATTCTATTTCCTATGTTTCCAACTAGATCAACCAGCTAAATCTAGTCAGTTTATAGACTATTTTATTTTCTTATTTTTCCAACTAGATCAACTGACTCAATCTAGTCAATTTATAAAGTATTATATTTTCTTTTTTTCTAACTAGATCAACCAAATTGATCTCTTGGATTTATATACTACTATATTTTATTATTTTTATAACTAGATCAACCAACTTGATCTAATCAGTTTCAAAAATATTTTATTGCCCTTTTTTTCAAATAGATTGACCAGCTAAATTTAGTTAGTTTATAGACTATTTTTTATCTTATTTTTTACAAGATCAACAAGATCAATCTAGTCAATTTTCATATTTTTCTATCTTTCCTATTAGTCCAACTAGATTAACTAACTCAATCTAATTAATTTTCAGCTTCTAAATTTTCAATTCTATAGCAAGTGTCTAGATAAGTGTAAAAATAAATCTAACATATGTAATGTGTATACATATCATGGATCTATAAGTTTATATGAATAGTGAAGCATAGGTACATCGATCAATTGAGACAACACAAAAAATTATTGTGGTAAAACCTTGAAAGTTGAAAACCCACCAATGATGATTATTCAATATATAGAGAAAATCTACACCTAATACAAATTATTCTTCTCATCACTTCCCTCTATTAATTTCTTTCACAAAATACGTAGGTTGAATATGCCAAAATAATTTTACATTCAAGATATGTTTTTGCAATAGATTAAAACCCTTTTTATAGTGAAATATCAAGGGAGGTGACCCTTTTAAAATAATGGGTCCATACATCTCGATAAAGCTATTTAATTAGATTTTGGTAATTCATTAAATTAATATAGCTTTATTATTTACTTTCACGAGGTTTATACCTTGTGTTGATAAATAATATATTATTATTATTTAATAACTTTACCAAGGCTAAAGGGAAAATAAGCCCACATATGATTAAAAGCTTTGATAGTCCCCCTTAATGTTAAGTGGGGATAGATATCATAGTCACTTTTAAAAATGAATTATACTATGTACACAAATAAAAGAATTAAAAACCTTCATCATGCCAAATATCATATTTTGAAACAAAGGGAATTTTAATTCATAAACTACTCAAAGGTAATTTTAGGCTATCATGATAATGAGACTACACCTCATAGTTTCTCTTGAATAATCATCTAAGCATATTTGGAGCTTTTTATAACATAAGGACTTCCATTATAAAGTATGCTTTTATGTATTGGATACAAACGTAAAACTTCCATATGGAATTTTTCAACTACATAACTTCTACTTGAATTTTACAATGATTTAAAATTGAGAATAAGTAACACATGGCCATTAATAAGTGGCATTGTCATGCACATTTTCCCTTAATGGAAACTCTAAGAGGCCCATCATTATTTGAAACTAATAGAACTTGGTAGCACTAAGTGGTTTTGTGAAGATATCTGCCATTTCATCCATAGGATATAAATATAGATCTATATTACTAGTAATTACTTTCTCTCAAATAAAATACATGAGTTTAAATATGTTTAGCTTATTGGTGTTGCATTGGATTTTTCACTAGAGCTATATAACCTTAGTTATCACAATGAAGGACGGTACTATGAGAAACATCCAAATGAAGTTCTCCCAAAAACCTTTATATCCACTATTATAATTATCTACTAAGAGTGGGGTGAAGAAATTGCACAAAAATTCATATTCAATTCCAAAAACCATTTCATGAAGCATACATAAGAGATCAATGCATAAACAAACAATCATAGAAGTACATCACAAGATAACATAAGATATTATGTGGAAAACCCTCTTGGGGGATAAAACACACTAAACCATTCACATGGAATACTATCCTATAATGTAAATATTCAACATGTATTAAATCACCCACTTCACAAGGAGAACAAACCCCTACCTAGTTGAGCACCCACCCAACTAGTCTTCTAAAAGCTCCAATTTGCAAGGAGTCTCCAACACCCTAGGCAAACAAGAACCAACTTAGATACATTCATTTTTTTTTTCATATTTAACACCTATTTATAACTCTTTAATTTATGATGACCTCCTCCATTTTCACTCATTCCCCTTCACTCCTACTCAAATAACCACTAGGGCTCACTCTCTCAATATGCCTCTTATAGGATCATTAGGTCCAATGACCTATGTGTCCACCTACATCAAATATATAATATATACATAACTCATATTATTCACCCTTTTATGGTCATAAATTACCTACCTCTTCTCCTTGATTGATATCTTTTATTTTCTTAAGTCTACACTTTTTTAACTAGTCCAAATATGCCTATTAGGCCTTGCCTTTATACCACACTCTTCTTTTCATCCATGTTGATTTGAAAATATATTTAAACCAGTTTTATCATACTTAAAATATTATAATACAAACTTTAAATATGATAAACCAACACTCCATAGGTTGTTTATAACCCATAGAGGCTAAAACTCAATAAGGCATAATAGAAACCTAATAGAATTAGCCCTTCACACCCATATGTTACACTTGTGACCCCTTGGACCACCATTTTCTATAACCAAGGCTGAAACACACCAAACATGACTAAAATATATCCTTTATCACTTTCACATATTTCCATACCATTTATAACTCTAATTCACCACTTGAACCTATCAATTAGATCTTCTCACCTTTTAGGCCTTCTTACACAAAAAAGTTTGTCTTACAAACTAGAAGAATACTATCACTTTTCTCAACTCAAAAAATTACATTAATGTATAATCAATGTCCTAAAAATCATCTCCATGTTCATTATACATCATTACATAGACCAATAGGCCTCAATAACTCTTCTGTAACTTTGCCACTTAGAACTGCCAATGCATACCAAAATATAGTCTTGAACATTAAAGTAAAAAAATAATTTTTGACAATAAAATATGGAAAAAAATCACATTTACATACACCTTATTACATCATCATCAATAACTCTTCTTCAATCACTAAACCTTTTTTTCAAGAATCTCACTTAGAGCCACCAAATACTGCCAACACCTAGTCAACAAACTTTGACTTCTCCACAATAATATGGGCGCAACCATGATATAAAAATACATAAATTTGGTCTTAAATTACATATTTAACATATTTATGCAATTTAATCATCATTAATCAGTGCATAATTCATCAAAAACACCTTTTATACTAAATCTCTCAAGACTGCCAATGACTCTAGAAAACTAGTCATGTAATCATGACTTTATAGCCTATTGAAAATCACTTTCAATGAGAAAAAAAATAATAATAATAAATGATATATAATTATTAAAAAATATCACCAATTTTTTTTATTACCTTTATCCAGGCAATAAGAAATTCAAAAACATCACTTACTCTAGTACACCTAGAACTATCATTTTGTCTCAAAACACAGTCATAGTGAACATGACTCCTAACACTTGTGAAAAAAATTAATTGATATTAAAATTAATTCATTTGGTCCTTAAAAATATTTATATAAACTTAAATAATACATACATAAATGTATAATATCAAATAAGTAATGTATAGACTAATATCTAAACTGAATCTATCATTATTCACCTTCACTTAGATAAGCCATATTGAGAGCATCTTCTATCCTATGTATTATCATCACCAATACTTAAAAACCAAGGTAATAGGAGGAATAAGTCTTAAAAAAATACCCAAAACCATTTTATCCATCCATAATCACTTGCACATCATTCCTAAATAGGTTGTCACTCTACCTAGTTATTACTCACTATTTATAGATTAGTGATAGGTTAACTTGATTGACCAAAATGATTGACATAAAGACTATTTATATAAAAAATAACTTATTTGACATCAATATCAAGTCTTTAACTTCAAACTCCACCAAATTACATGCATTGACTCAGTCAACCCTTCTTGTATCAATAAATTATATAAAAACAAGCACTTTTATATACCTTCTACTCACTACCCTAACACACCACTACCACTTATATGTTCCTAGATGAGTATTGTACAACATAAAATCATAAAATTTGATAAAATAATCCATTATATGCCAAAAACATTAACATATTTCCATTCACTCCACTATGAGGGTTTGTAAGCACAAAAAACTCCTTACCTTTTTAACATTTGTTCATAGAGATAAGGGATTGGCTTCTCTCAAAAATTATTTCATAATATTATTAGGAACCTTGAAAAACTACTCAAAAAGGATTATGTCACCATGTAAACTCTACATATGCCAATGAGCATCTCAACTTCCTTCTTGGGCTTGAAACCTTCACTTTGCATGCATAAGAGACCTTCCAATGTTGTATCTTGCTTTTTCTTCCTCCTCAACACCTAAAACTTGGTAAACACATTTTAACCACCCTTTTACACCTCATTCCATTCTCACATGAGCTTCAACATCTTTCAAACTCAATTTTACCCTTCATTTGGACCTCACTAGGTCTTTATGCATATTAGGTCTAGAACCATCAATAAAACTTGGATATTAAAAGCACATGGAACCTTCTTGTATTGATATCAAATAATAATAAAAATTTAATATTCACTAATTACATTATCTAAATATTCCCTCCATGTTCACATAGGTCACGTGATTTTTACCTCAACAAACTACTAAGTCTCTCATGCCAAAACTAGACTTATCAAAGCCTTCTTATTACTTCATGATATCATCCTTCATAAATGACATCACCAATTTATAATTATGTTTTACATTAATTATAACACTTTTTCCAACAATCTCCCCTTTTGTCATTGATGGCAACAACTTCTTTTTCACCCCCTTTGACATTAATGATAAAGTGGGCTCTAGAACCTAGAAAGCTCAAACATACTAGCTCCCCCCTATCACCATGAATTTATTAAAATAATTCATTAAACATAATAATACATATTTAAATTATTTTAAACTTCTCAAAGGTCACATATACTTCTCACAAGGTCATCTACATAGTTATATGATCTTAGGACTTGACCAAGCAAGCCTCCCCTTTGTTTATGCATGCCTCTCAAGCCATTTTGAGTTATTTCTCCCTAATTCCATGTAAAATTTAAAATAAAAATAAATAATTTTTTTACATTCAAACAAGCTCCACATATTTTCAAATAAACTCCTCAAGTCTTTAATGCTTGATACAACACATGGCACCCTCAAACAGAACATCTCAACCACTAGGTTTTCATACAACTTTCTAGGAATTATTCCTTACCACCTAATACTTGGTAATTAATATTAATTATACTAAATTATACAACTTATTATTCATGGTCTATCAAATCTCCCATATTATCATTCTCTTCTTTCAAGTTTGCTCAACACATCATTAGCATATATTAAGCCTATCACTATTTATAATTTTTGGGTTTCATCATGGCTCAGACCATCTCTTTCAATATCATTAATTCATACTTTGTCTTTGAATAAAATTAAATTTATCTCTTTGTAACACTAATATCCTATATAATTCACCATTAGGCCTCATACAATCAATAGGTCTCATGTAGACCTAATCAACATAGATCCATTCCTTCTCGCTTATTACTGTCCCCTTGAGTCAATAGAACCACCTCAGATAGGCATGAACAAATTCACAATATGGAAAATAAAATCTTCATATAATCAACCTAAATCATTAAATTATATTTATATAATTCTCTCTTTCTAAAACAACTCATTTACAAGGCACAAATCAAAAGGTAACTCTTAAAAACAACTCAAACTCTGTCTTCATACAAACTTAGAACTTCTTGTCAATATCAAACCATAAAATATATTAATGGATTTAAACATGTAAACATATCCTCTTATGACCTTATGACTTCAACATTACATTAAGGAACACTCAACACAATTAAATAACTCTGATGGAGTACTATAGCAACCTCCTTCATGTAAGTTTACTTAAAAACATGATGCTACAAGAAACTCTCACCTTCAAAACACAATGAACTCATTCATGATTTATTTAGGTAATATATAACATTATCACAATCAATACATTATCTTAATATTCTTATCTTTATGTAAAAGAGTAATAATCCAACCTACATACAACATTCTTCAAACTCTATCTACACACAATCAAGATTCTGAATGAGAAACTCAAAAAATCCAATCACCTTCAGACTAATGACTATCTTCATGCCACTTAATAAAATTTAAATTGTTTTATTATGACTTTATGAAGTCACCATGACATCTATAAAATATTTCAACTCATGATACAACTTTGAAGAACACCATAACAACTTTCTTCATTCAAATCACTAGCATCTTGATATGGTATAGGAAAACATCACCTACAAAAATTTGATGCTCACTTTCAATGTATATAGCATAAAAAAATCACTCTTGGGAACATATATAGTCCTTACAACTTAAGGACACCAATTTTAACAAGACTTCCAATGGTCTCATAGACCATTCTTCAACTCACCCATTCTATTGTTCTAAATGTTGCTTCATGCACATCATCTTGAGCTCACACATGCATTATAATTATGTATATTACTAAAATATACATTTATCTCAATCCATCCAACACTCATAGATATCTAAAGAACATAATTTAACTTATTTTATTTATTAGATCATACCTTAGGGTTTTTAGTCATAACTCATCTTGAAACCCTCAAATCACTACCTTCACCTCTTGATCTAGCTCTTCAAATATGAGATCAATATAATTATTCTCAGAGCATCATCAATTTACATATTATCTTGATAACATTATCACACACTTTTATTATTCATATTGAGAGTCTGAGGTCACTATTCAACTTAGAAATTCACACTAGTTTATCAATTAGAAGACATTGAGACACAATCAACTTTTGTGGACCTTTTCTTACACATATGCACACTTTTATATCTCTCTCAATGAACAAAATATTGTCATATACTTTATTTCCATTTTATATGAGTCTTATCCATGCATAGGTATCCACAAACCATTAACTATTACTTAGAAATTTTCATTAGCTCTCATCCCCTCATTAGGTTGCATGAATACCTAATACGAACAGGACTATCTTTCACCATGTATTCAAGGTCCTTTTGTATATTAACTCATGTTTGATCCTAGAATTAGCTTTATCATAATACTTCTTATTCAACCTTATTTACACCATCGTGTCAACTTATATGAAAACCTCAACCATGATTTTTGCAAACTTATCCATCACTATAAAGAAGATGAACATTATCTTCATCATATTTTAAGCTACTTAAGATCACCTTCAAGATATTAAACTTCATCCAAATGACCTACTCTGATACCAATTTTTGGAAGTATTTATTGAGGGGGGGTGAATTAGTTGCATAACAATGTATATTTAATTCCAAACACCATTTCATGACCCATACATAAGAGATCAATGCATAAGCAAACAATCACACAAGTACATCAAAATATAACACAAGATATTATATGGGAAAATATCTTGGGGGATAAAACCCACTAAACAATGAACATGGAATACTTTCCTATAATGACAAAATTAAAAATTTATTTAAGTACCCACTTCATAACGAGCACCAATCCCTAACTAGTTGAACACCCACCCAACTAGTCTTCTACAAGATCTAACATGAAAGGAGGATTTAAACCCATAAAAAACCAAGAAAAAACTCAGAGACCATTAATATTTGATCATATTAAATGCCTATTTTTTACTCTTCAAATTATTATTACCTCCTTTTTTTTCACTCATTCCCCTTCACTCCTACTTAAATAGCCTCTAGGGATCACTCGCTCAATATGCCTCTTCTAGGCTCATTAGGTTCAATGACCTATGTGTCCACCTACATAAAATAAATAATATATAAATAACTCATATTATTCACCATTTTGTGTTCATAAATTACCTACCTCTTCTCCTTGATTGATATATTTTATTTTCTTAAGTCCACACTTTTTCAACTAGTCCAAATAAGCCTATTAGGCCTTGCCTTTATACCACACTCTTATTTTCATCCATCTTGGTCTGAAAATATACTTAAACCAATTGGATAAAACTTAAAATATCTACATACACACTTTAAATATGATAATTAAACACTCCATATGTATTTTAAACTCCATAGAGGCTAAAATTCAATTAGGCCTAATAGAGACCTAATAGAATTATCCCTTCACACCCACATGTTACACTTATGACCCTTGGACCACCTTTTTCCTTTAAAAATAGATTAAAAACATAAAATATAAATATAATATACCCATTATCACTCCATCATAGGTACATACCACCTGGAACTCCAATTCACCACTTGAACCTATCAATTAGGTATTCTCTCCTTTTAGGCCTTCTTACATAGAAAAGTCTATCTAACAAAATAAAAGCATACTATCACTTTTATCAAAAAACCCACTCAAAAAACTTAATTAATATATCCTAAATAACCTCAAAATAATATTCATTTTTATTATACATAATTACATATAACAATAGGCCTCAATAACCCTTCTACAACTTTTCCACTTAGAACTGCCAATGCATACCGAAATATAGTCATGACCATTGAAGTATAAACACACTTTTTTCCAATAAAATATGGTAAAAATTGAAATTTAAAGAAACCTTATGACCCTAGGTTCATCATATATCTCATTATATTATTCAATTCGACCTTTGCAACCTCTAAACCTTCTATGCAAGAAGCTCACTTAGAGCTACCAAATACTACCAACACCCAATCAACAAACTTTGACTTCTCCACAAAAATATGGGCACAAAAATTATATAAAAATACATAAATGTGGTATTAAAATACCTATTTAAAATATTTATGAACTTTAATCATCATTTCTCAAGACATAATGCATCAGAAACACCTTTGCCACTAAGTCTCTTAAGATTGCCAATGACTCCAAAAAACTAGTCATGTAATCATGAATTTATAGCATATTTAAAATAAATTTAAATGAGAAAAAAATAATCAAAAATTATATATTATTATTAAAAAATATCACCAAAATGTTTTATTATCTCTTTCTAGGCGATAAGGACTTCAAACACATCACTTACTCTAGTACACCTAGAACTGTCATTTTGTCTCAAAACATAGTTATAGTGAACATGACTCCTAACACTTTTTCATACATTTAATTGATATTAAAATGAATTAATTTTTTCCTTAAACATAATTATATAAAATTAAATCATACATACATAAATTTATAATATCAAATAAGGAATGTATAAACCAATATCTAAACTCAACATTTCATTATTCACCTTCACTTAGACAAGCCACATTGAGAGCATCTTATTGCCTATGTATTATCATCACCAAGAATTAAAAACAAATTTAACATGAGGAATAGGTATTAAAAAAAAACACAAACCGTTTTATCCATACCTAGTTACTTTCACATCATCCCTAAATAGGTTCTCCCTTTGCCTGGTTATTACTCATTATTTTCATTGTCTATAGATTAGTGACAAGTCAAAATAATTAACAAAAATAATTAAAACTAAGACTTTTTATATCCAAAATAACTTCATGGACATCAAAAACAAGTATAGGCATTCAACCTCCATCAACTTTCATGCATTGACTCAATCAACTCTACTTGTAACAATAAATTATCTAGAATTAAAAACTTTCTATACCTTCTACTCACTACTCTAACACATCACTACCACTTGGAGGTTCTTGGAGGATTCCTATACAACATATAATCATCAAAATTTATAAAATATTCCATTATATTCCAAAAAATTCACATATTTCTAATCACTCCACTATGAGGGTTTGTAAGCACAAAAACTTCCTTACCTTATTAACATTTATTTATAGAGTTGTGGTATTTGTTTCTATATAAAGTGAATCTAGAAACTTCTTAGGACCCTTCCCCAACTACTCAAAAATTCTCAAGTTACCATGCAAACTCTACACGTGCCAATGAGCATCTCAACTTCCTTCTCAGGCTTGAAACCTTCACTTTGTATACATAAGAGACCTTTCAACATGATATCTTGATTTCTCTTCCTCTTTAGGACCTAGAACTTGGTCAACACCTTTGAAACACCCTATTACACCTCATCCATTCTCACATGAGCTTCAACACCTCATATACTAAATTTCACCCTTCATTTGGACCTCACTAGGTCTTTATGCATATTAGGTCTATAACCATCAGTCAAAATTTGATATTGAAAGCACTTCAAACCTTATTATATTGATATAAAATCATAATAAACATTTCATATGCACTAATTCCATCCTATTAATATTCCCTCCATATTCACACAAGTCACATGCTTCTTACCTCAACAAACTACCAAACTTGTGCCTTCACACAACTAGACTTCTCAAAGCCTTCCTATTACTTCATGATATTATCCTTCTTCAATGACATCACCAATTTTTCATTACCTTTGACATCAATGACCACACTTTTTCAAATAATATATCCCTTTGTCATTGATGGAAATAACTTCTCTTTGTCCCCCTTTGACATTAATGATAAAGTGGGCTGTAGAACCTAGAAATCACAAACATACTAGCTCTTACTATCACCATCCATGCCTTAAAACAATATATACAACATAAGCATACCTCTTTCAATTATTTTCAAATTCTCAAATGTCACATATACTTTTCATAGGGTCATCTACATAGTTCTCTGATCCTAAGACCTAACCAAGCAAGCTCCCCCTTTATCCATGTATGCTTCTCAAGCCATTTTGAGTTAGTTATCCGTAAATCCATGTAAAATTGAAACTAAAAATAAATAGATTAAAAAAAAAAAAATTACCTTCAAACAAGCTCCATATATTTTCAAACAAACTCCTCAAGTCTTTGATGCTTGATACCACACATGGTACCTTCAAACATAACATCTCAACTACTGGGTCTACATAAAACTTTCTAGGCATTATTCCTTACCACCTAATCCTTAGTCTTTAGGCACAACTATACTAAATTATACAACTTATTAGTCATGTTATAGAAATTATCTCCCTAGAATCATGTTCTTCTTTCAAGTTTGTTCAACATATCATTAGCATATACTAGGCCTATCATTGTTTATACTTTTTATGTTTCATCATGGCTCAGACCATATCTTTGAATATCATTCATTCATACTTGGTATTTTAATACACTTAAATTTATCTATTTTTAACACTAACAGCCCTGTATAATGCACCATTAAGCCTCATACAATCAATATATCTCATGGAGACCTAATCAACATGGATCCATTCCTTCTCACTTATTACTAACCTCTTAAGTCAATACAACCACCTCAGATAGGCATGAATAAATTCACAACATGGAAAAAAATACTCATATAATCAACCTAAAGAATTTAATGATACTTAGATCATTCTCTCATTCTAAAATAACTCATTTACAAGGCACAGATCCAAATTCAACTCTTGAAAACAACTCAAACTTTGTCTTCATGCAAAGTCAGAACTTCTTGTCAATATCAAACCAAAAAATATCTTGATGGATTTAAATATGTAAACATATCCTATTATGACCTTATGGGTTCACCATGACATCAAGGAACACTCAACACAATGAAATAACTATGATGGAGTACTATAGGAACCTCCTTCATGCAAGTTTACTTAAAAACATGATGTTATAGTAAACTCTCACCTTCAAAACACTATGAAATCATTCATGGTTTCTTTAGGAGATATATAATGTGATCCTAAGATCATCCTTCTTCTCACTGATCATCTCATCTTTATGGCAAATAATAATAATCTAACCTACATACAACATTCTTCAAACTCTATCTACTCATAGTCAAGATTTTGAATGAGAAACTCAAAACTTTAATCACCTTTAGACTACTGACTATCTTCCTATTACTTAATACAAGTCAAATTGTTTTATTATGACTTTATGAGGTCATCATGGCATCTATAAAACATTTCAACTCATGATATAGCTTTGAAGAACACTATAGAAAATTTCTTCATTCAAATCACTAGCATATTGATATGCTATAGGAAAACATCACCTACAAAACTTTGATGCTCACTTTCAAGTTATATAGCATAAAAAATCACTCTTAGAACATCTCTAGTCCTTAAAAATTAAGGAAAACAATTTTAACAAGACTTCCAATGGTCTCATAGACCATTCTTCAACTCACCCATTCCATTGTTTTGAATCTTGCTTCATACACATCATCTTGAGGTCACACATGCATTATAAGTATGTACATTAGTAAAATATAATTTGATTTCAATCCATCCAACACTAATAGATATCTAAAGATCATGAATGAACTCATTCTCCTTATTATATCATACCTTAGGGTTTTTAGTCATAACTCATCTTGAAACCCTTAAATCACTACCTTTCACCTCTTGAGCTAGATCTTAAAATATGAGATCAATATGATTACTATTAGAGAATTTAAAAGTTAAATATTATATTGATAACACTATCACACACTTTTATTATTCATATTGAGATTCTAATGTCACCAATTAACTTCGTAATTTACACTAGTCTATCAATCAGAAGATACTAAGACATAGTCAACTTTCATGGAACTTTTATTGCACATATGCACACTTATAGATATCTCTCAATGAACCAAACCTTGTCATATAATTTTTTTCCATTTTTTATGAGTCTTATCCATGCATAGGTATCCATAAACTATTCACTTTTATTTAGAAATATTCATTAGATCTCATACCCTCATTAGGTCTCATGGAGACAGTACAAATATGACTATCTTTAAACATGTATTCAAGTTCCTTTTGTCTATTAACTTATGTTTTATCTTGGACTCATATTCAACATAATAATTCTTGTATAACATTTTTTATACCATCATTTATACTTCTATGTAGACCTTAACCATGATTTTCATAAACTTATCCATCATTGTAAACAAGATGAACATTGTCCTCATCATACTTTAAGCTACTTATGATCACCTTAAAGATGTTAAGCTCCATCCAAAGGATATGATTTGATACCAATTATTGGAATTATCTATTTATGGGGGGGTGAATCAGTTACAAAACAATGCATATTCAATTCCAAACACCATTCCATGACCCATACATATGAGATCAATGCATAAACAAACAATCACACAAGTACGTCACAAGATAACAAAAGATATTATATGGTAAACCCTTTTAGGAGATAAAACCCACTAAAACATACATATTTAATGTTAGTGACCCACGGAAGCACACAATTGATTACCTTGTACAAGCAACTTAATATGCGGAATTAACCAGAAGTGACAAGTAACTAGAAATCAGAAACAACACAGAATATGAGAGACAATACCCAATTGTATTAATACTCATCTAGAAAAGAATACAATAAAGAAGATGCCACTTCTTCTTCACACCTCTCAGAGGCTTCCCACACCTCAAGTGTACAGTAATTCTTTCCTTAAAGCTCTCTCTCTTATGGTCCCAACACACAACTCAAACACAGAGTTGGTGTTCACCTCCAACTAGTCAGTATCCACTACTGCCAGTACACAAGTGCTCCACACACTCCACAAGTGCTCCACTCACTCCAAAGGTTCTCCACGCACTCCAAGTACTCAATGTACTCCAATTAGATCTCCCATGATCTTGTAACAACCTGTAACTCAAATGATCTTACTTATGGAAGGAACTACCTTGCCTTCCTCTTTGCTCTATGACCGAGTACACACTGTACTCCAAGTAAATCCTGCCTGATCCTGCTCCCTGTTGTGTTGCTATTACCTTGATTCTGTTGCCACCTGTAGATCAACTTGGTTTTGCACACCTAAAAACCTTAGACCATGCACACACATACACTTGTAGATTAATGATCTTACTTACCCATGTAGATCTCCAAATGTGGCCTTGCACACCTGTTGACCAAGATCCTACATACATGAAGAACCCTTCTGATTCTCCAAACCAGCATCCATACTTGGCACTGTGACACTAATAGGAACACACCTTGCTCTCTTTACACATAGAAGGAGCTAATATTTTCTCTCTTACTCTCTAGCACAAATTACAATACAGCCCATGAGTCTATTATATAGATCTCATGCAAACAATAATTAGACACCTAATTACAATAATTATATCCACAGATCAAGACTAAAATTAGCCTTCTTCATGCAAATAACTAGTTCATTAACAAACTATCCATGGAACTCATAGTTTGGAACCACACAAGTGACCGACATTGGTCCCTATCTGCCTGGAGGTGATTGACGTTAGCCAATTTCTATCGATGTCGGTTGTCTTCCTGTCTCCACATGATCGACGTCAGTTGGCCTGACCAACTCTAGTGACTGTGACACTCAACAACCTCCTCTTCCATGTTTGCATCAGTGAAGCTTTTAGTTCCACAACATAACAATCTCCCACTTGGAAATAAATAGCTCCACTGTACCTGTACCTATACCCCATCTAATCTATTTCCTGGATTGTATCCCTCTTCAAGATCAATCCTGAAGACCAACCACCACACAACCTATGGTGCACCTCCTGTAATCTGAGTAACTTGCCACATCTAAACCTATAAACCCATGTAGTGAAGTCCTGACCCTACATAGAATGAATCCCTACTACTGGTCCCTCTTAGATACCTGAGAACCCACTTCCCCGAATTGGCTCCTAACTCTCTGACAGCTCCCACTGCTTGGGCAAACTCAGGTCTATACTAGACCTCATGTGATTTCAGACACTGAACTATCTAGCCCTTGGTGTGCTCTAGTTCTGCATCTTACATATTGAACCTCACCAACACCTAATTCACATCAGCTCCCACTGGAGACAAAATCAACCTATGATCTTCCATGTCTCTCATGCCAAAGAATTTTGCTACTCCAAATTCCTCATGACATGCCACTGAACTAACCTTACCCTTAACTCAACAAAACCCTATATGTCTGAACCTGCTAGCTAGCATACCATCCACATACAGTAATAGGATAATGTAGCTATCATCATCCACCTGGTAAGACAAACACAATGGTTACACTGACATTGACTAAATCCCTTCTTTGTCATCCACCTGTCAAAACTTGTACCACTGTCCTGCAGCTTCCTCAAGACCATATGACCTAGCCTTCTATCTCATGTGTTCATTCTCTCTATTCTTTAACCAAGGTATCCATTCATCTCAGTGCTTTTCATACCAGCTGGCAACCCTACCAAATCTCCCATTTAGTTATGCATCCTGTTCATGCCATGCTCCAACTATTTCCTGGATCCTTCCTGCTCTATAGTGAGCAATGAGTATAAAGAAGAGGAAAAATGAATTTGAGGCTTACTTACCCTTTTAGTCCTCCATATGGGTGTTTGAGACTCCTTGACAGCTCACTATCTGCCCAAAATCCATTGTAGTGACCGACCTCAGTCACCACATAATCTGCATTCGACTGACGTCAGTTCCCATGTGACTGTCCTTTCTGCCAATGCTAGTTTTCTAATTGATGTCAGTCTTACCTGGTCACCGACATCAGTTCTCTGACTAATGCTGGTAGCCACCCTGCTCGACACCACCGACTCTGGTCTACACATGACCGACATCGGCACCTGTCTATTCGATGCCGGTTCCCCTTGATCGATGCTGATAACTGTGTTCGCCTGTGAGTGATGAATTTTTACCTGTGAGCTCTCCATGGATCAAAACCCTATCCAAACTGCCCTACTTAGAGTTACTTAGCCCCATCCACTGATCTCTATCCATCATCTCCTCCAAGAACACCAAGGCTTTCCAGTTCTTAAGTCTGTCAAAGACATCTAACTTCTACTTAAGAACATGCATCTCCTTCTTGCTCATGTGACCAAGCCTACAAAGCCACGTCCTTACAATAGAAGAAGAGTCATTAATACAACAAATTAGATAAAGAGTACCTGCTTTCTTACCACATGCTAATTTAAGTGTATCCGATGTGAGAGTTCTTGTGCATCTCTCATCACCCAACTTTCCTAAAAAAATTAGCCACATCTTCAAGACCGAGACCTCCATGACCTCCTTCAACACCCATGTGTTGGCCGCCTGCAATTTCAGCATCACTTCCCCTTTGCCAATACTATGACAAGGCTCACCAACCCCTCTACTTGGGGCTGCATGGAAAGAGGCAACAGAATCTATTAACCAAGATTCAACTTTATCCAAGAAACATCCCAGAGCATCCTGTGCAATAATACCTACAACATTTGCTTCATTGGTTCCTTCATGTTGATCTACTACCAACCAGCAATCTTTCTTTACCTCTCTTTCTTTCCATAACACTGTAATTGACCATTTGTGCTATTCAGTTCCTCCATTCGTAGCTTACTTTCTTCTACCGTCGTTATACTCCCACTCAATCAGAAACCCCTAAGAGTGACTTGTAATCAAACACAAAACCTACTCCCTGCAACCTTAGCTCTGATACCAAATATTAGTGACCCACAGAAGCACACAATTGATTACCTTATACAAGCAACTTAATATGCGAAATTAACCAGAAGTGACAAGTAACTAGAAATCAAAAACAACATAGAATATGAGAGACATACCCAATTATATTAATACTCATCCAGAAAAGAATACAATAAAGAAGATGCCACTTTTTCTTCACACCTCTTAGAGGCTTCCCACACCTCAAGTGTACAGTAATTCTTTTCTCAAATATCTCTCTCTTACGGTCCCAACACATAACTCAAACACAGAGTTGGTGTTCACCTCTAACCAGTCAATATCCACTACTGCCAATACACAAGTGCTCCACGTACTCCACAAGTGTTCCACGCACTCCAAGTACTCAACGTACTCTAAGTAGATCTTGCATGATCTATCAAAAACCTACAACTCAAATGATCTTACTTATGGAAGGAACTACCTTGCCTTCCTCTTTGCTCTATGACCGAGTACACACCATACTCCAAGTAGATCATGCCTGATCCTACTCCCTATTGTGTTGTTGTCACCTTGATTATGCTACCACCTATAGATCAACCTAGTTCTACACACCTGTAAATCTTAGACCTCACACACACATACACCTACAGATCAATGATCTTACTTACCCATGTAGATCTCCAAATGTGGCCTTACACACCTGCTGACCAAGATCCTACATATATGAAGAACCCTTATGATTCTCCAAACCAGCACCCATACTTGGCACTGTGGCACTAGGAGGAACACACCTTGCTCTCTTCACACATAGAAGGAGCTAATATTTGCTCTCTTACTCTCTAGCACAAATTACAATACAACCCATGAGTCTATTATATAGATCTCATGCAAACAATAATTAGACACCTAATTACAATAATTAAATCTACAGCCCATGTAGATCTCCAAACGTGGCCTTGCACACCTGTTGACCAAGATCCTACATACATGAAGAACCCTTTTGATTCTCCAAACCAGCACCCATACTTGGCACTGTGGCACTAGGAGGAACACACCTTGCTCTCTTCACACACAGAAGGAGCTAATATTTGCTCTCTTACTCTCTAGCATAAATTACAATACAGCCCATGAGTCTATTATATAGATCTCATGCAAAAAATAATTAGACACCTAATTACAATAATTAGATCTATAGCTCAAGACTAAAATTAGCCTTCTTCATGCAAACAACCAGTTCATTAACGAACAGTCTATGGAATTCACAGTCTGAAACCACATAGGTGACCGACATCGGTCCTTGTCTACCTGGAGGTGACCGACGTCGGCCAATTTTTGTCAATGTCAGTTGCCTTCCTGTCTACACATGACCGACGTCGATTGGCCTGACTGATGCTGGTGACTGTGACACTTAGCAACCTCCTCCTCCATGTTTGCATTAGTGAAGCTTTTAGCTCCACAACCTAACATATAATAATATCCTATAATGACAATATTCAACATTTAGTGAAGCACCCACTTCACAAGGAGCACCAAACCCTACCTAGTTGAGCACCCACCCAACTAGTCTTCTACCAGCTCCAAATTGCAAAGAGGCTCCAAACCCTTAAAAACCAAGCATAAAATCAGATGCCTTGAATATATGAGAATATTTAACACATATTTATAAATATTAAACTAATTTTTACCTTCTTTGGTTTCATTCATTCCCCTTCACTCCTACTTAAATAGCCTCTAGGGCTCACTCGCTCAATATACCTCTTCTAGGCTCATTAGGTCCAATGACTTATGTGTCCACATAAATAAAATATATAAGATATGAATAAATTATATTATTTACCCTTTTATGGTCCTAAATGACCTACTTTTTCTCCTTGATTTATCTCTTTTATTTTCTTAAGTTCACACTTTTTTAACTAGTCCAAATAGGCCTCGTAATCCTTACCTTTGTACCACACTCTTAATTTCATCCATCTTGGTTATAAAATATCCTTAAACCACTTTTATAACACTTAAAATATGTTCATACACACTTTAAATATGATAACACAACACTCCATAGGCTGGTTATAACCCATAGAGGCTAAAACTCAATTAGGCCTAATAGAGACCTAATAGAACTAGCCCTTCACACCCACATGTTATACTTGTGACCCATTAAACCACATTTTTACTTATAAATAGATGAAAAACATAAAATATACCTTAAATATAACATTTATCACTCCCACATATGTCCATACCACCTAAAACTCTAATTCACCACATGAACCTATCAATTAGGTTTCTCTCCATTTAGACCTTTTGACACAGAAAAGTTTGTCTTACAAAGCAAAATTATAATATCAATTTTATTAAAAAAATCACTCAAAAAATTAAATTAATATATCCTAAATGACCTAAAAAACCCCTAAATTTTAATTATACATCTTTACATATAATAATAGGTCTCAAAAAATCTTCTACGACTTCATCGCTTAGAACTGCCAATGCATACCAAAATATAGTCATGAGCATTGAAGTAAAAACACACTTTTTTCAAATAAAATATGGAAATAAAAAATTTAAATAAAAATTATGAAATCATGGTCATCATATATCTCATTATATTCTTTAAATAAACCTCTGCAACCACTAAACCTTCTCTACAAGAAGCTCACTCAGAGCCACCAAATGCTGCTAACACCCAGTCAACAAACTTTGACTTCTCCACAATAATATGGTCAAAAAAATGTTATAAAAATAAATAAATGTGGTATTAAAATACCTATTTAACATATTTGTAAAATTTAATCATAATTTATCAAGACATAATGCATGATAAACACCTTTGCCACTAAGTCTCTCAAGACTACCAATGATTCCAAAAAACTAGTCATGTAATCATCACTTTATAAAATATTGAAAATCAATTCCAATGATAAAAATAAAATAAAAAATGATATATGAGTATTAAAAAATATCACCAAAATACTCTATAAAATTCATTTAGGACATAAATACTTCAAACACATCACTTACTCTAGTACAATTGGAACTATCATTTTGTCTCCAAACACAGTCATAGTGAACATGACTCCTAACACTTGTGAAAACACTTCCTTGGTATTTTTTGATGGTGTAAAATTGCACTAGATCCTAGCCAATCAAAAATGGGAAGTTTCTAGCTGTGGAATGATGTGGCTTGAAACAACCTCTAGGTTTTAAAGAAGCTGGTCTCTTCTGTTTATAGGTGTTGGGAAAATGGATAGGAGATTTAACAGAAACGCAAAATGCAGAAACCTATCTATGGTGATGCACCTGAGCATAATCCTAATCCTAACCTAAGCACAGAGTGACTATTATAGGATTCTATTACATTTAAGAGTAGACAAGTGCATGATCAATGTAATAGATTAGAATAAAAGAAATAGAAGGCTCACAACAGGGGAGTCTTTTGCTGAGATACAAGAATTGTTAACAAAGGCATAGTGTCCTATCTTCTCAGTAGAATCCTTCAATCACATAAGAGGCACATAAATAATGCATAGTTATGTATAAATTTAGACTCCATAAAATGAGACAAAAGCAAATAACATTTCCAATCACAACACTAGAAAATCTACAGTATAGACTACTTTGCAAATGACACAGACAACACCAACCAAGGCATGGAGATCAAATTTCCTTAATTCATTTAGCCACATAAAGGGCACATAAACATGCACGATTATATCAACCTTAAAACTCAAGAAAATTGAGACAAGAGCAAATGATATTACTGGTCACAAACCTCAAAAATTCTAAAACTATGAGAATTCCCCCCCTTCCTTTAGATTTTACAATCTTACTTATATAGCCTTGGGTGTTTCCTTTGATCACTTTCTTTCCCATGCAATCTTCTTTGTCCTTCACCTCTTTGGCCACTCAACTATCTACTTTGCCTCCACTATTAGGGGATAAATAGATGGTACCTTCAATGCTTGCAAGCCCCAAAAATATACTCAGTTCACTATTTCACCCACTCAAATTAACTCTCACCAAATTTCCCTCCAATTTCACTATAATAGGTAGATGGGCACTCTATTTTATTAGGATGGAAGAGGATACTTAGATAATTTATGAAAAACTCTCCTTTTGATCGAGAAGGCACCGAAGGATGACACCTAGCCACTTCTGCTTTCTTTAAAATATCATCTGGGACCTGCCACAATCTTCATTCAGTGATTAAGCTCGAAGGTGATCTCTCAAAATTTGATACGTGGTGACCTCCACTACTCCTGAGAAGATACGTGGCATCTTCTACTTTTCCTATTGGGGGTATGTGATGCCTTATACTTTTTGGGGATGGAGTAGAGAGGTACCTAGAAGGTGACACTTGGTAGCCTCCACTGCACTTTGATACTTAGCAAAATGAATGATGCCTTTATGCGTTGAATGGAAAGCATGGACCCAGGTATTAAAACAAAGGCTCTTGGCAGTCAACAGATGGTGGCTTCTGCTACTTCTTCAAAAGGTAATTTAGGGCCTCCACAACTACCACCTAGCACTTTCTGCTCTCTCTATCACTCAGCTCATCGAAAGTCTTTGTCAAAATAGAAAACATGGGTGCCTCTTATGATATGCGAATGCTAACACATGGTGCATTTCGTTTAACTACTACTAGGTACATAGCACGATTCATGGTTCTCTAAAAAGTTATAAAGAGGTCCTCGAAAGTTGTTAGCTATCCATCTTCATCTCCTAGAGGCTAACATGTGGTCACTTCTACTTGAATCCAATACTTATGCCAAAATTGAAATAAAAAGAAACAAAAGGTAAAAAGGGACTGCACTCTGAGGATGACACTTGGCAGCTTCCATTGCACTTTGACACTTAGGTAAAATGAACCTGTTCTCTACTCCAAAACTTTGCAGCTTCACCTAAAGTGCCAAAATTATAGTGCTTGACTGGAAATAATTGAATATGACATAGAGTAGGAAATTACTCTATAGTTATTGGTGACCATCAGGGCTTTTGACTAATCCTTACTTCCCTCTAGGATCAAAAATGAACTTTCCCACATCCTCTTTATGACAAGTCAACTTGTGTTTCCATACCAGTGATTGTAATGGATATGTCATTGATGGAATGTTCACTGCACCAGCCACACGGGTTTACCTGCACTCGAACGAGTCTGAGAAAAACATGTATTTGACATCTACAAACTCTTCTTGTCCTTGAATGCTCATCGAATGTTGGTTCTTCATGTTGTTGGGTGTCATTAAGAAATCATTGGCTATTGGTTCTTCACTCTGTGCCTTTTGATATCCATTATCTCTTGGCTCATCTCCTTCAAATTCTATCTTTATTTCATCATCATGCTCTGTGATGACTGCATCCTCTTGAAAGGATGAATCTGAAAGCTAGCATGCTTCTTGTATACTCAGATGAGTGTCACAGTCATCTTCTCCATATCCTTCCTAAATGATAGTGTCACCTATCTCAATGGCTTGATCAAGGGAGTATCCATACTCCTCCACATCTTCTTGCAAAGCGAGTAAGAAGTTAGAAATGATATCTTCCTCATTTGAAGTTAAGGAAAAAGCTTGCAGCTTATCCTCTTGCTCATCAAAGGGGGTGCCTATTGTGATTTCTTCCTCATCTATACTTATGGAATCTTCTTGACTAGCCATGAATTGATTGTACTCTTCTGCATACTTAGTTGTTTCCTTCAAAATATACTCTTCTTCAAAAAAGGATGAAGAAGAAGGCTGTGATGGAAAACAATAAGCCTCTTAAGGAAGGGTAGAAGGGTCTTGAGGGGAAGGTGAGAGTTTGGGGACCTCTTCCCTTGCTACTGTCATAGACTCTGCATTATGGGGGAAATGATCTTGACAAATCTGACCTTGTTCATGAATAAGGGTGACATATGTTTGATATGGGATTTGTGGTGGTGGATATGAATTTTGGTAGACTTGGTAAGGCCAGTTCTCATGAATGCTTAGCCTCTCTTCTAGAAATGCAATCAATCCACACACCTCCAGCATTTCATATGTAAGCTTTTGCCAATTTGCCCTTTCAATGGGGTCCCACTCACTTTTGATCAAGTCAAATGCTTCCCTCACTTGATAGATGACATGACAAGGAACCTCTTGGCCATATCCCCTTCTACTATCAAGCTCTAATACATATTTCTTAAAACCCATCAATGCTTTTTTAAAGGTCAAAATAAGGCCAGGTTGGGCATGACATGTGGCATATTGGGGAGACTGATCATAAGATTGGTATAGCTCATAACCATCTGCATCCTTGTTACTTGTCATGGTTCCAGTAGAAGCCTATTCTTGATTAGATATATAAGGAGAATAAGACTCATAGCTATGAGTAACAAAGTTATACATACCAAAAGGGATTTCTTGATGATACTACTCGATTGGCTGATGACTTAGAGTCATTGTTGGTGTTGATGAAAACCTCCAAAGGCTAATTGGCTGAAGAATACACTAAAATTTCTTCAACTCTTTGAAAGATTGGTCCCACCGGGCGTGCCAGAAACTGTTGATGGTGTAAAATTGCACTAGATCCTAGCCAATTAACAATGGGAAGTTTCAAGTTGTGGGATAATGTAGCTTAAAACAACCTCTAGGTTTTAAAGAAGATGGTCTCTTCTATTTATAGGTGTTGGGAAAAGGGATAGGAGATTAATAGAAATGCAAAATGTAGGAATTAAAACCTATTTATGGTGATGCACCTAAGCATAATCCTAATCCTAACCTGAGCACAGAGTGACTATTATAGGATTCTATTACATTTAAGAGCAGACAAGTGCATGATCAATGTAAAAGATTTGAATAACAAAAATAGAAGGCTCACAATAGGGGAGTATTTTGCTAAGATACAAGAATTGTTAACAAAGGCATAGTGTTTTATCTTCTCAGTAGAATCCGTCAATCACATAAGAGGCACAAAAATCATGCACAGTTATGTAGAACTTCAGACTCCAAAAAATGAGACAAAAGCAAATAACATTTTCAATCATAACACTAGAAAATCTACAGTATATACTACTTTACAAATGACATAGACAACACCAACCAAGGCATAGATCTCAAATTTCCTTAATTCATTTAGCCACATAAAGGGCACAGAAACATGCATGATTATATCAACCTTACAACTCAAGAAAATTGAGACAAGAGCAAATGATATTACTGGTCAAAAACTTCAGAGAGTCTACAACTATGAGAATTCCCCCTTTAGATTTTACAATCCTACTAATATAGCCTTGGGTGTCTCCTTTGATCACTTTCTTTCTCATGCAATCTTCTCTGTCCTTCACCTCTTTGGATGCTTAATTGTCTACTCTGCCTTCGCTATTAGGGGACAAACAGATGGTGCCTTCAATGCTCGCAAGCCCCAAAATTCTACCTAGTGCACTGTTTCATCTACTCAAATTAACTCTCACCAAATTTCCCTCCAGTTTCACTGTAATAGGTAACAAGCACTCTATTCTATTAAGATGGAAGAGGATACTTAGCCAATTTATGAAAAACTCTCCTTTTGATCAAGAAAGCACTGGAGGATGACACCTGGCCGCTTTCGATTTCTTTAAAATATCATCTAGGACCCACCACAATCTTCATTCAGTGATTAGGCTCGAAGGTGATCTCTCAGAAGTTGATACGTGGTGACCTTGCTGCTCCTAGGAAGATACGTGGTATCTTCTACTTTTTCTACTGGGGGTATGTGGTGCCTTCCACTTTTTGTGGATGGAGTAGAGAGGGACTCAGAAGGTGACAACCTCCACTACACTTTGATACTTAGAAAAATGAACAATGCCTTTATGCGTTGAATGGAAAGCATGGACCCAAGTATAAAAACAAAGGCTCTTGGTAGTCGACATGTGGTGGCTTATGTTGCTTCTTCAAAAGGTAATTCAGGGCCTCCGTTACTGCCACCTGGCACTTTTTACTCTCTCTATCACTCAGCTCATTAGAAGTCTTTGTCAAAATAGAAAACATGGGTGCCTCTTATGATATGCAGATGCTGACACATGGTGCATTCCATTTAACTACTACTAGGTACATGGCACGATCTGTGGTTCTCTGAAAAGTTACAAAGAGGTCCTCAGAAGTCGCCAGCTATCCATCTTCATCTCCTAGAGGCTGACACGTGGTCACTTCCACTTGAATCCAATACTTAGGCCAAAATTGAAATGAAAAGAAACAAAAGGTAAAAAGGGACTGTGCTCTAAGGATGACACTTGGCAGCTTCTGCTGCACTTCAACACTTAGGCAAAATGAATCTGTCCTCTGCTCCAAAACTCTGTGGCTTCACCCAAAGTGCCAAAATTGTAGTGCTCGACTAAAAATAATTAAATACAATGTAGAGTAGGAAATTACTCTATAGTATTAAAATTAATTAATGTGGTACTTAAAAATACTTTTATAAACTTAAATCATACATAAAAAAATTCATAATATCAAATAAGGAATGTATATACCAATATCTAAACCCAACCTTTCACTATTCAGCTTCACTTAGATAAGCCACATTGAGATCATTTTATAGCCTATGTATGATCCTCAAAAATACTTACCAACCAAGGTAAAATTATTCATAGGTACTAAAAAAAACCCAAAACCATTTTATCCACCCATAGTCACTTTCACATCATCCCTAAATAGGTTCTCACTCTGCCTAGGTATTACTCGCTATTTTCAATGTCTATAGATTAGTGATAAGTAAAATTAATTGACCAAAATGATTGACACTGAGACTAGTTCTATCCTAAATAAATTCATGGAAATTAATAAAAGTTTTAGGCCTTCAACCTCCATCAACTTGCATGTATTGTATGGAAATTATCTAGAATCAAGCACTTTTTTGTACCTTCTACTCACTACCCTAACACACCACCACCACTTGGAGGAGTCCTATATATTATCCAATCATCAAAATTGATTAAAAAAAAATCCATTATATTCCAAAACCATTCACATCTTTCCAATCACTCCATTACAAGGTTTTGCAAGCATAAAAACCTCCTTACCTTCTTAACATTTGTTCATAGAGTTGAGGACTTTGTTTATCTATAAAATACTTCTAAAATATTTTTAAGACCCTTCCCCAACTACTCCTAAAGGATCAGGTCACCATGTAAACTCTACATGTTCCAGTGAGCATCTCAACTTTCTTCTTGGGCTTGAAACCTTCACTTTACATATATAAGAGACCTTCCAATATGATATCTTGATTTCTCTTCCTCCTTAAGACCTAAAACTTGGTAAACAAATTTGACCCACCTTTTTACACCTCAATCCACTATAAAATGAGTTTCAACATCTTGGAAACTCAATTTTACCCTTCATTTGGACCTCACTAGGTCTTTATGCATATTAGGTCTAGAGCCATCAGTCAAACTTGGATATTGAAATCACTTGGAACCTTCTTGTGTTGTTATCAAATCATAATCAACATGTCATATTCACTCATTAAATTGTCTCAAACTTCCCTCCATGTTCACATAGGTCACATTCTTCTTACCTCAACAAACTACCAAGCTTATGCCTTCACACTAAGTCTCTCATGTCAGAACTAGACTTCTAAAAGCCTTCTTGTTACTTCATGATATCATCCTTCATCAATGAAATCACTAATTTATCATTACCTTTGACATCAATGAAAAAACTTTAGCCAAAAATTGCATAGATTCTTTGGCATATTTCATAGCACTTATGTACTCTACTTTAGTAGAGTAGATAAAGACATTAGGATGATTTTTACTATTCCAAGTGATATCACTTTCACCAAACTGAAACACATATCTTGAAGTAGATTTTTGATCATCACAATAACCATTTAGTTTAGAATTATCAATGGAATAATAAAATATATCAAAATTAATTTTTCCTTTGATATAATGAATAATATGTTTATCTAATTTACAATGATCCAAATATGGATCCTACATAAATCTAGAAGCAACAACAACAACATATGAAATATCTTGCCTAGTATTAGTTAGATAAATCAAACTACCAATAAGATATCTATATAAATTAGGGTTAGCTTTTTCACATCTAGGTTTTGGATCAAGTTTAATACCAACTTAAATAGGAGTTGAAGTAGATTTACAATCAAACATGTTAAACTCAACAAGATGATTATGTGCATACTAATATTCTGATACAATAATTAAATTTTTATTTTGAAATTTTTCCATTCTTAAAAATTTATGCAAAAGGACTAAATTAGTCATTTCAAACATTTCACTTAGTTTATCCTTATATTTATGAATTAAACTAGTTAAATTGTCAGTAATCAAAAGATCATCAACATATAAAAAAATTAAGATTAAATGACCATTTTCAACTTTAACAAAGAGATCATTATCAGAGTAGCAATTAGAAAAATATAATTCTTTTAAAAAAGAAGTCATTTTATAATATCAAGATTAAGGATCTTGTTTTAGACCATAAAAGATTTATTTAACTTGCATACATAATGTTCTTTATTAGGGTTAGTGAAACCTTTAGGTTGAGTCATGCATATTTTCTCTTCTAAATCACCATTTAAAAAATCATTCTTGACATCAATTTGGTGGATAATTCAACCATTTTGAGATACAAGAGCAATAAGTAATCTAACATTACTCATTTTTTCTATAATAGTAAAGGTTTAAACATAGTCAATTTTGAGTTTTTGAGTAAACATATGAGAAACTAAGATCTTTAAAATTTTAAATTTTACCAATTAAATTATATTTAATTTTATAAATCCACCTATAACTAAAAAAATACCTTTTGGTAGAGGAGGGATGAGATCCAAGTCTAATTTTTAATTAAGGCATTATATCCAACTTACACAAAAACATTCCATCTATCATCTTGAGTAGATTCCTCAAAATATTAAGGTTCTTATTCATACATAGTCATTAAAACATGATAATAATGTTGAATTATAGTTATTTTATTAAGGTTATCAATATTATAAGATTATATTATGGATTCTACCCATTTAGGTATTTTAGATTGAACATGAAACTTAGGGGGTTCCTCAGACTTTAAGTTATCCAAATATTAATCAACTTATTCTAGTGCATTTGTATCTTTGTAAGGAGAAATAAGAGATCCATGATCATCAAAAGAATAACATTGAGTATATTACATGGAGGGTTCATAAAAGGATTTTTTGAGAATAAGAACATTCATATTCTTAATGATTGGATGTTTAGATGGATCATATACTCTTAAACATTTTGTCAAAACTCCATAACCTACAAAAATGCAATAATATGAAGTGGGATTAAGCTTGTTTATTTTAACTTTAGGATCAAAGATAGAATTAGGACTACCAAAGATTCTAATATGAGCCACACTTGGTTAATTTTTAAACCACATTTCTAAAGGATTAAAAAGATGCAAGGATTTGGTAGGGACTCTATTCAAAATATGCACAATAGTATTCATAGCATTGACCCCATAATAACTTAGGAACATTTAGAGAATGTAACATTATTCTATCCATTTCTATAATGGTGTGGTTTTTCCTTTCAACAATACCATTTTACTGAGATTAATAAGGAGTTGTTAGTTCCATTTATATATACCAAAAGTAATGAAAAAAGATTCAAACTCTTTGTTAATGTATTCACCACCATTATTAGATATTAATCTCTTAATATAGAGACTATAATCATTTTCAATAGTAGCTTTAAATTCTTTGTATTTAGAAAACATTTCAGATATTCTTTTTACTAAAATATAACAAGATCATTCTAGTATAATAATCTATAAAATCAACAACATATAAATAACCATTAATATATACAAATTCAATAGGTCCTAAAATATCACTATGAATTAATTCTAAAGGATGTGAGGAATTCACATCATGATTATTTTGAAAGGAATTAGTATGTTGCTTACCAAGTAAACAACCCACATAAGTTTAATGATGAGAAGGTATATAAAGAAGACCAAAAACAAGATTTTGAGCACACATATCATGTAAACTTATAAAATTAACATGCTTGAATCTTTCAAGACATAATTAAGATTTATTTTTACTATTTGATGCAATAAAAAATGTAGAAGAAGAAGAAGAGAAAATGTATAAACCATTCTTTTGAACCCCTTCAATAACTAGAGACCTAGATTGGTTTCTAATGGACCAGATATATTTAAGGACTTTGAAATGAAATTATCATTATTAATTTGTGAATAAAATAATAGGTTTTTCAAGATTAGGTACATAAAAAATAGCATTAATAACAACATTTAAAAAGATTACCTTTCTTTGCTTAGTTGCTTCTAAAAATGAATTATTTCATAAGTAAATTTTTTTAGAGATATCTCTAGAATCACATAAAATATTAGATAAACAAGTTATAGAAACCCCATTTTAGCCATAAATTTATTCTAACTAGACTTCAGATTGATTTCTACCAAACAAAGTAAATTAAACCTATGAATCACTAAATGTCCCAATTTCATCCACACATTAGACATTAGTTCTCATAATCATGTTGATGTATCCCTATTTGGGGTATTATCTTGTATGCAATAGTAACCTATAATGGATTCATCTCCAGTCAACTTGTGACATAGAAAATTGATAGTTTGGCATTTGGACCCATTAAGCAAGGTGCTTAAATAATTCTTAAAATGCAAAAATTCTAAGAAGAATGAATTAACTAAGAAAATTAAATTAAATGCTTAAGTGAAGTTTCTATATGCAATTATTTAAAAATATTTTCTTAAAAAAGAAATTTCAATAAAAATGAGGTCATGATAATGTCATCATCCTCAACTTCAAATAATTGAAAATATCTCCCCTAAAGCCTTAAATTTATAAATGGATAGCCATGCCTAATAAATGGGATCTATATCCCATATATTAATTGTTGGTCCCTTTCTTAACACAACTAGGGTTAGTTTAAACTCAACCATGGTTAAATATAACCTAACTACACTTGGGTTATATTTAGTTTGGAAGGATATAAATACAAGGCTTCACTCATTATTTAATAATCTTCTTTTGTATAAGGTTATTATGATAAAATATCTTCAAGAAGATCATTTGGTATAGTGTTATCATGCCATTTGTTAAGCCAAGCCAAAGCCAAACCAAACCCAATGTTACCAAGGTGACAAGGAAAGATGATGCAAGGAACACAATTAGTAAATATTCTTTGATCACATAAATGAGCACATCAATTCATGGCCAACATACAACTCTTGCTCTCAAAGAAGGTAAATGTTGTTTGTTTTGTCTTCTTTTGGTAGTTACTTGTGTATTTCTCTATCTCTTTGATGATCTAGGATAGATTTGTAAGTTTTATTAGTGTGTTTTCATTTCATTTTGATCATACTAACATGATAATAATACATACACCCCACAAAACTCTTCTATCTATATTTTAGGACATTTTACTACCCATTATTATGTCAAATGTTTGATTTAATTGCTAAAAATGTGAAGTTTGACTCTCGTTCAAGCCACAAAGATTGGTGATAATCAGAACAAATTGGTGTCGATTGTCAGGATTGACATCAATCAACAAGAATCAGCCATGATTTTTATGTCAAAAACATAGCTGAACTAGAATCCAAAAACAACATAAAATATCAAGTTTTTCCTATATTTTTTGCTTTTCTTGGTACCTAATAGGTGTTTTCTATTTTTTTAACAGTTTTATTATAGGGTGGGAAAGTTTTTAGTTTTAAGACATTATTTTTTAACCATTTTTATGTCAAAATACATGTGTTTTTATTGTGTTTGAATGAATCAATGCTGATTACTTAGAATCGGTGTCGATCATAGGAATTGACCATGATCCCTACAGATCAAAAATGATTCTCTATGTTTTTATTTTTTAGAAAACTTGAGATTTTAAATTTGTGTTTTGATTAGGGTAACTTTTAGTTATGTAACTTTGACTCAAACAAAAAATTAATCCCCTAACTTGATTGTAAGAAATTAAACTGAGGAAGAAGAAGAATTGAATGTTTAAAAAAATCATTTTTGCACATTCCAAATTTTACAAAGGTTTAAAATACATTCACATTTTGTTAAGGGTTTTTAAAATACACTTAGAACAATTTTTTAAACATTTCTACAAGATTTTACAAGTGCAAACATTGCCAAGAGGCCAAAAATTTCAATAACATTTCAAATTTGGTGTTAATAAAATAAACCTACATCTTTAGTTAGAGCTCTTAAGAGATTTTTAAATTTTTTTTTGTTATTTTCAAGAACTTAGATTAAATTCTCTTTGTTTTGAAAAAATATAAACTCAAGTGTGTATGTTATCCCCCATCCCCTTTAGAGAAGTCAGTTGACCAAAAGTGCTTAGTTTATTGCCCTTGTTTAAAAAGTGTGTTCAGAAAAAAAAAGTCATGTATGCTCTCCCCAAGCTTCAAAAAACATGGGTGATTCAAAAGTAACCTATAAATTCTTTCCATTTTAATTTATTTATTTTTATACACTTGGATTGTGGGTAGGATTTTATCACCTCCCCATGAGTTATTTAGGGGTGTGTTGACCTGGGTTTATTCTCCCAAGATCGTACCAACCACAATCCATTATGGGGTATATAAATTAGGGCACATGATACTAGGATTGCTAGGGGGATGAGAAACTAGCCTCTTTGATCCTAACAAAAACCCTGGTCAAGTCTCATGAAACATCAAACTCCACTAAGAATTACATGGACAGAGTTGATATGCAAAAGAATAGACCCTTGCATGGTAAGTTAACTGGTATGAACCCAATTGACAAGATTTCACCCTTTTGTTAGCCACACTTGGGACCATATATAACAAGAAAAAACTATATATTTTTAGATAAATCCCCACTTTCTATGGAAATTCATGCCAAATTCTGAGTGTTCATCACTCTAATTTTGTGCCACATATCAATGCTTGAGAGACAAGGGGCATAAAAAACTCTACCTACACTTATACTTTTCTTTTGTATTAACACTTAATTCCTCATAATCATTAGTATATCAATTGAAACTTTGGTTGAGGCTCTACACACCTATGATATTTATAGGGAATATGATGAGCCATTTGTGCTACTTACATTTTTATTTAATTTACATAAATGTTATTAGACTAAAACTATTTGTATTATCACATCAAAATGAGTCATAAACTAATCACATGTTTGTACATCATTTTAGTCTAAGAGGTGGTGTTATGTTCATTTTAAATAACACTTTTTATTTATATAATTTCAAAACATTTGTGTGTTGTCACTTGTTTAAATAGGGCATCATTATGCTGCCTGTTTCATCCTAAGTTTTTGCCTTAGAGTTTTGAAATAAATACCATTATCATAGATTTTGAGTGAGATAGCATCATTATACTACTTGTATTATTTCAAAACTTTACCTTATGTCAAATTGATTCCAAAACCATGTATGTTTTTTGTCTATAATTGATATCATTATTCCATCCATTTGGGTTTACAATGTTATCTATTTAAGATCCCAAGTCTTCTAAACCAAGTTATAAATTTATATTGTAAAGTTTAAATTCAAACATTGAGTGGTTTATAACTATTAATTGCTTAATTTTGGCTTAATTGTTTACCTTTTACTTTTGAATTGTGAAAATTGGACTAATTCCTTACTTGCTTTGAGGACTCCTTTTGCCTAGATCTAAGAAGTGGTCTATTTTTTTGTGTGCCTTGAGTTTATCTTTTACATTTAACTAAGGTTAAAAAGTTATTCTTAAGTAAGACCTTAAGCATGTTTATTTTACATTTGAGTCTTGCTTATCACTTGGGCTTGAATGTTTTACTCATCATTCTTATTTTTTCTTATTTGAGATTGAACTTCTCAACTATTTTTAGGCATGTCCCTAAGGTCCAAAATCTTATACCAAGGTCAAGTTTGTTTTTGAATCCATGTTCCTAGATTTAGTCCAAGTGTTTCAAATTTTTAGATTAATTGCCTTGAATTTTTTACATTGACCAAATTTGTTTCAAAGTCTAGCTTTGTGCCTTGTTTCTAAATACCTAGTAATTGCCTTAGTTTTTTAGATTTCATTCATGCCTTTTGAAGTCTAACTTTATGCCTTATTTCCAAACACCTAGCATAATTTTCATTTTATACCTATATTACATTTTTTCAAAACACTTTTCCAAAACTAGGATTCAAATTTGTCATTCATTTCACCATTTGTGTGCAAGGCCTTAAACCTTGGAGATATTTGAGACCACATTTGCCATTGACAATTTTGGAGAAGAGATCCATTCTAGGTTAAGTTTAAACCATTTTTAGTAATAAACCAAGTACCTATTCTAAGTCTCATTGTGTTTCAAACCAATACCTATTCCTAGACCAATGTTTATTTCAAACCAAGACCTAGACCTGGACCATTTTCATAGACCAAGACTTCCCTATTTGGGATAATTTCCAAACCCATCCATGTCTATTTAGATTTTGTCCATGACTTTTAATATCTAAATTTGTGACTTGTTTCTAAATACCTATCACCATTTTTATTTTAGACCTAGATTATATTATTTTGAAACATTTTCCAAAACTAGAATTAAAAGTTGCCATTCATTTGACCATTTGTGTACAAGAACTTATACTTTGGATATATTTGACACCACAATTAACATTGATAATTTTAGAGAAGAGATCCATTATAGACCAAGTTTAAACCATTTTTAGTAATAAATTAAGTACATATTACAAGTCCCATTGTGTTTCAAACTAATAGCTATTCTTAGACCAATGTCGCTTTCAAACCTAGACATAGACCCACACCATTTTCATAGACCAAGACCTCCCTCTTTTTTGATAATTAACAAACCTAGCCATGTCAAGTATCATATACCAAAATCACCCTTTTTTTCTAATTAAATTACCAAGTTCACCATTTCAATGATAATGGTACCCAATCCCATACCTATGCAATTAATCCTATTTTAGCTTATGTGAGCAACCAAACTTTGCAATGCCTAAGGATTACCATTCTAATACCCCCATTATTGTCCTGCATTAGCAACCAAGCTCCACATCACCCATTCATTACCATTTTAGTCCCTCCTCCTTTGGTATATGATAGAAACCAAGATATATAACACCCACTCATTACCATTTAATGCTCTCATCCTTTAGCCTGTATTAGCAACCAATATTCATAGTACCCATTCATTACCATTCTAGGCCCTCTTCCTTTGGCTTGTGTTAGAATTCAAGATTTTCAATGCCCATTCATTACCATCATAGGTCCTCTTCCTTTGTCATATGTTAGAAACCAATATCCATAACACCCATTCATTAACATTCTAGGCCTTTCCAAATTTGGTAGCTCATTATCACAATAAGGTTGCATAATTATGACTAGGCAAATCCCAATTACCCTCCTAAACCCACATCCAACCTTTATTGATTCCATCTTATATGAGCTTATTTAAAAAGAGATCATTATTAAACCGCAATTCATTCTTCATCCATTTTCATATGCCCCCACTTTATAAACTTCAATCCATTCATCGATCCATAATATAGCTAGTCATTACCTCTCTAGGAGCCATCTTTTAAAGACCAACATGTGTCCAAATTTGATATTTCAAAACTAAGTGTAAACCAAGGCCAAGAGAACCAACCAATCCATAATATTTTATTAAAACACCTATTTTGATGAGTTAACTATTTTTTAATCACCCTTTAACCATTGCCCTATTTTTAAAGATCTTTTTTACATGTTAGTCTCTATTTAGTTGCATGTTGACCCTTTCTCTTTGGTTGAGGAGTCTCACTTTGATAAGATAGTTTTTTTTTAGTCACCCCCTAATGATTATAATCTCCTTAGGTCAAATAATTATTTTGACCATTTCCCTATTTTAAATGAGCCTCACTTTGATGAGCTACTCTTTGTCGAGTTGTCTATTGACCATTTTCCTTTTATTGAGAAGCCTCATTCTCACAAGCTAGTATTTGTGGTGTCTTTCTTAGTTGATCTTATTTTTGAAGATCCCATTATTTAACCCTAATCCATTACTCATTAAATACCAATAATTTAACATAACATCTTTTCCATGACACTAGATGAAGAATAAACATTAAATTCAAGTTTTATTTTTGAACCAATATCATATTTAGCATTAGAAGAAGAATCAACATCAATCTCACCATTGGATTTAGAGTCCCTTGAGTCAAACTTAGTTTTAGAATCAAAATACATTTTTGGTTATTATAACATTGGTTACACTTGCCTTGAAGATAAATTTGAATATATTTATGATCTTTTCATAGTTTTTTAGGAGGATTACTTCAAGATTAACACAAGTTATCCTAGTATATTCTACAAGGATTATGTTCCCTCGTACTATTCTATTACCATTCCACTTTCCATCAATGTTACAAACCAACCTAGCCATTATATTGACATTCCACCTCCCACAAGTGTCAATTGGGACCAAGATAATCACACCTTGTTAAACTACATCCATGGTGACATATCATTTTTAGAATATCAGGGGAACCAAGACCAAAGCCATGTAAAATAAGAACAATATCTTAGTGAAACCTTTTGAAGGTGTTAGGGTGAAATCAAAGTCCAAACTTAGCATCTTCTAGTGAAGCCTTATTTGAGGTATTATAAGACAATCAAATTCAAAAGTCAATTTTCCCTATTGAAACCTTCTTGAGGCATTATGTGATAATCAAAACAACTTTATTGGTGAAAACATTTTAAAGGATCCAATAACTGATCACAATAATTCTTCAATCCTTGATGAAGACACTATCAAAAATAACATTACTATAACTTCCACTCGACATGATAATCAAATGGTATCATCTCTCAGGACCAAATAACATAAATATATGGTGGCCCTATCGAGAGAATATTAAAAATTCTTTGGGCCTGCCACAACCAAAATTATGTAAAATTTAAAATTATCAACATTATGTGTGCTTAAAAATTTAAATCATCATTTGTTTCCCAACCTTTATACTTTCCATTATGATTCATCTCTCCATCACCAAATCAGACCTTTTATCCACTATTTATCTATATTTATCATCCCTAACTACAATTTCCTTTACATAGGCTATGAATACATATTATATCTAAGGTTGGAGTAAATAGAATCAATGACCAACAAAGATCATAACAACATTATTAGATTTTAAATCAGTAGAAGATTCTTGACAAAGCAACTATTCAGAAGAGGTGTGGGCTAGTAATGTACATAATTGACTATTCTACTTATATCATATGCTAAATAAGGATGACCATGTCCACATCAATAGGAACAACATAACCATTCACCTTACCTTTCCATTTACCTTATATTTTCATTTACCTTCTATTTTCCATTCATATTTCCATTATTTTATATCTTTTCATCTGTTTTGCCTTGCCATTTGCCTCACCTTACCATCCATTCATACCTTTCCATACCCCATTTAACTATAGTTAATTGAGGTCCATTTTGAATATGTAGGCAATGCTCAATTTACATTGAGGTTAGCTCAATCACCCTTTTCCAACACTCTCGTTATTTTATGAGCAATTTAAGTTTGAACAATCTCACTATTTTGTGATCATATTTAAGACATGTTATTTCCATTTTATGATTCTACCCATTTTATTTTTCATCATTCTCCATTTATTTGAGATACCTAAAAATCCAAAAACATGGTTGTATGCCAGGCCATTCATATTTTATCCTTTCCACATAGGGCTTGCATCTCCTAGTTGATAGGTATACTTGAAGCATTCTCATGGCTTTTGTCATGACCATTTCCATTTGCCTAGTGCATTTTTTCATAGGGTTTTATCCCATTCCTTGGAGAATTACATTTGGCTCAAATTTCATGTTAGATCTTGTGTCCATGAGACTATGTAGGTAGTGTCTAATTACCTAGTGAGCTTGTAGCTACCTCATCCAGTTTTGGTGATTGATTTTATTCACCATTCTCTTGGACCATTCCCTCCTCTAGATTTATCTCCAAAAATGCTCTTGTCCTTTTTAAAACAACCTAAACCAATGCTCTAGACATTTTAGGAGAAATATTTTGTAAATCTCTAATGAGTTAAGATACCTCAAAAATTCCAAAAACATTTATATATCCTAAAAAATATAAAATCAGCTTATAATCTCCTAGAGATATATAAATCCCTAAAACACAAAAACATTTGTCTTGTTTAAACCTAGCTAGCCATCCTCTTTCCACCCTAATAGGGAAAAATTTATTGATTGGTCTCAATTAATTCCAGATCCATTAGGGGTGTAACCTTCCCTTTACATGTATCCTTTTTTAGGGGCACCATCCAATTCACACTTTTAAGCCAAACTCATATATTTTTCCCTATTGGGGCAACACCAAATCATGCAACATATCCTAAGATATCTTACCCCTACATGTCATTCCCTTGCATAAACCATTTCTTGGTGGCACCATCTATCTATCATTCCATTAAGCATTCACATGTAGATATTAACTTAGTTAACAACAAGATGCTTTCCATTTCTTTTACTTTCAAGCTTTGTATGTGCATATTTACTTAGTTATTTATTTGTTTATTTTCCTATTTATTTTCTTTCATTTTTGTGGCTTGACTTAGTCTATATGCATTCATTGAGTGATTCTTAATGCATTATACTTGAGTCTATCCATATTCATACTTCAACATTATCATTATGGTTTTTATCATTGGTTAAATGTTTTTGATTGTCTATTAGATCGAGAGTCAATCCTTATGCACATTATGGCCATGTCATCATGGTGTTTTATATCATGGTGTATACCATCATGTACTATAATAAAAATTATTTTAGTGGAGCTTACAAGCAATGGTGCCACATAAAATTCGCATTGTTTACTTTGGTAAATCCTCCCACCTTCCTTGATCAAATCAACCCATTGATCATTCTAGTTATATAAATGATAATAAGTATGAGCATCTATACATTGGTAGGTACAACTAAATAATTCACATTGATCAATTATTATTATTCTATTCCATTAATCATTCTATTTTCTTCCACTTTTAGGTGAACTACATTGGCCTGAGGTCTATTTAGACTATGTAGGAAATGTTTGGATACAAGACATATTTTGGGTTAGCTTAGCCACCATTTTTTCTTTCAATCATCTCTTAAATCACTTTGCACAGTATCATGTGCCTGGTTGTTTGTGTCTTCTTTAGTCATTAGACCATCACATATATTTTTGAACCTACTTAAATTTAATGTGTGATAGGTTATCTCCTTGAGTTATGCTTGCCAATTTACCCTATTAGGGCACAACCAATTTATCATGATTAAATCTACCCTATTGGGGAAAAATAATTATTCAATCAAGGTCATCAAAATGATTATAACTACCTTTGATAAAATAATTATTTTGATCCACCCACCCTATTAGGGCACATGTTTGTGCCACTAATTATAACTGCATTTGGGCAAATCAATGTCTCAACATTTGTTACTAATTATAACCACCTTTGGTCAAATTAGTAATATTAAATCAATACATGTAAGAATTATCTTAATTGTATTAACCTCACCCATGGGTTAATTTTATTCTTTTTATTTATTATTTTTTAGGGACCATCCATCAATCATATGTGTCAACCACTCCCTAGAAGGGGCATCATAGACTTCCCAAACTTTGTTTGGAGCATCATTATATTCATCTTATTCTTAATGTATTTTTCATTCTTTAAAAATATGTTATTATGCTTTTGTCTTGCAACATATTTCCAAATAGGGGAAAACTGTAGGCACCCTATTTTTAACACAACTGTATTCCAACCGAACTTCATATTCATTTCTACCAAATAATGTAAATTAAGCTTAAGAATCATTGAATGTCCTAATTTTGTCTGCATATCAAACATTAGTGATCAAAATCATGTTGATCCATCCCTATTTGGTTTATTATCCTGTATGCAAGAGTAAACTCTCATAGATTCATCTCTAGTTAACTTGTAACCTAACAAACTGACAATTTGGCCTCTGGACCCATTAAGCAGGACACTTAGACAATTTCTAAAATGCAAAAATTCTAAGCAAAATGAATTGAATAAGAAAATAAAATTAAATACTTAAGTGAAATTTTCATGTACAATTAGTGAAAATAAATTTTATAAAAATTAAATTCCAATAAAAATGAGGTTATGATGATGTCATCATCTTCAAAGTCAAGGAATTGAAAATATCTCCCTTAAAGCCTTAAATTCAAAAATGGAGAGCCATACCTAGTAAATAAGATCTCTATCCCAAATATTAATTATTTGTCCCCTCCTTAACTCAATTAGTGTTAGTTTAAACTCAACTATGATTTACTCTAACTTAAATACACTTGGGTTAGAGTTATTTTGGAAGGTTATAAATATAATGCTTCACCCATTATTCAACAAGCTTATTTTTTGTAAGGTTATTATGATAAAATATCTTCAATAATATCCTTTGGTATAGTATTATCATGCCCATTTGTTAATCTAAGCTTAGTGAAATCTAAATCCAGGCCCAACATTACCAAGTTGACAAGGAAAGATGATGCAAGGAGCACCATTACCAAAGAGTCTTTGATCACATAATCAAAAAAATAAATTAATGTCCAACATACAACTCTTTCTCTCAAGGAAGGTAAATACTATTTGTTTTGTCTTCTTTTGGTAGTTACTTGTATAGTTATCTAGCTCCTTGAGTGTTTAGGCTAGAGGTATAAGTTTTATTAGTGTGTCTTTATTTTATTTTGATCATACTAACATGATACTAATCTCCCCTCTTTGATTCCTATTGATCACACAAGTAATATGATGTGATACATATCTATCTAAAATCCACTCATTTTCATTTGAAGTAAATAAAGTAGCATATAAAACAATAACATTAGAATTATGATTCTAATTAGGGTTTTAATTCTTCTGCTTGTTTTGATTAAATTTATTCCCTTTGTTATTTTTAGAATATTTATTGTTAACTCTATATTTTTTTATAATGTATTTCCCTTATATGACCAAATTTACTAGACAAATTACAATTCCGATTAAACTTAGGTAATTGATTCTTATTACCAAATATCTTATTTCTATTTTTATATTTAACAAAATTAGGGTTATGTTTCTAGTTCTTATTATTCTCAAAAATAGGATTAATAAATAAGTGCTTCAATCGCATTATCCTTAGAATAAAAATTAGACATCACTTGTTCTTCTTGAATCAAAATAGTAGATAGGGTAGTGAAGCCTAGGATATCTTTATCTATTTAGTACTTTGAAGTTAGAATTGAGATAACATTATGAACTTTTTCATGAATGTTAAGTGGGATAATAAAATAAATAAATTGATCTTGAATCAAATTATAGTTACAACTATCTAACTGAGCTTTAATATTATTAATTTTAATAATAAAATTTAAAACCTTTTCATCACCTTTCATAGGTGCAGTAAGAAATTCAATAATTAATTTAATAATATTCAAGAGATGAGTTCCATCATGCACAAACTCAAAGAGTTTCCAAGCATCACTAGGAGACTCCTGATTAACAATGTGAAGTAGGAATTCATCCTTAACAGTATGTAAGATAATCAACATAGCTTATTGTGATTCTTATTAAAATGCATTTAAAATTTTAGGTGTCACATCATCTTGATAGGTATTTTTTATTCCTAATGAAAATTTTCCACATATTCTAGGCCATAAATTCCACTTTAATGTGAATTTTCCATATGTTATAGTTAGATGCATTAAACATTTATGATTTATCTAGTTCAAAGTTAGGTAAATTCATAAGTTCCCTTTTTTTTAACTAAACGGGGTAAAAATTTATTCAAAAAACAGGCAAAAACAACAAGTTACATAGGTTTATCCTTCTCAACCAGAGTAAAAAGCTTCTGGGAGAAGCTCATAGGCAACAGATTACAGTCAAAAATTTTCCATTGGGGGCCCTGCTCAGAGGCCCATTTCGCCAGGCAATCCGCCACCACATTCCATTCCCGTGGGATGTGGTTAAAACTCACTGAGTCCAACATAGTGGTTAACTGAAGAATCTGTTGCACCACCACAGCAAGCTGCCAGTCTCCACTGTCAAAATTACGGTTAGTAAGCAACTTAATCACCACCTGTGAGTCCGTCTCGCAGATGATATTGCGCCACCCCTGCTAGCAAGAAAGATGTAAAGCTTGTAACATAGCCAGCGCTTCCATGTAATTATTGGAAAAATATCCCTTGTACACTGAAAAAATGAATTGAAGGTTTCCAGCTGAGTCACGTCCAGCACCCCCAATTCCAGCATCACCAGGATTGCCACGCGAGGAACCATCCGTATTGATCTTTAAAGTTCCGAGCGGAGGAAGGGTCCAGCGCCCCAATCTATTAATCGGCCCCTGTCTCTGTCTAACACCACGGCTAGGACGCAAGGACTGGGCAATTGGCAGACTTTCCCAGTGCGTCCCAGCTATGCTGGAAAGAAGACCACGGTCCACCCTGTCTAGCTGCACCAAATTTTTACCTTTGGCCGCTAATATCTCAGCCAACGCACTTTTAATTTTCCCCCAGATGATGTCAAGACTCAGCTGCTCTCCACGGAATATGCGCCTATTGCGTTCAATCCACAGCTGCCACAAAATAAACGCAGGTCCAGCTGACCAGGCAGATTGGAGGATGGGAGCTTGAGAGGGAGGAAGAGGCAGACGGCTCCAGAATTCGGCAAGTGAAGAGGGGTGCCAGCAGGGTCTGCGCCAAGCACTCCACCACTTGTGCCATATCCACTTAGCATAAGAGCATTGAAAAAAGAGGTGCGCCCCTGTTTCCTCCTCCCTGCAACAGAGAACACACCTGGAAGGGCCTATGAAACCACGCAATTCATAACTTCCCTTTAAGAGTGACAATTAAAAATGATTAAAATTAACCTTTTATAATTCAAATTTAAATTAATTTGATATTAAAAATATTTTTAAAGAGTAAACACATAATAATTTTTCAAATTAGTGTTATACAAAAGAAACAAAATTGTGAAAGATTATGACAAAATAAGGTGTTGCAATTATCACAAAAAACATTAATGTAAGAACATTTATTAAAAAAAAATTTAATGATTTTTTATACTATTTTTATGAAATAAATTAATTCACAAGTTCAACTATGAAAAATACTTCGATTAGGTGAAAAATAATGCAAAAAAAATAAAACAAATTTGCACTAATCTAGGTGTTGAAAGAGTCTCATTTAGGATAATAGTTTAAACATTATAATCTAAAAATGTGTAAAAACTATAATAAAATGTTCCAAATCACAAAATGGACCACATAAAATTATTTTGAAGTTGCCAAAACTTATAAATTAACATTTGACCTAGTCAACCATAGTAGTGTAACCGGTCAATTATAAGGTTCTATGGGGGTTTTAAACACTAGATCTCCGAGATTATAAGTTCAAGCAAAATTACAACCACCAACCCTTCTACAAGATTTATTAAGATTTATACATGCAATAATTGATATTTATAATTTTTTTAATATATATATATATATGGTTGTGCATGTAAAACAAAGGAAAATCTTCTAATTTGTTTATATTTGGGTAAAACACAAACGCAAAACATAAGGTGAGTAACATGTAAATTTTAAATTTATAAATAAACTATTTTTTAAATAAATTTATAAAATTATATACTTACCTTTGATAACATTATGTGACTAATAATGGTACATGTGGATAGCTTGGGAAACCATAATAATTTGTATAGTCCATGAGAGGCCTCAAAAATTTGATAACCTTCTTAAAATCTTGGTACAAACCATATTATACCTTCAAAGAAGAATTTTTAATGAAGAATTCAATATTTTGAATTACCTAAGCTAAAATATGGTGCCTAAGAAGCTTTGAAAAAAATGAATGGAATCACTAATTGCTCTAGAGGATATGGTATGGCCTTTGTCCCTCAAAATGGCTGACAAAACAATATAAAATGTTAAAAAAACAACACCAAAATTATTCTAAATAATTTGTATCATTTTAATCAGCCATGAGCATCGTAGAAGTGCACCATAGAGATATTGGATGCTAAAAAGCAATTTATAATTGCCATTTAATTGCTCTGAAGCTGATTTTTATAATTCAATGAGAGATTCTAAGTAGTTAATATTATTTTAGGGTTAAACTATGGCAGTACCAGGCTTTAAAAAAATATTTAAATTTCATCATGTATGAAGAAATGAATATCTTTTTAATTTAATACTGAATATTGACTTGTATGCCAATCACATACAACCCTTAGGCTTTGTTACCATGTGAAAATAACTCAAACAAATGTAATGTGTATACACATGACAAATCTAAAAGTGTATATGAATATCAAATCATAGGTACATAGATCAATTGAGACAACATCAAAAATTACCATGGGAAAACCTTGAAAGGTAAAAATTTCATAAAACTCATAGGTTGAATATGAAAAAATAAATTCATATTCAAGATATGTTTTCATAATAGGTTGAACCTATTTATATTGAAATATCAAGGGTGGTGACCATTGTAAATTAACAGGTCCATCCATCGCAAAAAATATATTTAATTAGAGTTTGGTAATTCATTAAATAATTATAACTTTATTAATTATTTTCATGATGTTTCCATCTCATTTTAATAAATAATATATCATTATTATTTAATAACTTTACCAAGGATAAGGGAAAATAAACCCACCTAGGATTAAATTCTCTAACAATAAGTTTCTTTTTCACCATACAACATCTATTTGAAAAAGATGAGTAGCAAAATGAAACTAACATGATGAGTCTTACTCATTTTCATAAAGCCTATAAGATGCATCTTCCATATCATGTCGTAGATAATCCTAATATTAGCAACATCCATGTTTCTACTATAACCACTAGTTATGGGACTAGTCCCCATTGTTATTACTTTAATAATATATCCATACCTATGGTAGAGGATGAAATTTATCTTTAATATATGTATAAAATTATATTTTTCATCAATGAAAACCATCAACATTATGTTAAGGATCCCACAATCATTTATAACCTAATAATTGAACCACACATTAGAGATACCCATTCACTTTCACTTAGCTTTGCTACAATATTTAGGACAAGTCATTTTATGACTTATGTAACACCCTTCTCCTCTCTCATGTCTTCTTATACTAGCATGACATCATAATCCATGATTTATTCATCCTCCATGCCAAATATTTCCATAAACATGGTAATCATGACCTTTAATGGATCTACTCAAAATAGTCACACAAATTATCACAACTAATAATGCATCCCATGTTGCTTCCACTAGTCAAAATACCATAAATACTAATCAATTTTTATTAAAAGCTTTAAATCAAATGGCTACTTTTCAAATTAATAGTGATAATCAAATTATGCAAATGTAAAACCAATCAAGGCATTTTCAAATGCATCCTCAACCTAATCAATGGGGGATGCAAAATCTTAATGATCCTACCTCCATTTAGGGATGAACATTGTAATATTATACCAAAACCTCCACTTCTTAACAAGGATATTAAACACTTACAAAATGAATGTCCAGTTCCTCAAACATTGACATTGGTGGCATAGTTCCCACTATCACTTATAATGGATCCACTGATCTAGCTTTGCATTTGAAATCATTAAAAATATTATATAAAGATTGGGTTAAAATTATTAATTTCACCACCACCAATCTCTTAGATAATACCTTTTTAGGTGATGCTATAGACTGGTATAGTCAACTCAAAATGTATTATATCTCTAGCTTGGAAAACTTTGTCCATGTATTGGTTTAATAATTCCAAACTAATTATCTTCTTAAAAATATACTAGAACATTTTATAAATTGTTAATAATTAGATTCTGAAATAACCTAAGTATTTATCATTTGATGGAAATATTTATCCAATAAAGTTGAGCATAACATGTTTGATGACAATCTCTTTCACTTATTCACTAACTCTCTTTACTCTAAACTACAATATCATGTGAGGACTCTTTCTCCAAAATATTTATAAGAATCCCTTGATCAAGCCAAATGTCAAGACTTCATTATATAATAATTTTATCCTTCATACCCTCCCATAGTAACTTGAATGTGTATGAAATATAAATATTAAGCATGAAACCAATGTTAGTATTATGAATACCTATGATTCCATACATAAAATTTAAGCCATTATTCATAATGGTTCCATGGAACCTATTATTTCATCATCAATTTACAATAACCCTCATCCTAGTTCTACATTTTCTCAAGTAAATAATGTAGATATCCCCAAACCCCTTTCCTTAGCAAAGATTAAAAAGTGTCTTTCTTGACTTAACCATGATATCTTGATATTATTTTCCTTATCAAACATTGGTGTGATCCACATATATTATGTTAGTATCATGCAAGTTGGGGCCATTCTCATGAAATTTATCATTAATTAAGAACATTTACTATGGAATGCATTCTTGGACCTAACTTTTATCATGAATCAATCATACGTACATGTCAACAAGCTTATGAAATAGCATCTAAGGCTCATTAAACCAAAACTAAACATGAATAACTTAATCAATCAAAAAAACATTTATTTATTTATAAGGATCCCCTTCCTAATAATCAAACTAGTACTACCCAACATCCCATTACCAATCATGTTGAAATTTTTATGGATCCTAATTTTAACATACATGATGAGAGTGTTTTTAATATGAATAATATGAAGAGATTAGTTTTCTTTATCAATCCTTATCTATCTTCCAACTACAACAATTTCCCAAATTTTCATATTATTCAATATTTTTACCCATCTCATCTCATAGAATTAGGGCACACAAAACCAATTATAATAAATTCAATAAAATCACAAAGGTATAATCAATTCATATAGTTAGAAAATACTCACATACTATTGATATAAATTATACCCCTCCTTTAACTAATATACCTCACTTAAAAATACCAAAATATTCTATGAATGGTACCTCTTCCTCTCATTCACAAGACACAACTAATGACTCAACCATGTTATCTAACTCAACACAAAAAAATATAATTAAACCACCCACATTAACTAAATCCTAATCAAATACACCTTACCAACATCACTTTACATATATTTCTCCTATACCTTCAATGGATTTACTTCAACATTATGCACCTTTATCTAATAAAATTATAATAGGATATGATGAATGGGATCCTATAACAGAAAATTCAAAACCCATATTAACTAAATCATAATCAAATACACCTTAAAAACATCACTTTAAATACACTTATCCTACACCATCAAAGGATTTACTTCAACATTATGCACCTTTATTTGATAAAATTCTAATAGGATATGATGAATGGGATCCTATAATAGAATATTCACATCTCCCATATCAATTCCCTTTATTAGAACTTATGATAACTTCCCCTCATCATCACAATCATCCAATAAAAATTTTATATGAAATGAACAACACTCATCCCACACCTATGGGGTAAGAATCTACTTTATTAGGGTCTGAAGATAAAATTCTTTAGCAATGTGAAGAAATATATATCAATGTTGATGAAAAAATAGATACTTATCTTTCAATAAAATTCCCTATCACTTAAATGATTCCAGTTGATATATTTTTTCATGTGAATTATCCTCCATTATTCATTAGTGTCCAAATAGAAGATATAAAAGTAAAACATGCTCTAATTGATGAAGGTTTAGGTACGTGTGTGGCTTCTTATATTTTATTAAAACACTTGGATATTCTAAATATAATCTTAAATATATTCAAAGTACATTTCAAGGATATGATATAAGACAAATACCTCCTTTAGGGTGTGTTTGGATTCCTATCATATATCCCCATGTCACAATGCATATCAAATTTATGTTATTTAATTTCCCACTATGATATAACATTTTAATCAATTAACCTTAAACACATAACTTGAGATTCATAGCCTCTTTATCTTGATAATGTGTTATAATTACTCATAATGGTGTTATATACAATATTAAAGGAGATACCAATCCTTAGAATTTTGAACAATTTCAAGCATGATGTGTTTTTAAAATACCTATCCTTGAACCTTTACCTAGCATTCCTTTTCATGAGTTTCAATTCTTTAATTACCTCATCAAATATACTAGAGGTTATAATGGTCACCCTAAATTAATAGGTAACATACCACCTAATATATTAGATTCAAATGATGATGATATTTATTATATCAATTTAAGAATAAAAACATATAATCTATCTCCTCATATAATTTCTCAATTACCTCATTTACGACCTTGGTCTTGTAGAAAACCATTAGATTAAATTATTGGCATTTTAAAGAAATTAAACACTCCATCCATCATGCCTCTTTGACTGATAGAATCATTAAAGCATGTACTATTTATTTTCACACTCATTATGATTATAGATAGTCTCTAGATGATGTATTTTTAGCTAATTTTTCTCAAGATAAGCATGAAAAGATTTTTAGATATAATTATTATTTATAAGATGATTTTAGTTCTATTCATGTAGTTCATTATGCCTTTATAGTACCAGATATTAGTTATTATTCATTTGATATGCATAGGTTTGATATAGAGCATGCACATACTAATTATCATTCATTCATTGTTTATCCCCTTCGGAGTATATTTATTCACCATGTTATGAGATGACCTTATTACTTTTATAGATTCTCATATCCTTCCATTTTACTTTTAAATAGTCATCTACACTATGTTGACCCACTTTGAGATCATATCTTATAGTGGCCCAAACTAGTCTTGATCCTATTCTAATTCCTCATCTTATTGGTGATGGTTTACTATTTTTACCTAATTTTGATCCTCTACCATCATGATGGGAATATGATCCATATTATGAGTTCCATAGATTTTATAGTCATTGGGAAAAGGATTTTTATGCACATCAAAAACAATAATCTTTATGATCTACTTTACTACAAATAATTGACCTTCATAGTCTACTCCTATACATACTTATTTGTTTCATGGCATAGGGATGCATTTTTCCACTCATTATTGATAGCTTAAAAAATGCATTGATACACTTTGCTCAAATAAGGCACAATCTATAGAGAAATGTCTACCTCTCTATAAGATACTTATGGAATGTATACTTAAATATGGGGAAGTTTATTATCATTGGCATTACTGTAACATGCATTATATTGTTATATGTTGAGTGATATAATATCACTTTCATGATTTTTCATAGCATATGCCTTCACCAGCTTAGTCACATACTATATTACATTTATAGATAAAATATCAACCTTCTTCATAACCCACATTTTCTCATAGATCTAATGATATTCACCACTTCTCAACATCAGTTTTTAGCATTGAGTATCCATTATAGGAGCTACCCCATTAGCATCATTCTTATTTAACATACCCATTTTATTCATAGAGGTATTTCATCAAGAATTATTTTCATGGATCTCTACAAATATTGATGAAACTTTGATTAAATTCAAATTTCAATTACACAAAGATGTATCAAATGTTTTTTTATCAAGGGTAAAAGTGGGTTCTTTTGACTAGGGACCTACCCTATGAAATTTTTTTTAGGAAAGGGATCAAAAATCTAGGTAGAATAAACAATATTGATATGAGATCAAAAATTTACATAAAGCCCCAAAGATAGCACAAATACATCACTAAAAACATTAAGGAAACAACTAAAGATCTTGGCCTCCCATGGCATTTCTCCAATTATTAGACATCTTCTCTATCTCTATTTCAAGACTAAGGAGTACTTTGGGTTGCTCACACCCCCTCTTACATAGTTTATATTAATATCCATCCCTCATTATTTCACCACTTCTAAGATTCTTCTAAAAGGTTCAATAATGGTGAGGTTGTTCTTCATGGAAGACTAGCTGAAATCAATGATGGTTACTACATTGGATTTTGGTTGCCCATTCTTAATGGATAATAGTTTTACACACTAATACCACCTCAATATTGCCTTATAAAAATGTAATTACTACTCCATCTTAGTGATTATTTTTTATTTTATCATCTTTTTTGTAACTTTGTCAAAATATTCATTATGGTTCCTCCTAGTTAAAACTAAATTCTCCATTGAATTAGGGTAAGTACTTCTTTATTTTTTATCCTTATTTTCCCCTATTTATTATCACCATCACTATTATATATATATATATCTTGGATTGTATGGATTCCCTTGATATCCACACCTTATTTGGAGCTTTGGATGACCTTCTCAACACCCCCAATAATGGTATCATCCCTTTGAATATCCCTTAATTTTATCCCCTAAATCTTACCTCTTGAAGCACTCTTCATCCTATGCTTAATTTTTCTTGAGATAGGGATTATGTTTTCCTATGGTAGTAACCAAACTAGTTTACAATTAATCCCTATAAAGTATTTATTAATCATGAGGATTACCACCTGGTGTAGAGGCTACTTCTTTTCCTTTTTTAACATCCAAAATGGTACTCTCTAAAGAGTGCAATAGTAGAAAGGGAGGATCATAGGGATATGGTGTATGAAATATTTAAATAATATTAATTTATACCATATTACTATATTTTTTTATCCTATATAGATTTATATATGATACATGTGAGGCAAACATATCATAGTAAATCCACTATGTAGGGGAGAGAGCTGTTCACCATCTAACAATAACCTTACATTTTATTCCTTGTAATCCCTATTAATTTTATAAACCTTCATTACCTCAAATTTAAAACCAATTACTAGAGAGATGAGATCTTTCATGATCTCTATGGTCACTCCATTGAAATCCACCATCTAGTTACTCTAGTCTCAAATGAATGTGTATGAAAGGTGCATATCGTGACCTTCCACTCTTCTCATGAATTATAACAGACCACAAACTTAAATCATGTTAAGAACCTATGAATCTTCCATGAGATAATCTACTAGTATTGGCTCTACTCTAACTAGATCTCCTCCCATCCTAAATTTATTGAGGTGGAGGACAATAGTGCAACATCCAAGTAGATCACCTCCTTTAGATATAAAAATTTGGATACCATTCACATGACTAATAGATATCTTGAAGGTTTTTAGGAATGAGTCATGTATTTTAATGCTTATTTCCAAATCATGAAATATCATAACACCAAATTACCTATTAATTATAGGTTAAATATCATTACCTCGCATCATCAAAAGTACTAGTATGAATAAGCAAAAAAGGTAATTAAACATTGTAAAGGCTTAGGAGTTTTATGTTCCCTTTGAGACTATGAACTGGAACACTTGTCTAAGGAGGTACTCTAAGGACATAAATCTTATAGGTCTAGTAAACTTGACTCTTGCATTAGAAAACCAATCAGCCGATGAATTGCCTTCCCTGTACACATGTTAGATTATGACTTCCTCCAAAAATTGAATAATATACCTATCTTCCTTTATAATGTGGCTGATTATCCAACCCCCAAGGTTATTTTTGGAGATAAAATTAATTATATTAATGGAATCACCTTATATTACCAATTTTATAACTCACAAATCTTTGGCAAGTCTCAAACCCCATTGGGAAGCAAGGGATTTAGCCCAATGGTTGGTTTACTTACCCATACCTCCTTCATAAACTATCACCAAAAGGCCTTTCTCATCCCTAATGATACCAACTCCCATAGAAGCTCTCAAATTACCTTTGGGTTCTCTATAAAAATTGATTTTTACCCATCCTATGGAAGGGGCCATCCACTTAACATTTCTTCTAGTAGCATCTTTGGTGGTCACTAAGCTCACCTGGGTATCCAAGTGCTAATGGTATGGATGATGTTTATCACAAAATTTATCAGTACTTGTGATCACATCATGGTGTTTCATCACATTATTTATTATTGTTTCATATGATTTTTATTTTATTTATGATCATATATTAATCTTATGTTTAATGGATTGATTTCATTTTCATTTATTTTTCACCTAGTTATCTTTAGGATGATTTATTTTTTATCAATTACATCATTTATTGGAATTAGATAGTTATTATTGTGATATGGTTTCTATACCACACCCTTTAATATATTATCGTTACCTTATGATTATCTAAAAAGAATATTTATCATTATATCATTACATGTACAGATCTATATGATCTTCACTTTCCCCTTATTTTCCATTCATACTAAACACGCATATGCTAGGTCTTGAGACCACATACTTGTTTATAGGAAAGCCTAATTATTTATCAAGATGAAAAAATCTCTAGTTATTTTGTATATTATATCCAAATCCTAAATCTTATTTGTGTTTGTCACTTTTATTACTCATGTTTGGTTATCCTGAATTTGTATTGAGGAGGAAAATTAAAAACCCATAAAAATTTTAAAAGTCAAAATCAAACCAAAATATGTGATTCACATCTTATCACATATCCCATTTTTTAGTCCAAGATCAAACTCCACATTGGGCCTCATGATAAAGATGAGGTTCATTGGGGTGGGTTAGTCTAGTAGACTGGGATATGAGGTCTTAAACCTATCTATAGTAATATGTACTTTCTCACACTAGTACCCAATCTTCACAATAGACTAATGACTCCATAAGAGGTCTTGAGGAATGAGGTACATGTCATGAGAAGGTAATCCCATTTTAATTTTCATATATATATATATATATATATATATATATATATATATATATATATATATATATATATGACTAAAGTTTTGTGTCTACTACAAATAAATATCTTACGAATTTGTCATCCAATAGATTCTTAGCACTTACATATTTTCTCTAAATATACAATATGGTGTAGGTTGGTGAGATTTTCCAATCATTAAAGATGCATTTGGGAACACTTTGGAACTAATTATAAAGTCTAGAAATGAAATTTTCATGATCCATACTAAGTGGGCAAGACAAGGACCTTATAAATGGAAATATCATGAGATATTGTGGGTGAGATGTAGGAAATAGTTTATTTGATCCTTTCAAGTATTTAATTTTTTTAAATGAGTGGAATTGGTCCTTGGGAGTGAATGAGACATGAAATTTTTTTACTAAGAGTAGGATAAATTGGATGATTTTTTATTTATACATCTAGTTTAAGAATAGAATGGGATTCTCTAAATTGGAGGTTGGCTTAGGAGAAGAGAAAGCTTATAAAGAGTTAGGTAGAAGTCTTGGTGAAAGTAAAGAATAATAATGTGAATAGCTTGAGTTAGGCATATTCACTTAAAATTCATTTCCTTTGACATGTGTGAATGTTTATGGTAATTTAATTAGTTTAGTTTTATTTTTTGGTCTTTTTATGTAACTTTGATTGGTGGTTTCATGGGAAATTTTGGAGCAGTTTTTGGTGTCAATTTTTTGAGTGGTTTTGGGGGTTTCTACTCTCTTCTTTTTGTTTTTTTTGGACTATAATTTTTTGAAATAAATGAATTTATTATAATCCCCAATTTTGGGTTTTTTTAGTGGATGTGTGAAAGCAGATGGTCACTTTGCTTTATGTTTATGTGAAAAACTTATTGAGTTTAGAATGGGGATTATATGGGAAAGCCTTGAGGCAATTCTACCCCCTTTACTATTCATGTATGGTGGTTTTTATTGATATGTAAACGGATATGGTTGTATGTGGATGTGTGGTAATGTGGTTGTTGGTTTTAAGTTTGGATGAAAGAGAGAGATGAGGTAAGGAGTTAGAGGCATGTGTATAAACATTGGGAAGAATCTCAACTATTCAAGTGACTACCTTCCTCATACTTATGTCAATTTTAGGGAAATCTCATTTTGTCTTTAGTTAGGGTGTGTTCATTGGACCCCTTACTAGGGAGAGCCTCTTACACCCTTAAAACCTTTATTTTTTTTATATTCAAGCTAATGGCACTTGTGTATGGGAATAATTTTAGATGCTATGTTATCTCCCTTCTTGTTCATATTTTCCCTTGAGTTATGTTATCCCATATGGTGAAATGTAGTTTGAAATTGAGGGATGTCTAACATTTCCTATGTAATGTCTCCATAATGATTGGGTGGTGAGCACCCCCTCCTTTTTTATTTTCATTTGGAATTCCTTGTAGTTTGTTAAGCTATAGGAGTTTATGGGATCATTGGATAAATTTATATCTTATTTATATTCATGTGCCCTTTTTTATCTTGTGAAAAAAATTTAGTCATGGTTTTTTAAGCCTCTCTATTTTCATCTGTCCTTAGTCTTTGAAGAGTATTACTTTGGTTTGGAAAACCATTATTGATTGGTTGTAATTTTTTCATTCTTTTGGTTATTTTACTTACAATGATGGGATTTGGGTTGAACTATGGCTATGAAAAATGAATGTGTTGAACATGGAAACTATTTTTATTGAATTTTATAGATTGTATACGTTCCATAAATAGATATGGAATTTAAGCACACATCTGAATGTAAATAATGAAAATTTGATTCTTCTGATTTAATAAAGTCATATGCTAAATATGAAAATTACTAAAGATATCAAGTTACTTAGATTTTTTGTTAATTGTCTAAATTTTACTATGTTTTTAGGTGGAAATTAGGGATAATTGTGCCTTCAGTTCTTTTGGTATAGGAATTGATATGTTACATACATTGGGTTAGTTACATAGGATAAATTTAATATTATCAATAAATAATAACCTATTGGTTGATATAGACTTGCTTGAAAGTGTGGCACATTGACTATAAAATCACTTGAGACTATCCTTTCTTTTTTTATGTTTGTGATACTAAACCCTAATTATGCACGTTGATCCAAAAATCAACCTCCTTTACCTTGAAACACTAGATGTTCTTGTGAGGTATATAAAAATATGGGAAATTTAATGGGATAATTTGACTACAATCATCCTTTCCTAATGATTGGTCATTTCCTATGTATCCAATACTCCAAGAAGAGAAATCAAGCCACATGTAGTTCCCCCACCTAGTGTGATTATGAAATTATGTTCCTTCACTATGTGTATGTAATTAATTATTTTCTTTGGTACTTAAAATGGTTGGTTTAATCTATATTTTTAGTGCTTATTGCTTGAATTATGAATGCTCCTAGTGATATGTATGAAAATTGGGGGGAACAGGGAAATTTTTCTTAGTGTACAATAGTGTATATAGGTTTCATAGATAAGTGCCACATCTTTTTGAATGAGTATTTGATTTATTTCTATATGGATCCATTTTAATAATTCCTCACACCACTAATATGATGTTAGGATTTTGGGTTGACCTTAAGGATGGGTTTGATTTTGAATATGTTTGTGAAGTATATTTATCAGGTTTGAAGTACATATTTAGGTTATTATAGTTTTATAATTGTAACAATCCTCCACTACTACTAAGTATTTAATAATAGTTTGTTATTATTCATTCAAAGTTGAGTATTGAATTAAAATCATAATTAAAAAATGTAACTTTAAAGAAAGAAGCTATAACTAATGACTTTATAAAATTTGGTTCTAAAGTTCTTAGTGTCCTTTTGAGACTAAATCAAATTAAAAAAGCTCAACATACAAGTTTACCACTTAGTTTCAAGTGTCTAATATGAAAAATATGAGGTCATGTATTATTATATCTTATTCTCAACTATAATTTAAATCTATATATTATTTGGGTATATAATATAATCTACATCCACCACTACTAGTATATTAATGAAATCATTATTTTTAATTCACAACATTAACTATAGTCACTACTAATAAGTAAACTTGATGATTACATGCATTACCTCAAACATCAACTTAAATATATTAGAAGTCTTTAAAAGAGATACATCTTTAAAACTTGGTCATATTTAAATAGCCCTTCTACTCTTTTAACTTTTGTTTAAAAAATAGGATATGATCCTTGAAATTACAAAGGGATATAACTCACCACATCTATTACAAAACCTTAAGTGAAGTTCATTGTCTTATATCAGTCATCCAAGGACCCATGACATCCTCTTCAACATTCTTCCATGTCCAATAATTAACTCTTAAGACTAATTAATAGCCTTTTTCTAATTAAAAATCAAAATTTTGTGTAATATCTCATGTTATATTTATTAAAAACTGCCCAAACATAAATAAGAAAATCGAATACATGTTCTTACCCAACTCTTCCATTATATTTCTAATAAATAATAAAAATGACTAAATCATTAAATTCCTATTTCTCATGAAAGTTGAACACATATTCATTATCCTAAATCTCACATGATAAATCAAATAAAGGTATGATATCTCACCTAATTTTTAGAAAGTACTAAATCATTATAGTGCTTTGCCATGTTCTATAAAATATTAAAAATGTGATACAATTACATATTTACTTCACATGAATTAAGTACAATATACACCTTGTTTAAAAGGTATTAGAGTATTAAATAATACCTTAAAATATGTAATTATGTCTTCTAATAATTCATCAATAAGTATTACACCACTAATTTATTACTTATAAACATGTTAACTACTCGAGCCTTCTTCCAATATTATAACAACAAAAATATGCATTTCCTTAATACAATTTCCCACATTATTGTAATATTAATAGATTTATAAACCAAATATTCAATTCATAAGATAATTATGACCCAAAACTAAGAAGAAATTAGTAAAGTCTCACTCAGAGATTAATAGAAACATGTTAAATTTTGACAACTAAAAGGTTTCTTTCAAACAAAGGATAAAAATACAACAAAATACTATTTAGATATTTATTTTATAATTTTTAGGAATGGCTTTTAATGCTAATGCTCATAACACATCATGTTATAAGCATATTTTTAGATAGAATAAGCAATAAAATAAGATTTGGCTACTCCACTAAGATTTTTCTTTGCAACCGAATAGATGGCCTAAAAATGTTCCACAAGAATGAGTCAGCTTTATGTTAGAAATTATTTTTCCATAAAAAATAAACCACCTATCTAAATGTATAAGATCATTAAGTATTAATCAAGAATAATAATTTTCATCTATTCATTTCTAATCAAAATATCATTTTCACCATATAAACACATGATACTCTTAAAAACCAAAATAAAAGGAGTATGAGGTTCCCAAATACTAATATACCTTAAGACTTGTTTATATATATGTTCTTTATTGGAATAACATAGATATACCAAATCATACTAGATATATAATAGTATTGACCTTAAGAACATCAAGGTCTATATTACCAATATTCACTACAATACACATGAAATCCAAATCATCTTAATATTTCCTTAGTCTATTTAGAAATACAAATCTTATAAATATATCAATATTGTTTTTATACATATGTGTAATTAAGAACTCTAAATATACTTAAGATATTCTAGAAAATAATAAATTTGGTACAATAATTTAGTAAGTTTTAATAGTTTGGTTATAATCAATCATGAACTAATCTTACCTATGAGATCCTAGAAATGAACTTGAAACAATCATGTCTAAGGTTCCTTTGAACAAAAATATAAAATTCATTTTTTTTTTAATTTCACAATGATAAAAATAAGATACAAATCATACATACCATCTGAATAATTCACATTCAATTTGTTGATGTGGGTTTTATTCACACCAGTTCTTGTAATGAGGTAGCCTCTAACATTTTGGGATTTTAGTAGAGACTCCACTCCAAGGCATAAGTTTCAAGTATGTAGTTTTTAAAAATCAAGTGATCGAATAACAAGTAGGGCATGCAAGTTATTAATAAGGTTTTATGGATAGAGGGGTGGTCCATAAAAAGGAAGCAAAATCTATATGAGTTGGTGGCTAGATGGTTACTAATCTAGAGTTGGTAGGTCTCAAAATAAAATCAAAAATTAAGGAAGAGTAGGTCAAAAAATAAAGGTCCTCTGGCTTTAGGAATCACATCTTTGGATGATTTTTAAGTGGACAAATGCTTCCAAAACTTATGCTTGTTACTAAAATCTATTTCACACACACAGTCAGACATGGTCAAGTAATCTAGGATAATCTTGATATATGAAACTCATAGGACTCAGTCAAAGGTTGATCCATTTAGAGAAACTATTGTACACTCTTAATCAAGAGATTATGGCTTTTGCTTAATGAGGTATCTAAGATATATATTTCACATCCACAAAAAACTATATCAAATGATATCATTTCTACACAATTAAGAATATGAATCAATCAAATTAATTTTCAATAATCAATGTAATTTACTAATACTTCAATAGTTATTGCACATGTAAGACTAACATATCAGTCATGATAAGAAAGAACCCCTTCATATATTTTTCACACTAAGAGTTATTAAATAATAAAACCAAAATAAATAAGCCTAATTAGATAAACATTGGAAATAAAATACATAAACACATGAGTTGACAATCAAAATTGCTTCTCCTCTTGTATATTGAAAAAAATTGATGCTTTAAAACTATGGGTTAAATGTGTTTAAATAGACTTGGGGAAGGGGTCACATAATTCTCCAAGTTCATGAAAAATACATTACATTTCATATTTATAACTTTAGTTTTAACTTTGGTAAAAAATAGTATAAATTTATCTCACAATTGTTGACAATTCAAGTTAGCCTTTACAAAATCATGCAACATGTGCATGTGACAAAAAAATAGGCAATTTTTACAATATTGCTATAAATATGAGAAAACTATAAATATATAATATACACCACTTATAAAATGTACATGAAAAAACTTGGCCCTTTATATCCACATTGACATCTTCATGGCTATATGAACTTTAGTTGGCATTGTAACTATGGCTCTCTTTGTAGAACTAGATTCATCTTCACCTCTATCTCAAGCTAGTACTTATGTGAAACATCATGATGTTTAAATCTTTTCAAGTTCAATAGAGATAGTCTATACACCTTTCTGACCTATCCTAAGAGCTTTTCATGCTGTAATTTCATCATCTAGAATTTGATCTTGAATATCACAACTTTAGTAACATTCTTTCTAGCAAAGCTCAACTTGGCTTCAATATCCTCCAATGGCAACCATTGTAAAATTTATTTAAAATTGTCTGAATCATCCTAAATGAGTTTATCAAAGTTAATTTTATTGATCAATTTACCTATGGTATCTTTCAATTTTGATAATTTTAATTCATTCAAAATTTGGAAGATGAGTGCCTCGTGTTCTTGGTACATGGGGAGCAAATCCCTAGTTGTTGTTAACCACTCCCTGACCTCTTCTATTCTAATGACCACCATATTGAGAACATTTTACACCTCTAATGGTGTCATGAGATCCAAATGAATATAAGCCTTATTGTTTATGTAAATAAATAACATCTTAAATTTATTCTCATTGGATTTCAAAGAATTAAATAATTTGTGAGTATTAGTAACATGGGGGGTTAATTTAGCCTACATAAACTCTAATACATCCAAAGAATTACAACACCTTGAAGTTGCATCCTGCACCTTATCTTCAATGCCAATTGGTATATGCACCATCTTATGCTTCTCTTTTATATGTTCTAATTCTACCTCTAATTCATGTCTAGCTAATTATATGCCTTCATAAATTGCCACCATGGCATCCTTATGTGCTTCATATAGATATTTGAAGTCTTCATGCTAAGAGGATTTCCCTAATTGTTTATTTTTCCATTTGGTCAAGGAAAAGACTTCTAGCCTCCCTTCTAAAATTTTTTCCCTACCAACATCATATTCTAACTTCCTCTTTCTTACTCTCTAAATACTCCCCAATGGTTTGTCAAATGAAGTTATAATAGACGGGAGTTATATTATTTTGAAGCTAGGTAATTAAGAAGTTTTGGATCTTAAATCAATATCTCAAGGAGTAATTGTCAACTAGTTAGGGTCTATCTCCTTTATCATTTTGACCACAACCTCTTCTTCAACACCCCCAGCTAGTCATTGCTTTGTTGTTGCCTTGAAAATTTTATAAGGCAAGGAAGGATAAATAATCTTGGACCAATCCAAACCTCCATATTAGGGGAGTGGATGGAAAATGATAACTTAGTATACCTTCTTCCCCTTGTCTAAACTTGTGATAATGGTTTCCTAGGATAGATTGGTGGATGACATGGGGAGAGTGATTTGGGTGGATGAGACATGGAGTTGGGGAGTGGTCATGGTTGTTTTTACCTTCTTGGATGCCCTTTTCCTCTTTAAAGATCTAATTGTGGAAATTATAGAAGGAATACTAAAAGTGGTCGTGATGGAAGTGGATGGAATGAGGGTGGAAGATGGGGCAATAGTGGATCAATCCTTCTCAACTTTTAGAGAAAGTGGAATAAAATGCTAGAAAAAGAGGAGGTTAATGGATCATCAAGAGTGGATGTAAAAATTTCCACCTTAGGATTTTTCAACATAAATGAAATTGGCATATATCCAAAAGTAGGAATAAAAGAAGAGAGCAAGGAAGTGGTCTCTAAAGGCAAAGGCTTTTTACCTGGTGACTTCTACATCTAACTTTTTCCCCTTATTAGTTTTGAGGCTCAAAGCCTTAGGTTTCTCTAACTCTACTTCTTCATCAAGATCTTATTCTTATTCATCAAGTTCTTCTTCTTCTACATATTGAGGTATTTTAGGCAAACTTTGAGATTTCTAAATTACTAGACTACCTGTGGGGGGAGTCTTAGGATTCCTCTTGTAGAAAATGGTAGTATTAGGATATGAGGAGGAGTCTTGCTGAACTGAGGTATCTGCTTCATCTATGGATACCCCTGAAGATGTAGACTCTTATATCTAAGGGGTAGATGTAGGTGTTTGCATTACACTTACAACTAGGTCCTCTTGTCCTTGTCCTTCATCATTAGATGAATATAGATTAATGGGGTCTCTTAGAGTTCCCATAAGATCAAGGTCACTCACCCTTGGTTCATTATTCACAAATATTAACTTGAAAGGAAGTTCTTATGAAGGATCTCCTTATTCCTTGGACTTCTATATGGGTTGGTTTCTCCAAAAATCTATGGGTGTCTATCCCATAAAGAGTGGCATTTTATTATTCAATTCCTTTACTATAATTATAGGTTATTATTGAATCACCCTTAAATTATCCTCCTTTAAACAAAAAAATCTTTCCCTCTTCAAGACTTCATAATCATTATATGTATTCATGAACAAAAATTCATAATCATAATGGATATACTGGTAGGGAATACTTAGGCCCTGAATGTGTCTTTATATGGTATCATGAGGATCCTAGTCCCTGTGTGACATTATGGGCAAGTGGTAACTCTTTATTTTTCTACCCACATCACCAACATGCTTCCTCATTTTGTAGACCATCTTGCCAATAACCATGTGGTGCCTATAAAATGTGCCCTTCTTATTTTTGGTCAAGTCATCCTTAATGCTCCCCCAGAGCTAGAAAGCAATTGTTTACTTTGTTAATTTATTAGGTACATACTTTAAGGGGATTAGGGGATTAACGTTATGTTTGATTATCATGATAACAGTGTAATTAGGTTACATAAAATAATCATCTCTTTTAGATAGTGTTTTCATAATGCTTTCTCTAACTCTAGGAATTAGAGAGCCATGAATTACTTATCAGACCTATGGATAAACATCCTTAATGACCAAAAATATCTTCTTGGTATAATAATAAATATGTAAAAATTGGAAATGATTTCAAATGTGATTTTTGATATAGTTAGTGGTTAGGCTCCATAACACACTGAGGATTTTATACACTATTCCCATGATATCATCAAAAAGATAAGACATCATATAGAAGTGTCCTACTAGTGTGGGCCACTTATCCTTATGAATGACCTATTCTCTCATTTGATAGATTATAATTTCACCCAAGGGGAACACTTCATCACTAGTCATCATTATATGTAATAATGGTACCCAGTCCAAACTAAGGAAATGGATGTTGAGCATACCATATAACTTGTTAAGTTGTGTCATGCCAATCAACACTCCCATCATAAATTTATTAATAGGATTTGTATTCTTACCTTTGTATTTCATGGTTTCCTTAGGGAGGAGCCATGAATTCAACACCTTTTACATTGAATTTTCTCAATTCCAAGAAACTAGCTTATGTTAGTCAAAATAAGCATCTATAACTGGTAGTGATAAATACCTTTAAAAATCTACTATGGAGATGCATGTTATGAACTTTTGGTTATATGTATGGTACAAAAAATCATCTTGTGTAACTTTTCCTACAAAATATAAGTCTCATAAGAGGTCAATGTAGGGCATCACCTCAAGATTATTCGTATCCAAATACAACCCTTGTCTCTTAAGTGATACCAAGTCTGTGATGAATAGTCATTCAATGGGAGATATATTTTTATCTAGTGAAAATATGTCAATAGAATTGACAACATCCCATAATTTAGAGTAGTTGGCATACCTATTATTAAAAATGGTAGCATCAAATATAATCTTTATGAATTATGTTGAGTCCTTAATAAAAAATGGTGATGGTGGTAATGATCCCCTAAATGTCTTAGATGCAGATGTCATTGATATTACATATAGTGTTTTAGGTTTATCCATGTGCTCTATGAATAATTATCATTTATGTTAGTCACTAGTTCACTTGCAATAATCTCATAGGTATCTAGGGATTTTCTCATGTAGGATGGTATTCAAGTTCAAGTTTGAGTTCATTCGCAAGCAATGAATACTGTAATGGATACACATTATGTATATAGACTTTAACAATGAATTATAGTTCATGCATTATAAATGTCCAACATTCACCTATTTTGTATTTTTTATATAGTTCAAATCTCATTAGTTTTAGTTGGTAGGTAGAACTAACAAGTATTGGGAAGTATTTTGATTCATTTATTAAGTATATCAATATTTTCAGCATTCAAGAGTTAAGAATAAAGTTTTGTGTTGGGATTAAACTTTAAAAAAGATCCAAACAAATATTCCAAACACAAAGCCCAAAAAAAAATCTTGAAGTCCAAAATCCATTAGACAAAATGTCTAAACAAAATGCCCACACAAAATTTATGAAGAGAAAAATTTATGAAGTGTATATAAAGAATATGATCCATCTAATAATTTATCTAATACAAAAAGTCTAAAGACCAAATATATTCAAAACAAAAGTTTTGAAAAAATGATAAGTCATTTTCTAATAATTATTTGGATAAAATGTCTGATGAATAAATGTCAAATAGGTTTTTAGATAGAAAACCTGATACAAAAAACTTGAAGAGCAAAAATCCATCAAACAAAATGTTTGAAGAAGAAGCCCAAACAAAAGGCCCAATGAATAAAGCCCGAGTAAATTTTTCCAAATAAACTAAGTTTGGAAAACATGTATAGTTCAAAAAACTCCCAAAAAAGGCATTAATAGGGGTTAGTCCATAAAAAAAAAATAATACCATGCTTGATTCCTCTAAGTATAAATATTAAGGATCGATGCATTCAAGAATTTACACAAACATATAGAAGAAAGGCACAATAGACAAGATAGAAATCTTGAAAAAGTGGGTCCCCATTTTTTCAAGAAGAAAAAGGGGATGTTGAGTAGAAAAAATGGGGACTTACAGGGGGAATACTTCTAAGTATTTGAGAACCTAGAACTTTGGTTAGTAATCTCAAATCAAACATGAATTGTGCCATATAAAAATATTAAAATTAGAAATATGAAATAGAATCTTAAGTAGATTTATACAACATACTTACCTTCTTATCCATGGATCTGTGTGTGTTAAAAGTTGAAGTTTCATTTAACCCTTATTATGATGATATTTTCAAAGGCTTGATGAAGCTTTAGATCTTATTATGGTTTCTCTTAAAGCTCATTAAGTCAAGGGAAGCTTAGGCATTGCTCTGTTACCTACCAAGTGTCCATAACCCTGACTGAGATACCTTGGGTTCCCTCTCTTCCCTTTCCTTTATTTGAATAATCATGATGCATGGTACATTAAACTTTTTTCATCATGTGAGACTTTTGACTTTTTTTGGATATTCTCTTGGATTTATTGATTGTTATGTTGAACTAATTGGTTCTTTTTCTTATTTTTCTTTTCTTTTTTTTAATAGAAAGAGAAGAGTTGAAACCCATGTGAGTTGGTATGGTTATAAAACAAATGATTTACCATAATTTCCCTACTAGCTACATCTACATAAATAATTTATCATTTATAATAAGTATTTATTATAATAAGTGTGCTTGATCTAATGAAATAAGAAAACTTTCTAAATTCATATAAATTAATTAACAGTAAATTTCACGTACCTGGTAAAAATATTCAATTGTGACACAATCCAGAATGGTTTGTGATTACATACCTACATCCTAAAGACTATAAACATAGAAATATACCCAATATATGAATAGGTCCTAATTTATGAATTTATTTAAAATTTTCCCTTTATGTTATAAGTCTATTTAAACATAAGATAAGGGGATCATCTAGTTAATTTTTAGCTTTAGTTATGTCAAAACAAAACAATTTAGATTGTCACAAGAAACAAAAAACAACTAATTTAGAAAAAACTATACTAAGAAAGAAAGGAACTAAACTAGGAAAGCAATAAACTTAATCTAATAAAATAGGAAATATAATCTAATCCTACCTCTAGCATGCTTTTTTCTTCAATCAAGGTACCTTTAGATGGTACAACCATAAAGTAATGCTTCAAAAATTATTCATTGATTGGATATGTGAGTTCATTACCCTATAGGTCCTTTAGATAGAATGAATTATTTCCCAAGATCTCTAAAATATGATATGATCCAATTGATAGTGGGGAAGATTTGTCATGTTGTCCTTTATTTTCATGGGATTTATCCCAAAGAAGCACTAGATCTAAGATCCTAAATGCGTTAACATTTACTCTTTTGTCAAACCACATCTTATCTACATCTTGGTATTTATTGAAGGTTTTTAAGGCTTTAGTCCTTAAATCTTCCATTTCTATTATGTCCAATAGTAAATATTTTGATTTTTCATTGGGTTTCATGTATTCCTACATGAATTGATAAATCGGTAGTTTTAGCATGATTGGGAATACTAGCCTGAGTTCATACATAATAAATAGAGTGAAGCTTTAAAGGCATGCTTGTATCTTTTTTGGTCTACCAAAAGAGCATTCTTAAATATATTGTGCTAGTACCTAGGCTTATCCCTAGATGATTTCTTAATTTCATCTATCAGGTTCTTGTTTATTGATTCAACCAGTCCATTTTCCTAGGGGTAATGGTTAGAAGATGACCTAATAGTGATCTGGTTGTCATGAGTCCATTTAGTGAATTTAAATGATATGAATGTTGGCCCATTATCATAAACTACAGAAATGTGAGTGCCAAATTTAGTTGTGATGTGTTTTTCCAAGAATAAAATTGCATCTTGTGCTTTGAAATTATTTGTGGCCATGGCCCTAGTCCATCTAGTATAATAGTCTATGGAAGTGAGTATGAACTTATGGCCCACTAAGGAATTCGAGTTAATGACACCAATGAAGTCTAAAACCCATTGGTAAAATTTCCTCCCTTCAAAAATAGGTTGAAAGGATATTACTTAATGTACTTCTCTCTTAGCTAAAGCTTGGAATTCATGGCATATTATTATATGAGCATGAGTATCCTTGAAAACTATTAGACAGTAGTAGCCCATTCTTAAGATCTTGTGGGCTATAGTATTCCTAGATGGATGACCACTACCTATCTTTTGATTCAATTTTTATATAATCTCTTTAGATTATTCTATAGATACATCTGAGATAGATGCATTCATAGTTTCTTCTATAGAGAACTCTTTTCTTAATCATGTAATGAGCAGCTTTAAGCCTCAAATGTCTCCTTCATTATCTATTAATTTTTGGGGAATAAGTACCTATAACTAGATATTGTATTATGTCAGTATACCATTCTCCTTTGGATACTTGGGATTCACATACCTCTTAAATATTAATACATGGATCAATTTTAGTCATGAATTGAATAATACCTTGACCTCGAATGATCTTGGTAGGCTTGATTTCTATGTCAAATTCCTATAAATTGTCCATCCACTTAACTCTGCATTCTCCTAATTCATTTTGTGACAAGGTGAGTTTGAAAATAGGATCATGTATGATGTTAATAGTCTTATTTCTCAAGATTTATTTTTGAAATTTGTTCACTACTTTAACAAGAATGAAAATTTGTTTATCAATCATGGAGTACCTAAATTTTGCATCTTTTAGATTTGTGCTCATAAACACAATTGGATGTTCAATCTCATATTTCTTCTATGTTATGATACCAGTAATTATATGTTCTAAAGAAAATGAGTAAAAATAAAAATCCTTTGTAAAATATAGACTAATTAGTATTGGGGCCTAAGATATTGCATCTTTAATGTCTTGAAAAGATTTATAGGCCTTAGTTGTCCATTCTATTTTAGCATACTACTTAAACATTGCATTCAGAGGTCTAATAATCTTTATAAATCCTAAGATAAACTTTCTTATGAAATTAATCTTCCCAAATAATGAATTGAGATCCTTCTTTTTATTTGGTGGTGCAATATTTGAGATCCCCTGAATTCTATCAGGATCAAGGATGACTCCTTCTTTGGTAATGATGTGTCCTAAGAGCTTTCCTTTAGTTACTCCAACTATTTTCTTCTTTGGGTTCAGTGAGATGTCAAACCATATACATCTCTATAAGATTGACTATAAATGGTCTACATGGTCATTCATATTCTTGGAGAACATAGTAAGATCATCCATATATATGATTATGCACTTACTTGTTAATCCTTTAAATGAATGATCCATGGATTGTTTAAAGGTGGCTCCTACATCTATTATGCCAAAATTCATCCTCTTATATACATAAACACCTCACTTTGTAGTAAATTTAGTCTACATTCTATCCTTTGATTGTAATAGTACTTGATTATAGCCTAAAAATCCATCCAAGAAGGACATCATTTCAGAGCCACTTACTATCCATATCACCTCATCCAAGGAAGGTAGGGGATAGTTTTCCTTTTTATAAGCTTTGTTCAAGTTTATGAAATCAACACATAACTTGATATCACCACTCTTCTTTCTTACTGGAACCACATTAGCCACCCAAGTAAAATTTATAATTAGGAAGACTATTCTTGCACTTAACAACTTTTCAACTTCTCTTTGAATGAGATGCTCCAAGATAGGATTGACTAGTCTCTATCTCTATCTAAATTTATTATGGTCTGGTTTCAAAGGAATTGTATGAGTGATGACCTTAGGGTCATAAACCTTAAAATATTCATATGTCCAATCAATCACATCTTTCTATCAAGTGATTAAATACTTCACTCATTGTCTTTATTTTATCATGCAACTATGGCCAATGTTAACATAATGTGGGATATGTTCATCACCTAAATTCTCCCTTCTGAATTCAAACTCATTGAATTTAGGTTTCCTTAGTTTCTAGGCTTGAGGATCTATGTCAAATGGTCTTTCTAAAGAGACCAATCCATTAGGGATATGATTATCTTTGAGATAGATAAAACCTTCCTTATTTGACTCCTCTTGACAAATATGTTTGACTTCCTTATCACCAATGATTTGGGCCTTAAATTAACCTAAATTAGTTATAAACTGAATGATCTATTGATCATCATCAAAAACTTAGAAATTTTATATATTGTTAAGAATAAAAGGATAAGGTAATAGTTCAATAGAGAATATATTTACCTTATATTGTTGGAGGGGCTCCAAATTAACAAAATTAGTAGCTAGTGAGTTTGTGAATTGATTTTGCTCTTTAGGAAATGTTTCTATATTAAAGCTTCAAATCTCTTTATCAAATCCCATGCTCTATGTTTGTATCTTTTCAAATAAAATATCTAGCATTGGCATTTTTTTCCTGACTAGATTAACTACCAACTCTGACTCACCAAGAACTAACACCTATTTTACATTATTCTTGAGTGCAAATTGTAATCCCAAAATTAAAGCTTCAATTGAAACCAATTATCAGAGTAAGGGAACTGTAACCTATATGCTACCAAGAACTTATTCCACTGTGGATCAATTAGCTCAATTCCTATACCTAATCCTTATTTAGATCTAACATCATCAAAGTGTAGAGTCCATAACTAATTGAAACCTTCATATTCTAGCCCTTGTATTTGATTTTGCATAGTAAAAGTGTAAATACCATGACTAGAAGATTTATACTTTACCTTTTAATTCTTGACATTATACTCTATGATAGGATATTTCATTATTGGTTCCTTATCAATCTAGATTTGATTTCTAATGCCTCCCCATGGTATCCATATGTGAGAGAATTCTATAGATAGATAGTCATTTTAGACCAATCCCTACTTAGAAACAATCCATAGCCTTCAGGTATGTCTACTACAAAGATATTGATAGTCATCTAGACTCATGGTTTAGATGCTACTTGAATATGTACATTATTTAATTCCCCAACCACTGGTACAACCATTTTATTTAATTATGAAATTTTTCTCTTTAAAGGGATTGGAGTTAAACCACGCTTTTGACATATGGAAGTAGGCATAATAGTTATTGAGGCTCTAGAATCAACTAAATAATTATAAATATTCTTACCAAATGATATAATAGTTAGAAAAAGGGTGAAACTTATGTCTTGATTTTATATATGGCATTAGTGTCAGCAACTTTTACTTTATCTATAGATGTTTTGGTCCTTTATATAGGGGTCTTCTTTGTGAAAGACTTCCATAGTATATCTTTATGTTTAGTGATTTGAGCTAATTTATAAAGATTAATATTTAATTTGAATTTATTCATGTATTCAATGATGTTGTATGCTCCTTTGATCTATTCTTCCTTGTTCTAAGGCTACTCATTCCATTTTGGGGGAGGTGGATTGTTGTCAATTTTAAGATTGGGTAGAATGGCTATGTTATTTGGAGGATTAGAAGTTGTGAATGGATGCTTGTTCCTTAGATTGGAACCACCTTTTTTGAATTATTAGAAAGCATGAATATAATTATTATTGTCCTATATTACATTATCATCTTCACTTACAAAGGGAAACTCATGAGTCTCAAAGAACATGGCAGTGCTTGAAGGGCTAGGATCTTGGTGGGATTCTGGTGGATTTTGCATCTGCTCCTACCTTAATACTTCTCATTGAAAGATTCAAATGTTGAAAAAAATTCAACACAATCAAGCCCACCATGTTGAGAAGTATTATGGATTATGCACTAATTAGGTAGGGTTGTCTCTACCATGTTGATCTCTAGAAGCTTGCTAGGCTGATTTGTGTTATTTAAAAGCCTATTAAATGGTCTATTGTGCCTATAAAATCTATAATTTTGATTACCACTGATCCATTAGCATTTCCCATCTTTCTTTGCATGCTAAGGAAGTCATTGATTAGCTTTTGAATCATCTTTTGAATAACATCCATCTCTACCTTTGTGGAGTTAGTGCCCTAGAGAATAACATCAAAAGACATCATCAATTTTTTATTATGTTGGTAACCATTACCTTATGCATGATTGTTTGAAAATCCATAATTTTTTTGTGTTGTCTTTGTCAGAGGATGTATCATGTATAACTAATTATAATTGAATATAGGGGTGTTATGCTTTATATAGGGTACTAAATTTAATTTTAGGAAGGCATTGTTGATATTAGGTGTGCCAAGTACATGGGGATTAAGATGCATATCAATGTTGATGGCTTATTTGTATGCTAACACCAAGTTGGTGGTAGTAGCTAATTTTCTTAAGAACACCATAATAATTGGGTCTAGAGCATTCTTATACATCTCTAATGCTAATGCTTCTTTTGGTTTATACCTTGGACTTAACCGTGTATACATATTTTGAAATATTGCATTGAAAGCACAAATTGGCTCATTAGGATCCCTCTTCATGTTAGTAAATCAAACTAATTATGATGACCTATCTAAATTATGTAATAAAAGTTACTTGACATGCATCCCAAGAAGTGATGTAATTTTTTGTTACATTCAGATACTATTCATAATAAGCATCCATTAGCATAAAATGGAACAACATGTATGTAACATCCTCATTTATAACATTCATTAATCTTAAATAATATTTAAAGGATTTAATGTGTTCCTCTATTGTCCTTACTCCTGAAGGATAAAAATATGACAAATACTTTTTGGGGTTCTTGTGTAGGTCATGCACATTCCCTAGGATGGCAAAAACATATCAAATTGACCAAGGTAGTTGATCCATTGGGTGATTAATAGAGAAAGGGATTATTATTATTAGAGAAGGCATCTTGGGTTTGTTAGGGATAGTTGGTACAACTCTAGGTCTCTTATGATTTGACAAGGGTGAGACTAGAAGATCAACCTAAGAACTAGATTTGGTCACTCTCTTGGTGACTCTAGTGCAACTTTATGTAGAAACTAATCCCTTTTATTGGAAGTACTATCCCCCATTATAGTGATAAAAATAGAATGTTGATGTGGTTTTTATGTACACCAATTATTATAACTAGGTAGCTCTAACATTTTTGGATCTCAATGGAGATGAACTCCACTCTAGGGAGTGATTTGAAGGTATGCGGTTTTTAACAACTAGGTGATGGAATAGTAGGCATGACATGCAGGTTTTTAACAAGGTTTTGTGTATGAAGAGGTGGTCTCTAAAAAGGAAGAAAAATCTATATGAGTTGGTGGTTGGATGGTTACTAATTTAGAGTGGGCAAGTCTCAAAATAAACTCAAAAAGGAGGGAAGCGTAGATAAAAAAAAAAGGTCATGTGGCTTTAGGAATCACTTCTTTGGCTAGTTTTTAAGTGGATAAATGATTGCAAAGCTTATGCCTATTACTAGAAGTTATTACACACACATAATCAGAAATGGTTGAGAAGTCTAGGATAATCTTTATATAATAAATAAACTCATAGGCCTCAATCAAATGTTTCTCCTTTTAGAGAAGATATTGCACACTCTTAATCAAGAGATTATGGCTTAGGCTTAGTGAGGTATATGAGATAGTTGTTTCACATAAATAGAAAACTATATTGAATGAAATCACTTTTACATACTTAAGAATATGAATCTCAACTTAATTTTCAATAATCAATGTAATTTACTAATCCTTTAATAGTTATTGCACCTCTAATACAAGCATATCAGTCAAGACAAGAAAGAACCTCTTCACAACTTTTGCACATTAAGATTCATTGAATCATACAACTTAAAAAAAATCCTAATTACATAAACATTGGAAAGAAAATACATAAAAACATGAGTTAACCAAAATTACTTCTTCTCCCGTATATTGAAAATTTTATGACCTTTTAAAACTATGGGTTACATGTGTTTAAATAGACTTAAAGAAGGGGTCACCTCATCCTCCAAGTTCATGAAAAATACATTACATGTAATAATTATAAATTTAGTTATAACTATGGTAAAAAACTATATAAATATATCTTACAACTCTTGATAGTTCAATTTAGCCTTTAAAAAATCATGCAAAATGTGTATGTAACAAAAAAAAAAAGGAAATTATTACAATATTTCTCAAACTATGAGAAAACTATAAATATAGAATATACATCGACTATATAATGTACATGAAAAAACTTGGCCCTTTATAGATATGTTGATGTCTACATGGCTATATGGACTTTAGTTGGCATTGTAACTATGGTTGTCAATGTATAAATGGAAGTGGTAGCTTGAGTCTACTTCTTCTTAGCCTCTACCTTAAGACAACACTTATGTGGAACATCATGTTGTTGTCTAACTTTGTCCAAGTTCAATAGAGATGGTTTATGCACCCTGCCAACCTATCCTAGGAGATTTGCATGTTCTACTTTAATCATCTAAAATTTGATCTTCAAGATGTCAAATTTAGTCACCTTTTTTTCTAGCAAACCTCAACTCAGCTTTAATGTCCCCCAATGATAACCCTTGTAAAATTTTTTTAAAACTATCTAAAGCCTCTTGAATAATTTGATCAAAGTTCATCTTATTGATTAATTTCCCTATAATATCTTTCACTTTTGATAATCTTAAGTCATTTAAAATTTGGAGGATGAGTGCCTCATGCTCTTGGTACTTAGGGAGCAAACCCTCAACTATTTTAACCACTCCCTGACCTCTTCTATTCTGATTACCACCATGTTAAGAGCATTGCATGCCTCTAAAGGTGTCATGAGATTCAAACAACTATAAGCCTTATTAGTTTTGTAAATAATTAAGATCTTTAATTTATTATTGTCATATTTCAAAGAATTAAATAATTTGTGAGTATTGATAACATGGGGGGCTAATTCAACCTGCATAAACTCTAATGCTTCTAAATAATTATAAAACTTTGAAGCTACCTCATACACCTTACCTTTAATGCTAGCTGGTATATGCACTATCTTTTGTTACTCTTTTATCTTCTCTAAGTTTTCCTCCAATTCCTATCTATCTAACTCTATGCCTTCATGAATTGCCACTATGGCATCCTCATGTGATTTAGCTAGAGATTTGAAGTCTTCATTATAGGGGTATTGCCCTAATTATCTATTTTTCATTTTGGTCAAGGAAAAGACTTCTTTCCTCTCTTCTAAAATTATTTCCTTACCAGAATCATCTTCCAACTTCTTCTTTCTTACTCTATAAATACTCCCAGATGGTTTGTCAAATAAAGTTGTAATAAATGGACCTCTGTTATTTTTAAGCTAGGCAATTGAGTTGTTTTGGCTCTTAAATCAATATCCTAAAGAGGAATTGCTAGCTAGTTAGGGTTTATATCCTTTATGGTTTTGACCACAACCTCTTCTGAAACATCCTCAACTAGTTGTTGCTTCTTTTCTACCTTGATAATTATGTTAGGAAATGAAGGCCAAATAATATTGGACCAATCCAAACCTCCATATTAGGGGAGTGGATGGATAATGATAACATGTTTTACCTTCTTCCCCTTACCTAAACTTGTGATAATGGTTTCTTTGGATGGTGTGGTGGATGGCATGGGGAGAGTGATTTGGGTGGATGAGACATGGATTTGGGGAGTGGTCATGGCTAATTAAACCTTCCTAAATTCCTTTTTCCTCTTCAATGATTTGACTATGGTATTTCTAGAAAGAATACTAGAAGTGGCCATGATGGAAGTGGATAGCATGGGTGTGGAAGATAGAGTAATAATAGAAGAGTCATTATAAAATTTTGAGGTGAGTAGAGGAAAATACAAGAAAGAGGAGGTTAATGGATCATCAAGAGTGGAAGTAACAATTTCCAACCTTAGGAATCTTCAACATAGATGAAATTGGCATAGATCCAAAAATAGGAATAAAAGAAGAGAATAAGGATGTGGTATCTAAAGGTAAAGCCTTTTTACCTATTATGTCTTCCACATCTGGTGCTTTCCCCTTGTTAGTTTTGATGATCAAATCATTATCTTTATTGAACTCTACTTCTTCATCAAGTTATTCTCCTTCCTCCTCTTCTACTTGTTGAGGTATTTTAGGAAAATTTTGAGATTGCTCAATTATTGGGCTACCTATGGGGGTAGTCCTAGGATTCCTCTTGTATCAAATGGTAGTCTTAGGATATGAGAAGGAGTCCTGTTGAACTAAGGTATTTGATTCATCTATAGCTACCCATGAATATGTAGACTCTTTTACATGGGGGGTAGTTATAGGAGTTTGCATTGTACTTACATATAGGTGTTCTTATTATTATCCTTCCTTATCATAGGAATATAGATTGATGGGGTCTCCTAGATCTCCCCTAAGATATGGTTCACTCACCCCCAGTTCCTTATTAATAGCTATTAACTTGAAATTAATTTTATGTGAAGGATATCCTTATTCTTTGGATTGATCTACAAGCTAGTTTCTTCAAAAATCAATGGGTGTCCATCCTATAAAGAGTGGCATTCTATTATTTAGGTCCCTTACTATAATTATAGGTTCTTATTGAATCATCCTTATATGATAATTCTTTAAATAGACAACTCTTTCCCTCTCCAAGACTTTGTCTTCATTTAATGCATTTATGAACAAAAATTCATAATCATAATGGAAGTGCTTGTAGTGAATAACTAGGTCATGAATTTGTCTATGTATGGTACTATGAGAATCCTAGTCCTTATGTGGCATTGTGGGCAAGTAGTAACTCTTTCTTTTGCCACCTATGTCTCCAAAGTGCTTCCTTATTGTGTAGACCATCCTGCCAATAACCATTTAGTGCCCATAAAATGTACTCTTCTTATTTTTGGTTAGGTCTTCCTCAATGCTCCACTAGAGCTAGAAAGCAATTTTTTGCTCCACTAATTTATTAGGTACATACTTTGGGAGGATTAGGGGATTAACCTTATGTTCAACAATCATGATAATAGTGTAATCATGATATAAAAAATAATCACATCTTATAGATATTGTTTTCACAATGCTTGCTTTGACTCTAAGAATTAGATACCCATGAATTACTTTCCAAACCTATGGATAAACATCCTCAGTGATGTGAACTATGTACTTGGTATAAGCATAAATATGAAAAAATTGGAAATGATCATAAATTTAGTTCTTCATATAGTTAGTGGTCAAGCTCCATAACTTGTTAAGGACTTTATATACTATTCCTATGACAACATCCAAAAGATAAGACACCATTTACAAGTGGCCCATTAGAGTGGGTTGCTTGTCCTTATAAATGGCCTTTCTCTTAGTTGATAAATTATACTTTCACCCAAGGTGAATGTTCCATCACTAGTCATCATCATATACAATAATGGTACCCAGTCCAAATTAAAGAAATGGATGTTGGGCATACCATACAACTTGTTAAGTAGTACCATTCCAATCCACACTCCCATCCTAAATGTATTGATAAGAGTGGGATTATTACCTTTGTATTTCAAGGTTTCTTCCTTAGGGAAGAGCCATTAATTCAACACCTTTTCCATTGAATTATCCTAATTCCAAAAAACTATCCTATGTTTGTTAAAATAAGATTCTGGAGATGGTAATGATAAATACCTCTAAAAATATGCTTTGGAGATGCATCTTACAACTGTTTGGTTATCCATATGGTGTAGAAAAGCATCTTGTGTACTTTTGCCTATAAATAATATGTCTTAGAGGAGGTTAATGTAGGGTTTGGTCATAGTTGAATACAACCCTTGTCTCTTAAGTGATAACAAGTATGTGATGAATAGTCATTTATTGGGAGATATATTTTTGTCTATTGAAAATATGTCAACAAAATTGATAGCATCCCATATTTAGAGTAGTTGGCATACTGATTGTCAAAAATGGTGGCATCAAAGATAGTATCCATGAATTCTATTGAGTCCTTAATAGAAAATGGTGATGGTATTATTTCTCCCCTGAATGTCTTAGATAAATATTCCATTGCTATTACATACAGTGTTTGAAGTTTGACCATGTGCTCTATGAATAATTATCCTTTACACTAGTCATTATTTTGCTTATAATAATCACATAGGTAGCTAGGTATTTTCTTCCATAAAATAGTAGTTGAGTTTGAGTTTGAGTTTATTCAAAAGTAATGAATACTTTAATGGTTTCACATCATTTATATATCCTTTAACATTGAATTCTAGTTCATGCATTATAAATGTCCAACATTCACCTGTGTTATATTTTTTTCATAGTTCAAATCTCAATATTTTTAGTTGGTAGGTAGAATTAGCAAGTATTGGGAAGTATTTTGCTTCATTTTCTAAGTAAAGTGAGATTTTTGGCATTCAAGAGTCAAGAATTAGGTTTTGTGTTAGGACCAAGATTTACCAAAGAACCAAACAAATCTTCCAAATACAAAGCCCAAATAAAAATACTGAAGACCAAAATCCATAAAAAAAATGTCCAAACAAAATACCTACATAAAAATTCCAAAGAATAAAATTTCCAAAGTGTATATAGAGCTTATGATCCATCAGATAATTTATCCAATACAAAAAGTTTGAAGACCAAATATGTTCAGAACAGAAGTTCTAAATAAAATGTCCAAACAAAAGATAAGTCATTTCAAAATAATTGTTTAGACAAAATTTATGATGAATAAATGATCAATAAGTTTCCAAATAGAAAACATGATGCAAAAAACCCAAAGAGAAAATTTATATTGAATAAAATGTCCAAAAAAGAAACTTGATTAAAAGTCCCAATGAATAAATCTTGAGTAAATTTTTCCAAATAAACTAAGTCTAAAAAACCTACATAGTTCAAAAAACTCCTAAAAAGTCATTAAGAGGGGTTAGTCCATAAAATGTATAATACCATGCATGATTACTCTAAGTATAAATATTAAGGATTGATCCATTCAAGAATTTACACAAACATATAAAAGAAAGGTTCAACAAACAAGGCCAAAATATTTTAAAAAGTGGGTCCCCATTACTTCAAGAAGAAAAGGTGGATGTTGGGTACAACACGATTGCACAAAGATTTTACATTATTCAAAAAATATTATTAGGTCCACAGTAAGGCCCTTCATCCTTGTTATTCTAAATATCAAATTAATTATATTTTTAAACCTTTAATTATTCACACACAAAATTTCTTGATTCCATTTCAAAGAAAACTTAAGTTGTAACCTAACAACTCCTTAAAAACCTCAAATGCATTAACAAATAAAAATCTTTCAACTTAATTACTTATTAAAGTGTATATTATTAGCAAGAGAGATAAAAACCCTATAATCCATTGATATGCAACTTGGCATTATTTATTACCAAAATATTATGTATGTTGATCTTAATTAATGCTTCTTAATTTTTTAGGCCCATGAGTGGGAGTCAATTCCACCCCCATGTCTACAGGAGTGTCAGTGCCACTAATTAAAGACTAAGCCTATAACAAGATATTAAATAAACACAACATTTAATTTATTTCTACATAAAGAAACTTATGAGATTTCTTTCAAATTTCAACAAGTTATTCACATTTATGAGTTATTAACCATCATATAACCCATTTTCCCTTTTATAAAGTATTTGAAACAAACAACCATTCTATTTTCACTCAAAAGAAGGAAAATGTCTTAGCTTCCATTTATGTTTAACATGCTTTAGGATATTACATATTCCAATGTGTATTTATAGGATGAAATAATAAATTAGCCTTTACAGTACATAAAAATTCAAAACATATCTTGTATTCTACAGTTGAACACTTCAATGAATAAGTAATACCAATAATTAATGTTGGAGTATCCAATAAAAATGAAAATAGTCACCAAGCATAATATCAACTTCTACAAACATATATGACACTAAATTTGACAAATAGATAAATATATACAGCCATACATTCCATAATATCATTAGTTAATAACCAACACCTAAAAGAAATCATTATAATATAACATTGATCAAGGAAACAACACCTATAATCAAACATTACCCAAATAAAGTAATACATTCAACCCTGCTTGGGTACTTGTAATTAAACAAGATTATTTTGTATTAAATTCATATATATTTACCAATTAAACAATAAAATAAGCTAAAACCTCTAAATAGTGGAAATATTCCCAAATGATGGCAAGACTTCCCAACAAAACCTCCAAAGCATTAATCTACAGTTACATTTCCCACAAGGGATTAAGAGCTTGATGCAAGAATGTTTTCTTAATTTATTCAAATAAAAAAATGTGGTAAACACAATTATTATAAATAGGAAGAGAAATTTTTATATTAAATGAAATTTTCTATCTATATTTCCTTATTAATAACTAATAATGGTTCTATATACTTATCATAACACATGTATATAATAGCTATAATAAATACAGTCATAATAAAATGTTTAGATGTAAATCCATAAAATAACCTACCATTAAATTTCCCTTAAATTACATGTAGATCCAAAGGACTCATCAAAAAGGATATATTTTCTTAACCTATATTTATAGGCTAAAAATCCAAATATACATATACTCAAATTCCCTTTTTTGGTACATAATGATATATATACTATGAAATGAAATTTCTAATAAATAATAGAAACCATGTATCCCAAAATAATTTCAAGCTCAAGAACATGGCTTAAGGTTTAACTATAAATACTTATCTATGCACTATTAGCTCCTACCAATTATTTTCCAAAGAGGGTTTTTTAATCTCTTATAATTTTGAGTTTGGAAGTACTTATTTTGTCATTCATAATGGAAACCATAAAACTTTAGATTTTCCTTCACTTCATCTTAATTTCCCACTACTGTCAACTACCACACTAATTTGGGTGAAATATATCCCCAATATTTAGGGAACTCAAAAATATTATGTCTTTTGACATAATTCAAAAATTCAAACAAATTGTCATGATGCTAAAGTTTTTATAGTGAGCAATTAATTATTCAAATCACTCTTTCAAGCAATTATAACACTAATTTGAGGTTTTTTATCATAAGATTTAGATAATGATTATTACAATCATTAGGTTTCCAAGTCCCTTATAACCTCACTAAGTATATCACAAGGTCAACCCACCCAAAGATCAAGCTACCATAACCAGGTAGATTCAACATTATAATCATTGTGATCATATAATGAAATCAAACATAGATATCATTCTACTTTAGATCCTAATGAGGTCACCAATTGAATAAAATATATGCATTACATATGTATCATCCATGCATTACATATGTATGGCATAAAAGAGACCAATTCAACATTACAAATCAACCTAAATTGATTTATAAGGTACCCAATGTCAGCAACAAAGGTTTTTAAGGAGAACTTCAACTAGATTGAATTAGGTAACAATGTGTTTGTTGACAAATATAAATGTGATAAGTATAATCAAGAAATAATTATCTATGATTTAATTATAGCCAAATCAAAAAAGATATCAATTTCAAATTCTAATATGGTATTTCAAAGTGTGGCCTCCACCTTTACTATCCTTTCTAGGTATGATTTCAGCCTTGATATTATGGGGATATAAAAATAACAATAAAATAGAAGGGCTGACTGATATGATTAAAATGTAAATGTGAGAGGATTGTGAATTATGATCTTTTTGGGGTGCTCAATTCATGTATGGTAAATGTAGGTCAAGATTGTAATTGTCAAATACGAAAGACCATATTTTAATATCTACAAAATTTTATAATAAGGACTCTTAGAAATGATGAAAAATATATGGTATTATGTATCAAATTTTTGTTCCATTAGAATAACTGGTCATATAGAAAAGACAATTAAAAATTCATTTTCTTATCCCTTGTTTGTGATTTTAAATAAAAATGACTTAGAGTGATTTTTTTATTTAATATTGTATCTTTAGTATAATTTATTATTGGCTAATAGAGATATTAGCCAATAAGAGTTTGAATCAAATTCTATATAATATTCTGAGATATACGTTACTAATAATGTATGCATTTTATTATAAAAACAAAAATAGTTAAATAAATTAGAATTAGAATTTAGTATAAATTATTAAATGTATATGACTTCCAATTTTGTTATAATGTTATATTTTGAATATAAAAATAGAATTCCCCATTAATATTGTTATGTTGCTAGTTACAAATTAACTAATATGCAAATGTGTGTTATTTAACTTTTTATAAATATATAAATATGATTTATATATTATTTACAAATTTTAAAAGAGCATAAGTGGCTGAAATTCATGGTACTATGACAAAATATTTATTATTATTATTATTATAATAATATATAATAAATATAAAAATAAATTAGATAAATATAATAATATATTTATGTACCCCCAAAAAATTTAAAATATATATAATAATATATACACATATATACCTCATTAAATTAATTTTTTATATTTAAATTATTATAACAAAAAATATATATCAAATAAATATATATACATAATGGATATATGCCCAAAACAAAGAGCATGGAAACCTTTATTTGGCATGGAAACCTTTACTGTAATGAAAACCTTCTACATAATGCACTTAGCACTCATGGATGGCAACATATCTAGTTAGCTAAAGCTCCCTTATGTCTTCTTAGTTAAATACTTTAGGGATGTGCCTTAAATAATCCCTAGTGTGCAATAGTTAGATATCCTAGTAAAGACTAAAGATTTGGAATAGAGCCGATTATGGCACTAATATGTGTACCTAAGGGATAAAGAAACCAAGGATGAGGAGGATGACTTAGATTGAACTAACATCCATCCCCTCCAAAATTAGGTCATACTCAGGCACATCCACATGTTGTACTAAAAAATTAAGTCAAGGAAGAAGGGTGCAACCCCCAAAAAGGATGATGAACTCCCCATCTAAATTGGAAATGAAGGGAAGATAGCATCAGTAGTATTGAATAAATATCCTTAAAAGAAGAAGGGGGAGACACTTGAGGAAATGTAAGAGAGCATCAGATTAAATATCACCTCCATAGATGAAGCCACCCACTCTTCACCCAAGAAGAAGCACATGGCCTTCATGCCAAGGATTGCCACACCCAAGCTAAGAGAGAAGAAAAAGAAGAATTCTAAGGGACCATTGGTAATGCCCATGATAACCTTAATAAATATAGAGGTACAAGAGGTACATAAGGAAGTAGAGGAAAATAAGGCACATGAAGAGATGGAAGAATAAGAGGAAGAAAATGGAAGGATGATAGTATATATCATCCAAGAAGAAGTAGAAGAGAAATTGAACATTATTATAGTTCAGAAGGCTCTCTAAGGTGTCACTGCCACTACACTTAGAGAAGAAAATAATCCCACACCCACATCACCCAAGAAACCATCTATGCATATTCCTCAAACTAAAGAGGATAAGAGAAGTGCATGGAGGAAGATGGGCCATAACAAAGCAGAGATAGAAATGGTGCTAGTACTGGAAAGGAAAAGGGAGGACATGAAGGCAAAGGGCATGATATTAAAATAAATTATGAAAGTAAAGGCCAAAGAAATAAAGGCCAAATAATAAAAGGCCTTAACATAGGCCAAGAAGAGGAAGGAAGAGAAGAAGGCCCAGAAGGAAAGGGACAGGAAAGAGAAGGAAAAAAAGAGGTTTATGACAAGTGTGGAACCTATGAAGGAAAAAGTAGCAAGGGTGCCTAATACCCCCACTAGCTCAATAGAATAATCTACACCACATGTATGCTTAAGTAGTGAAGGGGCACCTAGAGATAAGATAGGTAATACTTTCACTTTAAAATAACAAATAAAGAGTGTAGAAGAAACCCAATAGACTCAAGAGGGTGAATCTGACACCAATGAAGAATAAGAAGTAGATGAAGGGGATAATATTGAGGAGGAACCCCTACTAGAGAAAGAGGAAACCTTAGAGGGAAGCATTAAATAAAGTGTTAGATCTAATGAAGAGTAGCTAGAGCAGATGGAGCTGGCCATCAAAGAAGAGGAAGTGGAGCTGAGCCTATAAGAGAAGGTGTAAAAGGTATTCACTGATGAAGACTATTATATAATAGAATATATCCCCTCTAGAGATACCACAATAAGGATTCATTAGAAACTATAATTTTCCTTCAAAAATTATATGGTTGAGCCTCATTTTGAGGTGTTATAGAAGGAAATCCTAAGTACAGATCAACCAGAGGAAGGGCATGACTCCCTTCTTATCAACCCCCACATAATAAATCTGGTAAATTTAGCTGACACCATCATTTGAATGGCCTCCAAAGTAGCATGAAATAACATAATTAATGATGTTAGAGCCTTAATTTAGAATAAAATCATGTAAGAGGTAGAGAAGGAGATCAAGGAAATGAAATTTAATTTTTAATAATTGGTCGAGTGTGTAGAGGAGGTTGAGCTATCCCTCCAGGATGGCATTAACACTTAAAGTTTTTTAGATATCGATAAGGTGTGTGCATTAGTGGATCATATTCTCCCAATATTGAAGGTAGAATTAATTATATAAGGAGAGGAAGACCCTTGCACTACCATAAGGCAATAATTTATCATAGAACTCAAATAGGTGGAAGACCTCTTTACAAAGCTTGAAGAGGGCACAGAAGTGGCTAATGTGATCTTTTATAACTTCTCCTCCTACGCATCAACCATTTACGTGTGCCTCAAAAATTCATAATGGGAGAAGGATGTACTGATGGCATGTCCATAAAATGTTAGTAGGGTTGAACATGCATAAATCATGGTGTAGGTTAACACTTTGAGCACCCAGATCAAGACCTAAGAGTACGACCTAGAATAACTCTTCCATGCCTTGAAAACAAAGTCCTAAAAATAAGGAGTGATAATAGATGGTGGTGTAACAAAGGAAAAGGAAAGGATAGGGGATTTTAGGAAAGATTTGGATAAGATTGATGTGATCACCATTAGTGTTGCCTCCACAGAAATAGATAGTGCCACAGAATAAATCATGCTCATAATCTATGGCTTTGAGTACTTTAGAGTGGAACTAAAGGATCACACACCTAATTTCTATGCACCAAAAGAACTATAATATTAATCTAAGGGTGGAATAACAATTTTATATTAGGTAATGTTGGACCCCAGATCTATCTAAGTATAATATCCATACCAACACAACAAACACTTGGGTAGGAGGTAATCATTTGTTATAATTACTATTTTTTCATCTTATGATGCCAACTAGTAAATGGAGAACCAACTACTTACATACTCAAGCATCATTAGGAAGTGGGTACATGGAATAATCATGACATAATATAAGCAAGGTAGTGGAGCTAGTGGAATGATTACATCTAGTGCCAGCTCAACAACTAGTGTGCTATATTTACCATGGCACTAAGATGCTCCAAAACACTATAAAGTGGATCTAAATCTATTTAGAAAGGGAGGAGAGCAAGTTATATTATCGAAGCCCTACAGGATTATTTTTGTATGTTATGTTTGATTTTTTCTTAAGGTTTAAGTATGGACACCTCAGAGGCTCTTTTTTGTAATACTCAAGCTTGCCTATGAGCCTCTAGGCCTTTATCAGCTTTAAGTCAGACATTTTCTCAGTTTCTATTAATACGTACTATGTATTTGAATTCTGATTAAGGATGAATGATGCTACATCCAATGGTTGCTAGTCCATTTTATGTGGTTAGGACTATAATCTTAGAATAAGAATGGTATGAGCAATGTTTTTGGTACTTTCAATGTTTTACTTTATATTATGAATACCAAGTTATAGTGAGCTTTGACCTATCCCATTCATGGCATTCCTATAGCTCATGGTGACATCAATACCCTATATATAAAATACTCTAAGTGTAGGAAAGACACCATACCTCATGATGATACCTAAACCAAAGCATGAGCTCAAGCCTAAGTCCCTCATCTAAGTACCCCATTCAACCCTCCAAGTGCCTAAATGAAGCTAACCAAGGAAACCAAAGGCTTGTGCCCATAAAGATACAAAACCACATCATATAGGCTAGATCCTAATAGATATTTGGATTCTCCCCCAAATAATTTACACCCATGAACTTACCATCACCATTACAATAACAACAGTCCCTAGAAGAAAATTTATGCAATAACACAACTAACCCAATGTGGGCGCTGGTCCTTTCTCTTCTACACTTTAGGTAAGTGCATAAGGCTTGTGCCTCATGTGAAGTAATGATAACACAAAAAAATAATAAATATTGAGCACAAAAAGAGTAGTCAAGGCCTATGCTAGGTTGTAATGAGTCTAGATCTGACTTGGGCAGTCAGATAAACACCTGACAAGGCTGAAGACTCATGACACCTACTTTTTTACAAAACAGGCCACATAACAAATATCTTAAAGCATCCAAGGAAGGTAAGGAATTTGGTATTATTTGCATTTTGTTTTTATTTATAATTGGTTTTGTTCTTTAATCTCCCCATATGATCTAGGCTAGAGATATTAGCATGTTAATGTGTTCATTTCATTGTTTTGTGGATTAATACAAGACTAACCTCCTCTCTTTGTCAAAATTCCTTGATCACAAATGTCACAAAAATAGAATAGATAATGAGGTAGTTATAATGGAGTTTAGTGTGTTTTTTTAGAATTTTCTATTTTCCTACTAAAAATGGATGATATAGAGCTAAAAATTTTATTTATGATCAAGGCATTTTGACAAAGAGATAAGGTTAGTCTTGTATTTTTCCAAAAAATAATGAAATTAACACACTAACATGATAACATTTTTATCCTAGATCATATGGGGAGTTTAATAAACAAACTAATTATAAATCCAACTAAAATGTAAAGTATACTAGATTAGTTACCTTCCTTGAATTCTCTAAGAGTGTGGCTTGCTCGGTTTGTGCTTCAAATAGTCTTTGGCAATGGAGCTTGGCTATCTCCTTCTCTCATTAGCATCTTGGCTTGGTTATTGTTGCTTGGATTAATATTTGTGCATTGTAATGTTTATTGTATGAGGCTTATGGAGAAAAATCCTACATATTAACTCTACAATATACAAGCCTTTGTCTCTTTCCAAATTTATATTATAACTTTGGCTTATGAGAGCTTAAAAATTAATGGGTATGGCCTTGTATTTATATATTTAAAAATTAACTCTCATCCAATGTGAGTTAAGGTTGAGTTAAGTTAAAATTTGTCATATAATTATGACTTTCAGTTACTAGTCATAGTTCTCAAATTAGAAGGTTGAGTTGAGACTAACTCTAGTTGAGTTAAAAGTTGTCATGAAATTATGACTTTAGTTACTAGTCATAGTTCTCAATTTAGAAATTTTGGGATATTTTAACAACTCATAAAAATAATTATGAAAGGCTAGGATATTTTTATTTTTGAAATTTATTTTTTAGATATTTATTAATTTCAAATGGATAATTCAATTAGGCATTTAATCTTATTTAATTTATTTTAATTAGCCTTTTATCTCTTCAAAGATTACACTAAGCAAGTGCCCCACTTAATAGGTCCATAAGCCAAATTGATAGTTGTGATGCTGTAAAATGATTGGGGTTGAATTCGTGAGAGGTTTTCATTACTTACGGTATGTTACCCAAATTAAGGATGTCTAAACACAATTTTGAGCTTTGATGAGTATTTCATAAGAAAATTTGGGATGTTTAGTGATTTTAAAGCTGAATTTGTAATGGTTGGTAGAAATTGGTCTGAATTTTGGTATAAACCCATTGGTGGCCACTTTTAGGTGTTTACAATTTACCCCCTATTTGGGAAGGCATTGCAAGTTATAAGCATAATAATATCTTCTCAAATAATGATAAAAAGACTTGTATACCAAAAAGAAGATGATGGTAAAAGAAAAAGGTCCATATGCCTATAATGATTCCCCATTGAGGGAGTGGTCATCACATATTTTGATGGATGGTCCCTCAAAAAAATGAAATAAGAAGGGTGGAATCAACCCCATGGGTGAGATTAATCCAAATGAAAAAATGCTTGCATGCATTGCTTTAAAAAGAGTATTGATTTGCCCAAAGGTGGTTATAATTAGTGGAAATGGTATATGCCCCAATTATGGATGATGAGTCAAAATAATGATTTTCCCATAGGTATTTATAATCATTAAGATGATCAAGATTGAATAATGATTGATTGTGCCTTGGTAGGGTAGATTGTCAAGCATAACTCAAGGATATACCTTGTTTCACAAATTAAATATGAGTAGGCATACACATAGATGTGATGGTCTAATGACTGAAGAAGCCATAAGTAACTAGGTGTATGAGGATGCACAAATTGATGAAAGAGATGTATAGAATAATAAGAATTTATCAGTGTGAACAATTTAGCTATACCTGCTAATGTAAAGATATTCATCCTTATTAGCATTGATACAACTAGAATAGTCAATGTGTTGCTTTTATCAAGGAGGCTGGGAGGATTTTCCAAGGTTACCAAGGATAATTCTCTAAAGATAATTTATTTTTAATACTTTTTTAGCTATTTCTTTATATATCATGTGATGGTAGGCATCATGATATAAAACACTATGATGATTTGCCTAAAATATATAGGACTAGTTCCTGATCTAATAAATAATTAAAAATAATGCACCAATGATAAAACCATGATGATAAATTTTATGTATGAATATGGATGTACTTAAGAATAATGCACAAATAATAACCCAATATATGTATATAGATTGCATTGAGGCACAATACTGAAATCAAACAAATAAGTAAGTGAACAAACAAACAAACACATAGAAAGCAAATAAATAAGAAAGCAAACAAATTAAAAAAATATAAAAAACACACAAAAATCCTAAAATTAAATAAAAATAAAGTATCCTAATAATTAATTTTCCCTAGTAGGGCAGATCGAGGATTCTAAACTAGGCTTAAACAGGACAAATGGTTTTTTGGGTTTTTAAAATTTTATGAATGTTTTTGGAATTTTCTATGAATCACAACCTAATTTGGAATTAATAAATACTAAATGGTCCAAATTTATAAATGACATGATTTTTGGCTAATTTTTCTCAAAAAATTTTGAGACCACATGGCTTAAGTTACTCATAAAATGGTGAGAGCATATGGAAAAAGGTTACTCACAAAATGGTGAGAGGATATGACAAAGGGGGATTAATATGACCTCAACATGATTAGAGCATGGCATATATATTCCAAAAATTAAATAAATTCATATTATTTCCACCCACACAAAATTTGGTGTGAACCCAACTAGGTCATAAAAAATTCTCAAATCTGGCATATGGCTAGGCAAATGAGAAATAGTAATGGCAATGTGATGTGATAATGCATGGTAAAGGTGATGTTCCTAATTTTTCCGTAAGTGGTTATAATTAGGAAATAATAACATAGATATATGATACTAATTTTCTCATATGAGGTTATGATTAGAAACAAAAATTGGACTATTGATTTGCCCATAGGCGATTATAATCAATAACCCCTAGTCTAATGTGAATGAAAGATAACTTGCCAGATTGACTGTCATACTAATTTCATAGACTATCATTTAAAAATGATATCATAAAACTATTGAAACTAGATTGGGATTCCCTCGTGAAAGGTGTGGGAATAACCAAATGAACCAAGATCAAAATAGGCTAGGTAGGATGGATAAAAATAGGCTTTGGTCTAATAAGGATGGCATGGTAGAATAATATATGGTATGAAATTATTTAGGATGATGATGGTATGAAGATTATATAAAATTGTAAAATGGTTACCTCCAAGTGATAAGGCAAGGGAAAATGGCATCATATGAAACAATGACAAGAGGAATGGCAAAAAAGAAAATGACAAGGTATATGGCAAATGGCAATGGTATGGTTTTTATTTTTGGCCTGGGTATGGTAAATGATTTTTTGATTCTTATTTATGTGGAGATACAAATCCTAATCATCAAATGATAAAACTATAATAATCAATCATGTAAATTTATATCCCACACCTCTTCTAAATATATGTTCTATCAAGAACTGATTGTAGATTTGGATGCAAATCATGTTGTTATGATCTTCATTGGTAATTGATTCCATTTCCTTCAAACATTAATACAAGGTATCTTTGTATCCTCTATAGAGGAAAGTGTGGCCAAGTATGGTGGATAGGGATAAATTTTGAATGATAGTTTTGATTTAGAAATGGATAAGTGGATGATAATGGGATTTATAATGATTAGCAAATAAATGAAGATCAAGATTTTCAAGCACACACAATGTTGTTGATTCTAGATTTGACATAACTTTGGATGTGGTGGGGCTAAAGACTTTTGAATATTCTCTCAATAAGACCACCAAAGTCTCATATTATTTGGGCTTAAGAGTAGCTACCATCTGATTATGTTGTAGAATGGAAGCTATATTGATTTGATTTTTGATTTTGTCTTCATCAAGTAGTGAAGAAATTTTGTGCTTAACTATTAGTGCCTCAAAGAGGTTTTCACCAATGAAGTTGTCTTGATTATCCCATAGTACATCGAATATGGTTTCACTAAGGAATGTTGAATTTTGAATTTTATTGTCTTCTAGCACCTTCAAAAAGGTTTCACTAGAATATGTTGATTTTGAGCTTTGATTGTTCCCTAACACCTCCAAAAAGGTTTCACTAGGAGATTTTTCTTCTTTTATATGAATTTGTTATTATCCTCCCTACTATTCTTCAACTAATATGTCACCATGGATGTAGTTAAATAAGGTATGATTCTATCAGTCCCAATAAACACTTGTGGGAGGCAGAATGTCAATATAATGGATAGGTTGGTTGGTGGTAATGGAATGTGAAATGGTAATGGAATGGGGAGAGGATACACAATCCTTATAGAAGATACTAGGAGAACTTATCTTAAAGCTAAAGTAATCATACTCAAAAATCTTAGAAGGATCGCAAATTTATTCAAATTGATCTAAAAGGCATGCATAATGAATATTTTAATATCCACAAACATATTCTAATTCTAAAGTTGATTGACTCAATGGACTCTTAATCTAATATTAAGACTGGCATTGATCTTGATTTTGATGTTAAATCTAATGTTGGCTCAAGTGTAGAACCTAACTCAAATGTTTATTCTTCATTTAATGTGGATGATGCTATAATGATGCCTTATTAAATGTTTAGTTTTGGACAAGTAACGACCTATGATAGCATAATGGGCTCCATAGAAATTGGTTTATCAAATTGAGACTCCTCCATAAGGAGAGAAAATTAAAGAGACAATTCCTCAGAGATTGTCTTGTCAAAGGGAGAATCTTTAAAAATAGGCATATGGTCAAAATAACAATTTTCCCAAAGGCAATTTTAATCGTTAAGAAGTGACTCAGCAAAGACTGAATTATCAGAGTGAGACTCCTCAACAATAGATATATTACTAAGAGGTGATTCGTCATAGGTTGAATTGTCAAAAATAGTTGGTTCAACAAAGAAATTGCATATTGGTTAGTTATCTTAGAATTGGTTTATAAGTAGTTTTAAAGTACTAGTTTTTAATATATCTTGATCTTCAAATAATTGGCTCAATTAGAGAGGTATTGATTGGCTCTATTGGGGCTAGATAATTGACAAGGGTTTTTTAAGTGGGAAATAGTTGGCAACAGATGAATAATGACCAATGGTTAGATAATGATAGGCTTAAAAAAGGTTTTTTTATGGCCTAGGACAATAACTATGACTCATTTAGTTGTGATTGGAAAAATTTATGGTAAAAAGATACCATACTTAGAAGGGCCTAGAATGGTAATGGTAAAGAGTTACGAAGCATGGTTGATATCACAAGCCAAAGGACAAGGTCTTAGGATAGAAACGGTAGGACATTATACTGTTGGATTTCTCACACAAGCCAAGGGATGAGGTGCTGGTATAAAAATTATCAAGGAGCTTGGTTGCTCACACAAGCCAAAGGATAAGGGCCTAGTATATAAATCCTTAAACATTGTGGAGCTTAGTGACTCTCATAATCTGAAGGAGGATTAACGATATTAGTGGAGCATTAAATGTTAGGGTGTGGAGCTAAAAGCTACACCTTAAGGCAAACAGGAGGGTTTCCAGTGTACGCAGTCACCGGTGTCGGTAGGCCACACCGACGTCGGTCAGAGGACGTAGAAGGGAAACCAACATCGGCAGAGGATCGGCCAACGTCGGTCACCTCTAAGAGGGCAGGGACCGATGTCGGTCACCTGTAGCGGTCTGAACTGGCATTTAGGAATAGTCAGTTAAGTGAACGTGGAGTTTGCATGTTAAAGGCTTGTTCGAAGCCTTGAGCCGCAAGTCCAGTCAGTGTATGCATGAGATCTATATAATAGACTCATGGGCTGTATTGTTAAAGTGGAGAATTTGGAGAAGAGCTATGTGAAGCTTGGAGAGTTCTTCCCATGGTGGAATCAAGTAGGATTCCCCATGTAGGTATAAGTAAGATCAGGTTTGATATGCAGGGGTGTATGGATGTGAGGATCAGAAAGGAGATCAGTGGGGTAGCTAGATCCAAGGTGATAGCAATACATCAGCAGGATCATGGAGAGATCTACTTGGAGTACGGTTGTGTACTCGATTGTACAGATGGTGCAATGAGGTGAACAACATCTTGTGTTAGCTGTGTGTTGTGACCTATGAGAGAAGATTACTCTGGAGGGAAGTTTACTGTAAGCCCACGAAGTGGAAGAAAGAGTGCCACCTCTTTGTTGTAAATTCCTTTGTAATGAGTTGAATATATTTGTATATTGCCTCTCATATTCTGTGTGTCTTCTCATTGATAGTTATTTGTTCTTCTGGATTCTGCATGTTTAGTTGCTTATACATTGGTAATCATGTGTGCTCTTAAATCTGACAAGTTGTGTCAGAGATTTGGGGAGTTTCGGTCCTATCAATTGGTATTAGAGCAAGGTTGGACGTTCTCAGAGCGAGCTTGACTAACAGATGTCCCAGATCTGTTAAGTGTTTGTTGATTATAGGTTACTCATAGGGGTTGCTGTTTGAGTGAGAGTATAGCAAGGTAGAAGATGGTATGATGAGAATGAAGGAAATCAGGGACAGGATTATCACCACAAGGAGTGTGGTGGGTTGTCTTCAAGTGGGAGCTTGAAGAGGAATACAAGCCAAGATGCAGATTGGACAGAGTACTGGTTTTGGGCACAGGTGCAGCTCTTTATCTCCAAGTGAGAGATTGTTAGGGTGTGGAGCTAAAAGCTACACCTTAAGGCAAACAGGAGGGTTTCCAGTGTACGCAGTCACCGGCATCGACAGGCCACACTGACGTCGGTCAGAGGATGCAAAAGGGAAACTGACATCGACAGAGGATCAGCCGGCATCGGTCACCTCTAGGAGGGCAGGGACCGACGTCGATCGCCTGTAGCGGTCTAAACTACCATTTACAAATAGTCAGTTAAGTGAACGCAGAGTTTGCATGTTAAAGGCTTGTTCAAAGCCTTGAGCCGCAAGTCCAGTCAGTGTATGCATGAGATCTATATAATAGACTCATGGGCTGTATTGTTAAAGTGGAGAATTTGGAGAAGAGCTATGTGAATCTTGGAGAGTTCTTCCCATGGTGGAATCAAGTAGGATTCCCCATGTAGGTATAAGTAAGATCAAGTTTGATATGCAGGGGTGTATGGATGCGAGGATCAGAAAGGAGATCAGCGGGGTAGCTAGATCCAAGGTGACAGCAATACATCAGTAGGATCATGGAGAGATCTACTTGGAGTACGGTTGTGTACTCGATTGTACAGATGGTGCAATGAGGTGAACAACAGCTTGTGTTAGCTATGTGTTGTGACCTATGAGAGAAGATTACTCTGGAGGGAAGTTTACTGTAAGCCCACGAAGTGGAAGAAAGAGTGCCACCTCTTTGTTGTAAATTCCTTTGTAATGAGTTGAATATATTTGTATATTGCCTCTCATATTCTGTGTGTCTTCTCATTGATAGTTATTTGTTCTTCTAGATTCCGCATGTTTAGTTGCTTATACATTGGTAATCATGTGTGCTCTTAAATCTGACAAGTTGTGTCAGAGATTTGGGGAGTTTCGGTCCTATCAATTGGTATTAGAGCAAGGTTGGACGTTCTCAGAGCGAGCTTGACTAACAGATGTCCCAGATCTGTTAAGTGTTTGTTGATTACAGGTTACTCATAGGGGTTGCTGTTTGAGTGGGAGTATAGCAAGGTAGAAGATGGTATGATGAGAATGAAGGAAATCAGGCACAGGATTATCACCACAAGGAGTGTGGTGGGTTGTCTTCAAGTGGGAGCTTGAAGAGGAATACAAGCCAAGATGCAGATTGGACAGAGTACTGGTTTTGGGCATAGGTGCAGCTCTTTATCTCCAAGTGAGAGATTGTTAGGGTGTGGAGCTAAAAGCTACACCTTAAGGCAAACAGGAGGGTTTCCAGTGTACGCAGTCACCGGCATCGACAGGCCACACTGACGTCGGTCAGAGGACACAAAAGGGAAACTGACATCGACAGAGGATCAGCCGGCGTCGGTCACCTCTAGGAGGGCAGGGACCGACGTCGATCACCTGTAGCGGTCTAAACTACCATTTACAAATAGTTAGTTAAGTGAACGCAGAGTTTGCATGTTAAAGGCTTGTTCAAAGCCTTGAGCCGCAAGTCCAGTCAGTGTATGCATGAGATCTATATAATAGACTCATGGGCTGTATTGTTAAAGTAGAGAATTTGGAGAAGAGCTATGTGAATCTTGGAGAGTTCTTCCCATGGTGGAATCAAGTAGGATTCCCCATGTAGGTATAAGTAAGATCAAGTTTGATATGCAGGGGTGTATGGATGCGAGGATCAGAAAGGAGATCAGCGGGGTAGCTAGATCCAAGGTGACAGCAATACATCAGTAGGATCATGGAGAGATCTACTTGGAGTACGGTTGTGTACTCGATTGTACAGATGGTGCAATGAGGTGAACAATAGCTTGTGTTAGCTGTGTGTTGTGACCTATGAGAGAAGATTACTCTGGAGGGAAGTTTACTATAAGCCCACGAAGTGGAAGAAAGAGTGCCACCTCTTTGTTGTAAATTCCTTTGTAATGAGTTGAATATATTTGTATATTGCCTCTCATATTCTGTGTGTCTTCTCATTGATAGTTATTTGTTCTTCTGGATTCCGCATGTTTAGTTGCTTATACATTGGTAATCATGTGTGCTCTTAAATCTGACAAGTTGTGTCAGAGATTTGGGGAGTTTCGATCCTATCAATTGGTATTAGAGCAAGGTTGGACGTTCTCAGAGCGAGCTTGACTAACAGATGTCCTAGATCTGTTAAGTGTTTGTTGATTATAGGTTACTCATAGGGGTTGCTGTTTGAGTGGGAGTATAGCAAGGTAGAAGATGGTATGATGAGAATGAAGGAAATCAGGCACAGGATTATCACCACAAGGAGTGTGGTGGGTTGTCTTCAAGTGGGAGCTTGAAGAGGAATACAAGCCAAGATGCAGATTGGATAGAGTACTGGTTTTGGGCACAGGTGCAGCTCTTTATCTCCAAGTGAGAGATTGTTAGGGTGTGGAGCTAAAAGCTACACCTTAAGGCAAACAGGAGGGTTTCCAGTGTATGCAGTCACCGGCATCGACAGGCCACACTGACGTCGGTCAGAGGACGCAAAAGGGAAACTGACATCGACAGAGGATCAGCCGGCGTCGGTCACCTCTAGGAGGGCAGGGACCGACGTCGATCGCCTGTAGCAGTCTAAACTACCATTTACAAATAGTCAGTTAAGTGAACGCAGAGTTTGCATGTTAAAGGCTTGTTCAAAGCCTTGAGCCGCAAGTCCAGTCAGTGTATGCATGAGATCTATATAATAGACTCATGGGCTGTATTGTTAAAGTGGAGAATTTGGAGAAGAGCTATGTGAATCTTGGAGAGTTCTTCCCATGGTGGAATCAAGTAGGATTCCCCATGTAGGTATAAGTAAGATCAAGTTTGATATGCAGGGGTGTATGGATGCGAGGATCAGAAAGGAGATCAGCGGGGTAGCTAGATCCAAGGTGACAGCAATACATCAGTAGGATCATGGAGAGATCTACTTGGAGTACGGTTGTGTACTCGATTGTACAGATGGTGCAATGAGGTGAACAACAGCTTGTGTTAGCTGTGTGTTGTGACCTATGAGAGAAGATTACTCTGGAGGGAAGTTTACTGTAAGCCCACGAAGTGGAAGAAAGAGTGCCACCTCTTTGTTGTAAATTCCTTTGTAATGAGTTGAATATATTTGTATATTGCCTCTCATATTCTGTGTGTCTTCTCATTGATAGTTATTTGTTCTTTTGGATTCTGCATGTTTAGTTGCTTATACATTGGTAATCATGTGTGCTCTTAAATCTGACAAGTTGTGTCAAAGCTTTGGGGAGTTTCGGTCCTATCATTAAATGGTCATAAAAGGGATAGAATCATACATCAACTAGCCAAAATAATTTATCATTGAATTCAATGCTTGGTTTTTTTCCCCAGATAGAGTATTATAAGGAGGATAAGGATCCATCTCACAAACCACTTATTTACCATAGGGGTCTTGAACAAAGTCAATTTGTGTATCCATTCTATCATAACCTAGATTTTACATGACTTCACCATAAGTGTAACAAGACATATCCACATCAATGCTAAACATTCCATAAAAAGGCATGGAGTTTTATAAACTCTGAAAAACAATGTCTAAAGGATAAGTGGTTCAAATTTGGTCTAACTTGGTCTAGGTGAACCATATCCCCTAAATGGTTTGTGAAAAAACTTTGTATAAAATAGTATAACATCAAATGTCTAATGCTAAATATTTCACACAAACAAGGTCAAGTGGATGAAATAAAATCAAAATGCCAAATTCTAGGTTCAAAGTGTTCCAAACAAGTCTAATCTAGGAAAAATAAAGGTTGCTAGCTATTTTGGCCAAATGTGACGTCAAAATCTAGGCTCAAACAAGGGAATGTGATAGGAATTTTCTAAAAATAAGCACAAAATCTAGATTTTAAATAAAAGGATGATTTAATGTAAAAAATCCTAAACATTTTGGCATAGACTAGGCATTCAACTTTAGACATGAATTTCATCAAATTGGTATAAGGCATAAAATAAAAGGTACTTGGAGATATACTATTTTCTCTCAAATAAAGGCATAAATAATATTTTTCAAATTTGGGTAAAGAATTAACCTAAGTTACATAACCCAAAAGAGAAAGATCAATGTCTAAGCCCAAATTACACAAGGCATAAAAAAAAATCAATCAATGTTTGGATTTGAACTTGTCAAGGTTAATTAAAAACTCAACTTTAGGAAACTAGTCTTCTTTGATCAAACAATAAGATAGACATTTTAATGGCATAATGGTACTATACAAATACTTAAAAGACACACTTGGATTGGTTTCAAATTAGAAACTTGGACATAAGTCAAAACAAGTCTATAAAATAATTTGAGCAGTGTAATGGTATTATCTCTCTCAAATACTTCGAAAGCACAAACTTGAAACTATTGGTAGCATCATTTTTCCCATTTCAATAAAGTGATATACATAATGTTTTTGACACAAAGAGTCTAAGGTAAAAGTAAGGTGTCAAATATACCAAATAACACTTCCTCTAACAAAGGAGTAGTGTGGACAAACAATTTGTTTTGATGTGTGGAAGACAAACATAGTTTTAGACTCAAAACATCAAGTAATAAAATAAAAATACCAAATACAACTAAGTAAATCATCCAAATCCCTAAAATTACAAGGCATGGTAAGTGGGGTTGACTAAAACTATAGTTTTCAAACATTTAGATTGATCCCAAGTGTGGTTAACACTAGAAAAGTGTCACATCAATATAGTTCATATAGGTTAACTTAGTATGCAAGGGTTTATTCCTTTGCATAGTGATTCCATCTATGGACTGCTTAGTGGAATCCCCTAGGTAACTAGACCTGACTCAGAACTTCATTAAAAAAAGAGAGGTTAGCCACTCAACCCCCTGGCTTTCATAGTATGCATACCTTGATTTATATACCCCACCATGGAGTGGGGTTGAAACACTTTTGGTACATGAAACCCCAGATCAATGCTTCCCTAAATAACTCATGAAAAGGTAATGACCTCCCCTTCACAAGCCAAATTACATGAAAGAAATGAATAAGTGGAAAGACATTAGAGGTTGTTTTTAGGTCATCTAGACCATATGGGTTTTGGGGATAACCTAGACAAAATTCTTTCCATACCTTGGACTAGGAATAAATTTTAAGTGAGAAGGTACTTTTGGTAACCCAAGTTCCCTATAGGGGATGGGGGGATAGCATACACACACTCCTCATTTTGCAAAAAACATGCAAAAATAACAAACGCTTTCAATAATTTGAAACCTAAATGAGTGTCAATTCGATGCACCAAATGAAATGTTTGATTAAGTTATTTACTTAGCACCTTCGATTAGATGAAAAATATTGAAATAAATTGTACAAAACCACTTAATCCAAAACACCTATGTTCATTTTAAGCACTAAAAATAAATATTAAATACTTAATAAATTTGTTTTAGGCACCAAAATGAAGTGTTTAAGACTTAGCAATTCTAGGTTTCTTTTAAGCACTAAAGTCAAATGTTCAAGATTTAACAAGTTTTTTTCATCACCAAAATGAAGGGTGATATAATCAGATAAATTCATTTTAAACACCCAAAATGAAATGTTCCTAAGTCTAAACTTTTTAATTCATGCTCTATTCCCACTTTGGTCCTATAAATGTTAGAGGGTTTGCTATTTTATTTTTATTTTTATTTTTATTTTTATTTTTATTTTTATTTTTGGGTAATATTGAAAAATCAAAATCTAAAAAATCAAAATATTATAAATCTCCCAAATACCAAATACCTACAAGTTAGAAATTGCAATCTTAAAATAAAATTAGAAACAACTAAAACAAAAATTAACAAATAAAAGGGATAGTTAGTAAAATAATGATATCTAAAAAACTATAAATTAGATTTTGAATACATTTATATTTAATTCATATAAAACCAATTCGTACCACTTGTAAAAAATTCATAAAAAAATAATAGATGGATTAAAAAATATGATTATTTTAATGACCATTTATTCGGAAAACATAGTCAGTCACTAAAAGAGTCAACTTATAAAATCAATATCAGATTTTAATGAAATTTTGAGAGAATTAGTATTAATATATTAATAAAAATCTAATAAAATTTATAAAATAATAATAAATTGATTAAAAATTATAGCTATTTTAACAACCTTTTATTTTTGGTAGGAAAATAGAAAATGAAAGTGACAGTCAGTATATTGATCATAAATTCTAAACTATGCAGCAATTCTTCACAAAAAAATTGAAGGTTTTTAATATGTCCAAGGATCACCTATATAAAAAAATTTAAATCAAAATAGTGAATAATTTTTTTTATTAGTTCTGTATCATCCATTTTTAATAGGAAAATAGAAAATCTTAACAAAACACACTAAAAACCATTATAACTGCCTCATTATTAGTCTTATTGGATGTGTCATTTATGATCAAGGAATTTTTACAAAGAGATGAGGTTAGTCTTTTATTATTCTTTAAAAAAAAATTAAATGAACATGCTAACATGTTAACATCTCTAACATAGATCATAGGGGGAGCTTAATGAACAAAACCAATTAGAAATCCAACTAAAATACAAACAATACCAAATTCCTTACCTTCTTTAAATGCTCCAAGAGATTTGTTGTGTGGCTTATTCATTTTTTGCTTCAAAGTTTTGAAATATATATTGAATTTCTCCTTCTCTCCTTGTAACCTTGGTTTGGTTGCTATTGTTTGGATTAATATTTGAGAATATTGATATTACTTGTATGAGGCTTATGGAGCAAAATCTTTCATAATAACTCTACAATATTCAAAACCTGCTTTTACCATAATCTAAAACTCTACAATATTCAAACCTTTGTCTATCTCCAAATTTAGATTATAAATTTTGTTTATGAGAGCTTAAAAATGAATGGGTATGGTCTCGTATTTGTATATTTAGGAATTAACTCTCACCCAAGGTGTGTTAAGGTGGAGTTGAGTTAAAAGTTGTCATGCAATTATGACTTTCAATTACTAGTCATAGTTTTCAAATTGTAAGTTTGAGTTGAGACTAACTCTAGTTGAGTTAAAAGTTGTCATGTAATTATGACTTTTATTACTATTCATAGTTCTCAATTTAGACATTTTGGTATATTTTGACAACTCGTAAAGATAGTTATGAAAGGATAGGATATTTTGATTTTTGGAATTTCCCTTTTTAAGGATATTTTGACAACTCATAAAGATAATTATGAAACGATAGGATATTTTTATATTTGAAATTTATTTTTTTAGATATCAATTAATTTAAAATGGATAATTTAATTAGGCATTAATATTATTTAATTTATTTTGATTAGACTTTTATCTCTTGAAAGATATAATTAAGTGTGCAAGTGCCCCACTTAATAGGTCCATAGGCTAAATTTTTAATTGTGATGTCGCAAGATGATTGGGGATGAATTCATGAGATGTTTTTGTTTCTTATGGTTGGATACCCTAATTTTGGATGTATTAATGGGATTATAAGCTTTGATGAGTATTTCACAAGTGAATTTGGGATGTTTAGTGATTTCTAGGCTTAATTTGCAATGGTTGGTAGAAATCAGTCTAAAGTCTGGTATGAATCCATTGGTGGCCAATTTTAGGTGTCTACAATTAGTAGATTTAAGATAAAGTTTATTTAGTGCATCTGGATATTCTCTCCCTTCCAAAGTCACCTACACTTAGGAGATATTTTATTATTTCATCAGAAGTGGGAAGCATCATACATTCTCACAAGGGTAGCACTCTTGATTGACAACAATTACTCAAGAGAAAAGAGTATTTATAGATACATTCTCCACCATCATCATATTAGACTTATCAACACAAAGAGATGCCTGGTATTCCTTCTCAAAATTCATTGAGTTCTCATAATCCTTCAAAGTATAGGGATGAGAGATGTACATCACCATACAAAGAAAAATGGGATCAACATCATCCACATGGATAAAATACAAGGGGAATTTATGTGATATTTTTAGACTTCATCCACCAAATTTTATGAGATCTACATATGTTTTTTTAAGCTTTTATTTCTATTTTGGATATTTATTTCGGTATCCAAACATATGATACCAATGTCAGGGCATGTTTGAATTTCCTCTTACTTAGGGATGAACTGAGAATTTTTTGGAGGAATAAGGAGTGAAAGATTCATCTAGATATATATATGGTCACATGGGACTTTTTTATGATAATTTAAAGTCATGATACCTATTGAAGCATTTTATATAGAGTCACATTGACAAGTTTCATAAACTATGACAAGGTAGTGGTATTATCATGTACAAGAACTAATTTTTAGACCTATTTTGGTATGTGGGTTTTCTTAGGGATGATAATTTATATATGAGATATTTTATCAAGGTCCTTAATGTATATATATCTAGGGGTTTTCACCTTTTTTCTCCTCTTACCCTTGAGGTCAAGGTGCAGAAGGAATTTTTTTTTTGTTTGGGAGGGGGAACTAGGCCAATTATAAAGAGGATAGAGAGTGGATATAATGTAATATCTAGGATCATTTTTATTCAAGGTTGAGAGTTACTTATTATCCATTTAAATTCATTTTTGACACTCACAATTCACCCATATACCTCAAAAACATTTACGACAACATTTAAAGTAGTAGAAATAGTAACATTGTCACCATCTTCCCTAGGATTCATAGATAAATAGTGGGTGAGGTGGATAGGGTCTAAATATAAATAAGAGGAAAATTATACACCATATAATTTAAGCATAGACTTAGCATTCCACATGACCATGGCCTATACTTTATATAAAATAAAGGTTTCAGAGGATGAGTGGAGCACATTTAAACTATGAGTATAATAATTCATCTTTGGTGCCTTATATTATTAATAATGTGAGTTCCCATTTATATATTCTATTAGTGAATTATATAAAACACCTATTTTATATTAAAATATTTTCTATGTAGATTATGCTCACCACATGTACTCAACATTGGATAACCATCAAGTGGAGAACTAGTCAACAGTTATTTAGATTGTAAGTATGATTTAGGTTATTTAAATAATATTTTTATTTAACTCTATATCTTTAGATTCATTTATTTCACCGTATTTACAAGACTGATGTAGGAAGGTGTAATCTAGGTAGTTCAAATGTTAGGAATTTGAGTTAGCCATTGGGGCCAAGATGGAAGTATATTCCTTAGTTAGTTAGTGTGTTATATAACTTTGTCTCTTCATAACTACTCTAAACCTTGTTATCCTACCCTTTGGTTCATATTATATTATATTAGTTATATATTGGCTTAAATCCTATAAAACTAATTTTGATTATCATGATAAGGTAATATAATGTTGTGATTATATTTGGAGAGAGGCCATGATTTTATGAATTTAGAGACTCATTTCCATTTGTAGACATATAAATTTGGTATTATCTTAATTTTACTATTCCTTAACATTAATGGCTTATGCCTACATAATTTAATTTTCTCACATTATATCCTTTTCATTCATCTATCTATGGGTTTGACTTCCTTGATTCATCATCATATACATAAACTATCTTCCTAGTCTATGCCTAACTATTATATTATCTTAAGTAGAATTTTTCCATTCTATAGATCACTTTGTTCTCCATCCTAGACATTTTTAGAAATAATTAAATTATATTAATTACCAATATCAATTACATTTTCTAACACCATCTAAATTTATCCAAATGTCTAGTTTTAAAACTCCATTCCTTCCCTTGGGTCGGCCTATATGTTTTACATGTCAATTATGGAGGTAAATTACCCAAAGTGTCTTCTATATAAACTTATCAATCCTAAGACTATTCATATCTTGCATTTTTATGTCATTTCACTTTCAAATTGAGGAATAAATTAACACATCCTTAAGGAACTACCCTAAATCATCCAAATATGAAAACCCATCAAATTAATAATAACTAAACCAAGTCTCAACACCTAAATCAAGGTCAAAGTTTCATATTTTGAAGTGTTAATACCCAAAAAGGTTACATAAATACTATTGGATCACTATTAATCACATATCCAAATATGGGGGAGAAATACATGTGGTTTGAGCCTTCTTCAAAATATTGGAATGTTGGAAATGATCAACCATAAAATGGGGTGTGGTTTAGGATTTATATCATATCACGTATAACCCTTTTTTACAATCCAAGCCAAGTGTCATAAGTATATCTAGGATTTAAAGGTGAAGGAATAAATTTTTGAATATATACATGGGACAAATTATTTAAAATTGAATAACAAAAATCTTGGTACGTAGGTGTAATGCTCTATGGAAAAACAAACCAAAACAAACATAGAATATAAATCCAGAAAATTACATACATATATAATAGGTGTATGTGTTTGAACATTACCTAATCTATCTACACTAATTATGATAGTCATTATCCTATTTTTATAAAACATATATCCATTTCAAGAAATTTTTTATGCATATACATAGACACATACCAGAATAGAACATAAACAAGATAAGTACCCTACCTTCTTGGTCATTTCTATAAATAGTAATGGAAATAAATCAATCTCAATATACTTGTTACATTCTATCATTGTAATTTAGGTCATATCTTATATAATATGAATTATAAAAATTTTAGATTGTTTAGATAATATAATTTATTATGCCAAGTTCTCAAGTCCTATGGTAAAATATACAAGATATTAAAACTAAGGTTTCACAACTAAAACAAGGTTATTCTAGAGTGTTTCATTTGACTAAATCTTAAGTATTGTCACACAATATGTTGGTCATAGATAATTTAGCTTATCCATTAAATATAGGATTTGTGGCACCTAAGCTTACATTAATTATAGTAAAGTTGATCCATAACAACACCTTAAATGCTTTCATGTTTGTACTATGGGTTCATGTAAAATTTATTGACTGAGTTGTTTACATGGAATCCTAATGGTTGTGCTTTATGATGGTTTTATGCTTTATGATAGATATATGAACTTTCATTCCAATCATTGCATTCCTTTGATCCATTGGTTGATCAAATCTTATCATACTTTCCAATCAACATCAATGAGAAGATGTCATATGCTCAAATTGTAAAACTTTAATAAGCACCTAATGAACCCATCAATGATTATGTGCTTCACCACATGACCATGTTCTCTATGATGAAAAATCTTATTGTTGATAAGGAATTAAAATATGTATTCAAGCAAATATGGTTTACTCAAATAAATGATCCCATTATGTTCAAGTGGTTTTTATATTTTAATGATTTATGCCATATGATTAAATACCCTAAATTTAAGCTCCTTGCTATGAATAAACTAAAGTATGGGTCAAATCCTCAAAAAACATTTGGTGAAATTTTTTATAGAAAACTAACTTTCAAATCTAAATTGAATGATATTAATAACAAGGAAAAATTAATAGTTAACATAATTCCCCATCCTTCTAATTGACTTTTCCTATTAGTTCCTCAACGGAGGTATTTTTCATGATTATTTGAACCTTTTCATAATATCCTACATAATTTAATTGAGTGTAATATCATATATCTCCCTCTTAATAAAGAGGTTGATATGACTAGGGCACCATCTAAGGGATTCAATTTCAATTCATATTATGATTATCACATATGTACGAGACACTCTAAGAACAAATGTTTTAGATTAATACATAAGATACAAGATATATTTGATGAAAAAATCATTTAGGTTAACAATATGAGTGCATATATAAGCTATTTAGGGGCATAACCTAATGGAAATGCAAATTCTAAAATATTATCCAATCCTTTTCCAAATCATGGGAAAATGATACCAAAACTAATCATAAGATGCATACGACTTACTGTTATAGATCAAATTTTCACCCTTAAGAAGGTAGTTCAAGCCTTATAAATTTGATGTAATATAGAAATACCTCAAGGTTGTGGTTACCTATTGGAGAGGTGAATATCTAGGATAGAGGGCTATCTCCCCTTGATGAATCACTTAGGCTCAATCACTACTCTAACACTTTCTAGGAAAAGGGATAAAAACCTACTATAATAGAGGTGATGCACCAAATATGATATGATCATTACCAACCAACTTTAATTACACTTCAAACAAGATAATAACCTACACATTCCACTAATCTAAATCTACCTTTATAAATCAATGTTTCTCATGAAGGTTTGTTAAGAAATATTTAGCTAGGAGGACTAATCAAGAGGTCATGGCATGACATTAATGAAAGACAACTCACTAAACCCATACACACTCCATTTGAGGACTTCAAGAGACCTGTAAAAAGGATTCCAAATTGAACATGAATACTAAAAAAGGACAAGCATGTCAAGGAAGTAATCATATCACTTAGCAAGATCAACTAATCAAGTATGAATATTAAAACTAGTCCATGGAGAAGTTAAAACTAGTCTATTATTTATTGATAAAATGTTGTGAATGGATAGGGATTTTCCATACCCAAGTAGAGGATATAAACTTAGCCAATTAAGGCTCAATATATAAAGAAAGTAAGAGAATAAGGAGAGAAGGGAATATGAGAGAGAGAGAGAGAGACAAGTGTATAAAAGGAGTTAAAATAAGAAATAATATTGAAACTCACCCATCAGGTCCTTAAATATAAGTTTTAGTATTCCAAAGATTCTCTTATTCTCTAAGTGGTGTGGATGTTTCAAACTTTGTTTGAAACCTTGACTAGCTCTCTAAAAATGCCCTTTACCTTGGCTTATGGAATGACAAGTGGCCTTATTTATGGTTAGGTCATGTTTAGTTACACATTTTATCAAATATTTACACCTCTCAATAAATATCTTTAGGATCTCTTTGACACATCACTTCATTCTCTTGTTAAGTTTCTAGAGGTCTCTTCACCTCACTAGGCCAATCTTGCTTAAAAGTGTTAAAAGGTTGAAATCATCTTCTATAATTCATTATCCCTTTATTTATGACCTATTAAAATCATATCAAACTTGAAACAACTCATTTAGAGGTCTCAAACTACCGTCAATAACTCTTTCAACACCAAAATCCTTCATTTGGACTCATTCTTTATAGCCCTTAAATCATGCAAACCTCCTTGTGTATATAAGTGTATGGATGGTAATAAAAAAATAAGGAAATATTTTAGGACTAGTATATATTTACACTTTGTGCCAAGTTTTAGGTCCTAAGAATGAGTGGAAGTGTCTTTTTCATCTATTTTTCTCTCCTAACTAGGTCTTAATTAAGCTTCCCTACCTAGAGACTAAATTTTAGATCCATAAGATTCCCACAAATTTTAAACATAAAATAAACATGTGATTAAATTTTAGAACCTCCTTAGGATCCTCCATCTCAAAGTTGAGATTTTGACACCTTGTACAAACCTCCCAAGTAGATTAAAATAGTCCTTTTGGCTTATTCCATACAATTATGTACCTAAAAGTACAAAGAAATGGTATTTGGAGGTTATTAGGGGATTTTTTGACATCATCCATATTATTTTAGGACTTTTATAATCCATCTAGATGCATAAAACTCATCTTTTCTCTCAAGTTAAAACTAGCCTATTTAGGCAGTCTGTGAGTGCTTTGCACTCTTAAGGATTATTCATAATTCTTGGGGAATAAATCAACAAAAAAATTTCACAAATTTCAAGTACACAAGGTTTTATAACTACCATTAGGATGCCAGGGTCCCATGTAGTCTTTTCATACTTTATTGAGCAAGAGAAGGTGACCTCTCAAACTGGTGGGCTGCATTTTGTGTCGCCAAGAAGAATTGAGGCATGGTTATTTAAGTTTAGTTTTGAGTTTAAAATTACCTTAATAGTTATATGACATCCACCTTGACCTAATCACATGATCTTCTTATCACATTTATTATTCAACCCTACTATACACACCACTAGTTGATGCATAGTGTTCTCAAGCCAACTAACTCAAATTACCCTAGATGATTATGTTTTCTATTTTATCCCTTTTCATGGGTTATAAATTCATGGGATACTTATATAAAATCCTTTCCATATATTTAGGGTCTTCAATATTCTCAACTCAACTCCTTTCTTTCCTCAAGCAAAGTCTCCAAGTAGTAATTGTTATCAATCAAGAGTGTGCCCTTGAGAGAAAGTGTGTTATTTCTCACTCCTGATGGAACATGGAATCTCTCCTAAGTTTGGGTGACTTTTAAAGGGAGAAAATATCTATATATATCTATTTCCATTGGTTTTTTCACTAAAACTTAATCTAAAACCTACTATCTATTGATTATGTCAATAGAAAGGATGAAAAAAGACATTATTTATAATGGAATTGAAAGGGAAAATAGAAATGAAGGTGATGAACCAATGTTTTATGACCTATTATTCTTTAAATTGACACTTTTATGAAATATATTAACTTTCACACATTCTCTACACTTAGGAATGACTTCTACAAAAGTGTTTCAAAAGGACTTGACAAACTCAATTTATGCAAGGAAGGACTGTAAAAGAACTGAACTCACATCTAGTTCTTAAACTAAATATGATAATAACACTTAATATTACATGTATAACATCAAATGTATTTTATTGAGGTAAAATATCTTGATAATAACATAGGAAAACAAACACTTCACTAGGTTATATCAATGGTAAACACATGTACTTCACTCAAAAAACCTGAACATGGAGGAACAAAAGCTTCTTATTTATCTCAAAAGGTGAGTATAAATTTTATAATAATTTTAATACAACCAAAATAAAATATCTTTCAATTTAATTCTATAAAATGAGTTCAAATATAAAATACAAATGCTTGGAGACGAAGCAACCCCAAAATAGCATCTTCAAACTTGGTCTTCTTCCTCCTTAGGTGCTATGTAACATTTTTTTTCAAACCATTTAAAACATTAATCCTCCTTAGATTTTCATATAATAGAGAGTTTAAAAATTATTCATGACTTTGGAACATGTTCATAATTACTGGTCAAGCCTTGACCACTTGGAGAGTGCTTAGATCCTTGTTAGAGCCCTTAAATACTAGGTCTCATGATTTTTATTAAAAGATTGGTCTTCACCGTTGAAAATATGAATTTAAGTCCTAATTTACTCTTCTTTGAAACATTATTATATGGAATTAAATAGGTATTTCCATGATTCATGGGATTTTACAAGATTTTAAGTGCAATTTTGACTTTTTCAACACACTAGGCATTGGAAGGAAAGAAGCTCTTTTTGGAGCCTTTAAGACCTTTTCTACGTTTGAAAACATCCTCAAAAAAACCATTACTTTTTATATATTCATATTTGTCTTGGATAATGTGTATTATCCTTGACAAAGTTTATATGAATCATTTATACAATGTTTTAGTGTTTAAGCTCCTTGAAAAGCTCATTTCCAATAGGGCGTAGAGGAAAAGGTGGAGTTTACCTTCATGAATACAAATATATTTCATGTATTATCTTTAAATATCATATAAAACATATAAAAATTCATTTAAAGACATAAAACACTAAAAAATACTTGACTTTGTTCACAAACCTTGCATTCCTTCATAATTCCTTATAGCCTTTTTTCAATAAAGTTCCTTTTTTGGGAGAATATAAAGATTATAATGATAAAATGAGAATATTTATAGATACCCTCTATCCCATTACATATCCATACAAAAAAAATTGGTATAAATTTGAGTTTAGATAAACTTTCTAGCACATTCTTTCAGTCAAATTAGGCCTAATCAGCCCTCCTAGGCCTAAAAAGTAAAAATATTGCTCCTAAGACCCACCATTAATGTGAAAATACAAAAAAAATTATTTATTAACTTTACCTATGATATCAAAATGATCCATGTAAAATTTGGTGATTTAAAACACTGTGGAAGTATCAAAACCTTGAAATGGCCATGGGCAAGCTTGCCCTTTTGAAGCATTTTTAAACTGGCCTAAAAGATTCAAATGGTTTGGGAAATTTTGATTATTTTTTTTTATATTTTTTATCTTTTATAAGTAAAATAAGTATTTAAACACCTATCCCATTTATTGGCATCAACTCATGCTCTTCAGAACCAGTTTTTAGGCAAAAAACCTTGAAAACATATAGTTTTATACAAATCCATACAAGTGAAGGTATAACTAAATTAAATGTATAGGATACTTAGAGAGACTAAAAAAAATATGGTAGGTTTTAGGTCCAATTTTTGGCATTTGATGTGATTTTGAGGTCCATCTCTGTAAACTAGTTACAACTGGGGTTTTAGGAAGGTTTAAGACCTATATAAGGTCTTAATTATTGTTCATAAAGTTAGGACATCCAAATGACCTCCTACTGACACAATATTATTTTTAGGTGACCCCTATAACACTTCCAAACACCACTAGGTGCCATGAAAAGTATGAGATATGGTATGATCATCTAAAGTTACTCCTTAGGTGGTTGCCTTAGCTTCCCTTAAGTGTGAGAGGTGTCAAAAACGGTTGTTTGGTCCCATAAATCATCTCCAATGCTGGGAAAATTTCATACACCTTCAAATAAATCCCCTTCATGGTTTTAAATTCTATGTAAGTTTTTAACATTCCTTTGTATGCATTTGGTGCACTAGTTAGGGTGATTGGGGTTTAAGACTACTTTACCTTTATAAGCCCTAAAGGGTACTTAGACTGAGAAATGAAGTGTTTTTCCACCTAAGAGTGTATGTATATCATTACCTTTCTTTTACTCTACCTTAAAATCCATTCATAAGATATATAATTCTTGATTTTTGTTCTTAAACTCAACTAAACCTCTATGTCTCTTGAATAGACCCTACAAATGGAGTAGAGAAATATGTTCTCAAGTGTGACTAGTACTTTGGTCAACTTATTAGTTTTTAGTTCAAAATTTGATCCCCATACTGGTATAACAACTTTTACTAATTCTTGGAGGATAATTCAGCCTCCTTTTGAAAGAACCTAATAATTTGTTTGTCATCCTCAAATACTTGCCAGTTTTCATGGTTATTCAGAATGGAAGGCCTCATAACCACCTTAATGTATGACTCAGTTTTTTCATTTTAATGTCATCTATAATGATAAATTGAGCCCCTGTGGAATCCAACCTATCTGCATGTTTGTTATTATCTCTTGATATTCCCTGAATTTTAAAATCTTGGAAATCTTCAAGTAAGTCCCACACCCTATGATTATAATATCTAAGTAATGTTTTTTTACATATGTTAAGACATATTACTTGGTGAACTATAAGTTCACTATCACCAAAAACTTACAAGGTATTGATTCTCATCTTCATAGCCTAATGGAAACCATGAACTAGTGCTTCATACTCTATAACATTATTTGAACAACCAAACTAAAAGTTAATTGAGGAAAAATACCTTTTATTTTTTATATAAATCAACATAATTCCATCCCCAGTACCATGTTTTTTCCTTTATCCATAAAAATACAACTACCATAGACCTTTACTAGATTCATCATCCTTCACCATGGATGGAATTAGTTCATCATTCTCATGAAGGCAATAAACACCAAGTCCCTCATCCTCAATCAATGTGTAAGGATCATGTTCATGTAAATTTGAGGCCCATTCATCAAGGAATAAATATGTAAGTCCATCTAAAGGTGAGTTATTTTCCACTCCACTAGATTCTATTACCTCATCTAAGATGACATAGTTAATGTTTACAACACTTGGCATATAAATCTCCAATTAGAAATGTGCAATGGGTTTAAAATGGATTTTTACCTTTATACCATACCTAGTTTTGAAAATTAAGTATATCCAATTAGTTGATAGGTATCCCCAATCTTTGAGGTGAAGTCTCTTGATAAACATATGGCAAAGTAAGGAGGCAAGTCCACCACCACTACATCCTATTGAATGGTAAAATTTGGACAAGTATGTGGTGTCAACTTCAGGTTCTTAATCATGCCTAATATCTTTTTTGATGACTTATCTATATGTAATACCCCTTTTGTATTTGGTTCATAAACTAAACCAAGCTTATTCATAGTTTGTTTAGGCATGACAGTGTTACTAGCTCTACTATCCACCATACAATTATGAACTAAGGTGTCACTAACTATCAAAGAGAGATAAGGGGGGGGGGGGGGGGTGTTTTATCTTTTATTACTTCATAATTTCCCACCTTTATCTATTTTTTTTATTTTTATGCCTAATGTCTTGTTGGCTAATCCAAATTTGTCAATATTATGTTCTCCTTCTCAACTAGTTTTGACACCAATTTGAGAGATAAAAGTTCTTATATGAGCATGTCCTTTTATCCTAGGATTGCTAAGGAATCCCAAATGCTCATACTAATATTTTACTTCTTCATATGATTAAAAAAACACTATAATCAACTAAACTTACCCTTGGATTCACTTTTTGAATAGCTAGTTGATCCTGAACATGTGATGTTTGATGAGATTTGCCAATGTCTACATCATGATTTTTTAATGGTGTAAGGGTAAAAAACTGATTTTTATAAATCTTAAGGATATTTGAAGTTGTATTTTAAGTATGACCAACCTCTTTGGTTTCCTCAATAGCTCTCTTTTTGTCTCTAGTCATAGATACAACCATACTCCTTGATGTACTTGAGTCACCAACTTGATTCAAGGCCACATGATCTTCTAACTACCAATTAACAAAAGAAGAATCTATTTGCCTTTGACCATGAGTCATCTTGTCTTGGTGTATTTTCATACATTAATTATGTTGACTCTCCTGAAGAGAAACCTCTTCTTGAGTTATTTAAGGCATGATTATAGATTAATGAATTAAATCTTGATTCTATAAGTGATTTGAGGGCTACCAACCTGAATCTAACATCATGTTATTTTGATTTGAGGTCATAGGAATAATAGTCTTAGAGGATGATGGAACATTTGGATCAATAGTTGTATATGGTTTAGTTTGAATTACATCTCCTTGAGCTTGGTAATATGTCATCTATTCTCTAAATCCTTGATAGGGTGGCCTATTATCTCTCAAAAGTTGATAAGTAGGCTAATTAGGCATTTGGTAAGGCCTATTTTCTTGATATTACTACCTATTTAGTTGGAGAATCTCATTCCCAAAGGACTACAACATCCCTTTGAGCTCTCCCATCTAAATTGATTGGCTAGGAGGGGATAAATATTATGCCTAAGGGGTTATAATAGGAGCTAATTTAGGAGCTTGAGGGGATGTTATGGGTTGTGTTTCAGGGGAAAAAGTTATAGGAGGCCTAGGTGATAATTTTCCAACTTGTATCAAACTATTCTCAACTCTTATTACACCTTCAAATGCATCAGGAAAAGTATTACCACCCATTAACTATATCATAACACTAACTTCAGAATTAAGGGCTCTTAAATAGTACAATAATTTATATTTTTGGGATATCCTAATCAATAGAGGTACCTTTGTCCATATTTTTTGGAATCTAAGGTTAAAATTAGTAATAAACTCCTAAGGATCCCTCTTTATGGTAGTTAGTTATTAAACTAAAGATAGGTGATCAGATTTGTCCTCAAATTATTTAACTAAGGCTGAACTTAATTCATCCCAAGAAGAAATTGAGTTCATTGGGAGGTTTCTATACCACTGCAGTGCTTTTCCTTTGAAGTAAAAAGCAAACAGTCTAATAGCCACATTTTCCTAAACAACATAGTGGACTGAACATAGGTTGGAAACATCCTTGATGTGATCAATAGGAGTTGTTTGATATTCACCTAAGAATAATGGGATGATCTTCAGAGATAATATAGGTATATTATCAAATTAGGCTAAATTTAGTGGGCTACCTCTATTGAATGAGACAAACACTTGGTTTTTTATGGCCATCTAAATAGTGGGATTTCACTATTTAGTAAACTAACCTAACCAAGAGATAGATATTGATTTTTAGGATAGGATTTTATCTTATTAATTTTTATTTTTTTTGTAATAATTATAATTCAACTCAATGAACTCAAGAGCAATACCTTTATTGGATGATCTTGTGGTAACCTTTGGCATGAAAGTGTTGCCTAAATATTGCTAAGAACTTTACAAATTGAATACATATTTAGGTTATAATGATAATGAGTATCATATTATATTTTAATTAATTTTTCTTAGCTCCAAACTTCATCTATGCCAAGGAGAATGCATCCCACTAGGCATGCCAAAAAATATTGTCAATCAAGAGTGTGCCCTTGAGAGAAAGTGTGTTGTTTCTCACTACTGATGGAACATGGAATCTCTCCTAAGTGTGGGTTAATTTTAAATGGAGAGAATATATAGAGAGGGATATTTCCCTTTGTTATTTCACTAAAAATTACTCTTAAACCTACTATATACTAATTATGGTAATGAAAATGGTGAAAAAAGACACTATTTTCAATGAAATTGAAAGGGAAACTAGAAATTAAGTGATGCAACAATGTTTTATGACCACTTATGCTTTAAATTAACACCCTTATGAAATGAATAAACTTTCACACATTATCTACACTCAAGAATGACTTCTATAAAAGTGTTTCAGAAGGACTTGACACATTCAGTTTATGCAAGGAAGGAATGTAAAGGAACTAAACTCACATCCAATGTTTGAACTAAATCTAATCTAGACACTTAATATGACATGTATAACATCAAATATATTTTATTAAGGTATAATAACTAGATAATAACATAGGCAAAAAAAAATCACTAGGTTATATCAATGGAAAACACATGTACTTCACTCAAAAAACTTTATAATGGAGGAACAAAAGCTTCTTTTTCTCTCAAAAGGTGAGTAAAATTTTTGGAATCCTTTTAACACAAACAAAATCAAATATTTATCACTTTAATTTTATAAAATTATTTCAAATAGAAAATACAAATGCTTGGAGACAAAACAGCCCCAAAATAGGGGTCTTCAAACTTGGTCTTCTTCCTCCTTAGGTGCTATGTAACATTTTTTTTCAAACATTATTCTTCATTAGGGTGGAATTTAAGAGAGATTTAAAAAAAATTGGGTCCTTTGGAAAATGTTCATAATTATTGGTCAAGCCTTGACCACTTGGAGAGTGCTTAGATACTTGTTAGAGCCCCTAAATACTAGGTCATATGTTTTTATTAAAAAATTGGTCTTCACCCTTGAAAATAAGACTTCAAGTCCTCATTTAATATTCCTTGAAACATTTTTATATGGAATTAAATATGTATTTCCATGACTCATGGGCTATTACAATATTTTAAGTAAAAGTTTGACTACTTCAACACACTAGGTGTTGGAAGGAGAAAAGATATTTTTGGAGTCTTTAAGACCCTTTCTACCTTTGAAAACTTCCTCAAATCAACTCTGACTTTTTATTTATTCATATTTTACATGGATAATGTATATTATCCTTGGAAAAGTTTATATGAAGCATTTATACAATGTTTTAGTGTTTAGACTCCTTGGAAAGCTCATTTCCAAAAGTGCATAAAAGGAAAAAGTGGAGTTTCTCTTCATGAATACAAATATATTTCATGTATGATCCTTGAAATAACATTTCATACCTGTAACATGTCCTTTTAATACATAAAAAACTAAAAAAAATACTTTATTTTATTAACAAACCTTGCATTCTTTCATAATTCCTTATAGCCTTTTTTCAACATAGCTCCTTGTCTAGGAGAATATAGAGAATATAATGAGCAAATGATAACATTTAAAAATACCCTCTATCCCCTTACATCTCCAAAAAAAAAATTCTGGCCTAACTTTGAGTGTAGATATACTCTCTATCATATTCTTTCAGTTAAATTAGGCATATAGCCCTCCTAGACTTAGAAACTAAAAATATTGCTCTTGAGACCCACCACACATGTGAAACATAAAAAAAAACATTTGATTAAATTTATCTATGATATCACCATGATCCATATCAAATTTTGTGACCTAGAACACTATGGAAGTATGAAAACCTTGAAATAGTCATGGGCAAGCTTGCCCTTTTGAAGCAATTTTAGACTGGCATGAAATATTTGAATGGTTTGGGCACTTATGAGCATTTTTTTTTATATTTTTGAGATTTTATAGGTAAAATAAGTATTAAAACACCTTTCTCATTAATTTTCATCAACTCATGCTCTCCAAACCCCTTTTTAGGCAAAAAACATTGAAAATTATAGTTTTATACAAATCTATACAAGTGAAGGTACAACTAAATTATATGTGTATGATCCTCAGAGTGTCTAAAATAACCTATGGTATTTTTTAGGTCTAATTTATGGCATTTTATGCTATTTTTAAATCTATCTCTGTAAATTGGTCACAACTAGAGTTTTAGGAGGGTTTAAGACCTATATAAGGTCTTAACAATTGTTCATAAAATTAGTACATCCAAATAACCTCCCAATGACACAATATTTTTTTATGTAAACCCTCTAATAATTTAAAACACCACTAGGTCCCATGTAAAGTATGAGAGATGGTATGAGCATCTAAAGTTGTTCCTCAGGTGGTTGTCTTAGCTTTCCTTGAGCATGAAATGTGTCAAAATTGGTTTTTGGGTCTCTAAAACCATCCCCAATTTTATTATAATATCATACAAATTAAAATAAATCCTTCCATGGTTATAAATTATCTATAAGTGTTCAAAATTCTTTGTATGTATTTGGTGCACTAGTCAGGGTGTTTGGGGTTTAAGATAACTTTACCTTTTCAATCCCTCAAGGGCACTTAGACTAAGAAATTAAGTGTTTTACCACCTAAGATTGTATTTATATAATTACCTTAATTTAATATGACTTAAAATCCATTCATAAGATTTGGAATTCTTGATTTATATTCTTAAACTTAAGTGAACCTCTAGGTCTCTTGAATAGACTCTACAAATGGAGTGGACTAGGTCTAAGACAAAATAATGGATATTTTAACTAATTATATGACCTTAATAATAAAATTTACACTTAAATTAACTCATTAACACTAAATTTACAAAATTTCATAGCTATATCATGCCCATAGAGGCCTCAAAACTCATTTTTTCTAAAACTAGCTAGTGGGTTACTTGAGTTTGCAATAGGTATGTGACTAAGTTTTTACATCACTTTTGTGTTTGGGTATGAGAACGTTGATAATGAATTAATTGGGTATTATTATCCTTATTTTAATTATTCTTATCCTTTATTAGTCACTTCACAATCCTATACACCCTATTAAATCACCATCTCTTCTCAATAGACTCTCAAACCTTACACCATGCTAACACTAGTTGTACGTGAAGACTTCAAATTAAGCATTATCATGAAAACCTGAGAATTATAACCACTTTGTGAATTTTTATCTCATTATTCATGAGATTTTAATTCATAATTTTGAATTTAAATAGTCATATATTTCCTTATACAACTCTGCACGGTCAAACTCCCACAAATCCTAAACATGTTAAGTGATTTAGAGCCTCATATAGATAGTCAAGGAGTTCATGTTGTCAATATGAAGAGCACCTTTTCTGAATATATGGAATAAAACATTCTCTTCATCTAAAATAATGGGATCTTCTTAGAGTGTGGGTGACTCTAAAGTGATAAGAACCTCCAGAGAGGGTTGGTTCCCTTGGATCTATCATTGAAAACTAATTATATGCTTGGAAATGGGAGAGAAAATGATAGAAAAATATAAAATTAGGTGATGTACCAATTTTTTTTATGATTAAAATTTTACATAACACACTATCACACATTTTTAGACCTACAAATATCACTTCACTCACTCGTTAATCAGCTTTCACATAAGTATTTCATAAAAAGGCACAAACTAGCTATCAATCTAGCATGGGAGGGCAATTATCCACTTCCAAACTATATATGGAACTTATAATGAACTTTGAGAGCTAAAAAACACTTCATAAAGGTGATAAAACTTAGATAGAGGCAAAGAAAAGCATACATTCATTAACTACATCAATGAATTCATAGAACACACTTCAATTCAACTTGCGAGTGGAGGAATTTAGTCTTTTATTGCATCACATAGATGTTGTAGTACAAATATTGGAATATCCTAGGCATGAAAAAATCATGAGAGTCTCTTCTTTGGGGAATAAATTGAAGATATTTAAGAAAATGGGAAGAGAGAGAGAGGGAGGCAAATAAAAAATATTAATAAATGATGCCCAACCACTTTCAATCAATTAACATTAATCTTCCCTATATAAATTAACTTTTATTAGCTCCAAATAGCTTTCAAACCCTCTCATTTACTTAGAAACACACTAAAATACAAAACCTTTTTGAGGATGATGAGTCATGATCCACTTAAAAGGGAAAAGTCCCCAAAGACCCTGAAAATGTATTGAATGCTCTACCCAACCACCAAATCTCTCCATCTTATTAATGAGTTATACCATCATGCTCTATCTTGATATGTTTTTTATGTTATCAAATAGTCACTTTAACTCATTCACTTGTGTCCCCTTTGACACTCCTTTCATAATCATCATTCTACCATTACTCCAAACCCTGAACATAGGTCCACTATAGATTAAAACCAATCTCTTTATTGGTTTTCATATAGTCATAACTCGATGAAGATCCACAGGATACCTAGTCTCTTGATCATGAATAATATGTAAAACTTACATCTAAGGGATTTTGATAGGTTCAAATGAGTTTTAATGACATCTTATGATTATACAAGGTTTACTTCGGTAATCTAGATTGTATTTAATCTTGCATTTATACATTTGTCTATCTGGGTGGTGAAATATTTTGATCCGACGTGTATACCCATGTGGCATTCCCTTGACATGTTACTACTTATATGATCATTATAAATCTATAAACCTATCTTCATCTTGTGTTCCCTATAACTTGATCAAATTTGCTTCGTTGATCTTCTTAGGAGTCTCCTAGATTTGACCTTCAACATCGGTCATTGATCTTTGATCTGCACTGGAGATTGTGATATTTGATAATTGTGCATGACTTTTATGGACCTTGCTATCATCCTTCATATGGTTAATACACTTACACCACATGGTGGTCTTACATACAATCTAGGCTCATTTACTTTTTGACCTTGACCCACACCATCGATCTACTTCTACATGGTTAAATGTGTGTCATAGATATTTAATCTTCTAGATCAAATGTGGTTCATTGATTTTATTAAGAGTTCACCATGATTGAGACACTTGGCACTATCACATTCATTCTTAGGATCCTCTAACCTTTTGACCTCATTCTCACCATTGATCTTTAACTGTAGGATGGAATGCACGTCATAGATTTAGATTGATTTATTGACCTTGCTATAACTCATGTGTTGTTGATCTTCTAATTTGATCGAGTGAGGATTTGAAACTTGGTAACCCTATGGATCACTTCTATTTTTTGAATCCAAATGGATATTTCTTATGGATTTAATTTGACATTTCTCAATAAGTCAAACACTACTAGATCATTTTTGAAGGCTTATATCTTGACATAGAAAACATGCCAAGACACCAAACCTATAGGGGATATTCATAGCATAAAATACATCATTTTCATGCAATCATTCAACCTTGGTTGGATTCCCAAGTACACTAATCAAATAAACAACCAAACTAACCTATTCATTCCTACATGATGTTCTTAAGATAGTCTAATTCTTGATAATCACATTGAGGAATTTTTAAGGCTAACTCATTGAATCACAAGATAAATTGGCATGATATGCAAAGTTTTGAATGGTAGGGGTGAAAATTTGACATGTGATGTCAAAATTTTCAACATTTTGGTGACTCAACTGGGAAGCATGCCTACTATGCTTGAGGACCAGACCATTACATGACTCTTGTACTCATGAACATTGACAAATCTGATCCATGAATGCAAGAAACCTTTTGGCCTAAAATAAAAGAAATACTCCACCAAACTAAGGAAGGAAATAGATAAAATAGGGAAATTAATCTAAAAAGATAAAGTGTGAAAATAAATCACTTATTTGGGACAAAAATTTAACAAACTAATGTGCTATAATGACACTTGGAGGAAAACAAACAAAAAAATTATGTACAAGGAACTTATATCTTCAATAGCAATGTTTCATATGTATCCCATTAATTGGGATAGGAAGTTCCTCACCATCCATATTTTCAAGTTAGAAGGAGTTGTGGGATTTATAGTTCGAGATTGTGTATGGACCACTCCAAAGAGAGTCAAACTTTGTATGCCTTCCTATTTTATCTCTATCCTCATCTCACTTGAGGACCAAATCTCCTTCTTTAAAAATTTGTGAAGAAGCTCTCTTGTCAAAGGCTCTCTTCACTTATGTTTGGTGGGTTTCCATGGCTGACATGGACTAATTTCAAACTTATTCTAGGTCCATAAGTTCATCATATCTTATCTCCATTATTTTATTTTCCAACAACTCTAGTTGATGCATTAGCTATAAAGTAGGAAACTTGAGAGAAATAGGTAATCTTGATTCTTTACCATATACCAAATTGTATGGAGAGTTGGCTATTGATCTTTTGTAGGTGATCCTATCAGCCCATAGAGATAATTTCAACTTGAGATGCCATGAGCTCTGATTATCATCAATATTCCTTCTTATGATCTTTAATAGGTTCTAATTTGTGGACTCAGCAGACCATTACCTCTTGTATATTAATTATACGAATTGAAAAGATAGACACCATTTTGAATAGCCCATTGGCTGATCCTAGTCCTCACAAAGGCCATAGCATTGTAAAAAATAATGGTTGAAGGAACTCCAAATATAAAAATTAACCCTTAATATAAATATAGATCATTGGATTCATTTGCTTATTTCAATGCTACTGCTTATGTATACTTAGTGAAGTAATCTATAGTAGTTAGTATCCATTTATGTCTTAAACTTGAATGGGGGTTAATGAGACCAATAAACTCCAATCCCCATTGTAAAAATGGTTGATCCACCATAATTGGTTAGAGGGATAAGGCTGTAAGTTTCACCTTTTCTATAAATATAGCACACTTTTTGTACTTCCTAACCCATGCATGACACTCACCAAAAATGCTAGGCCAATAATACCCACCTCTCATTATATTAAGGGCCATGGTCCTTAAAAAATAGTGTCCTCCACTATATCCATCATGGAATTTTTTAAGCAATCTCTATGTTTGGATTAGCTCTATATATATTAGTAACATTCCATTGATACCTTTCTTGAATAAAACACTATCAATAAGAAGAAATGGAATTGATTGTAATCTAAAATATCTTCTTTTTGAAACACTTAGATGAGAGGGATAAATAACATCTTGGAGATATTTTACCAAATCATGAAACCATCTGGAAGGTGAGGTATGATTATTTATAACCTCTTCATAATTTGACACCAAAACCACCTCATTAGCCTCTTGTAATTCTTGGGATAGATGATCACAAATTCCTTTGCATCTAATCAACCTTGTGACCTTGATTTCCACATTATACTCCATTACCTTCGTTATCCAACTAGATCTTTTCTTATGTATGTCTTTGTTTAAGAGAAACTCCTTAATACTTGAATGGGCAACCATTAAGCATATATTATTATTAGAAAACAAGTATCTAAATTTCTTGAGAGACCTTATAACTAAATGTACATGTTTTTCAATAAAATATTACCTTGTTTCATACTCTTTCAAGACTTAACTAAAGAAGGCTATTGGTTGCTCCAAAGCCTCATGATTTTTTTTCATAAGAATGCCTAAAATGGTGTCTATGTTAGCATAAGTGTAAAAAATTAAATCCTTTTTTGAAATATGGGTTTATGAGTGTAGGAGCACTAGATATGTACTTATTGATCTCTTCAAAACTTTTTACTCTTTCCTTAGACTAGTTGAAAATCTTATTCCTTCTTAGCATGGTTGTAAGTGGCTTAGTTAAAGTGGAAAAATCTAAAATATATCTTCTTATACAATTTATTTTCCCTAAGAATATATGCAAAGCCTTCTTGTGTTTGGGAAAGGAAAGTACAAGAATTGAATCTATCCTTTTAGGATCTATACTCAAACCATATTTTGAAATCACGTGCCCAAGGAGCTTACCTTCATGAACTGAGAAGACACATTTTTGGGGATTTAGGGACACCTTAAATTGCCTACACCTTTCAAAAACTTGCTTGAGGTGAATCATGTGCTCACTTGCACTCCTTTAGAACATTGTTATGTCATCCAAATAAACAAGTAAAAACTTACTAAAAAGGCTTTGGAATTCCATATCCATGGCTCTCTAAAAGTTTACTCCAGCATTAGATAAACCAAAATTAATCTTTCTATATGAAAATGTCCCTCACTTTATAGTGAAGGTTATCTTGAATTAGTCCTCTTCCTTGACCAAAATTTGGTTATAACCACTATATCCATCCAACAAATAAAATCTCTCTAAACTTGCAACCAACTATAAAATTTATTCCATAGATGGCAATGGATAGTGATCTTTAAGGGAAGCCATATTCAAATCACAGAAGTCAACACATAGCATGATCTCACCATTCTTATTCCATATTAAAAAAAGGTTTGCCATCCAAGTTGAATGCTTGATTGGAAATATAATAGCTAAATCTATGAGCTTATGAATCTTAGATCTCATCAAAGGCTCAAGATTTGGATTTATAGGCCTTTTTATTTGTCTTATTGGTTTAGTTTTAGCCTGTAATTCAATGGTGCATTGAGCTATACTTTCATCTTCCTAACCCACTGCAAACCATGAACTAGTGCCTCATACTCTGTAACATTATTTGAATAACAAAACTAAAATTTAATAGAAGATAAATACCTTTAATTTTATATATAAATTAACATCATTCCAGCCATAGTGGCATGCTTATTCCTTGATCCATCAAATTATAATTTCCATAGACCATCACTAGACTCATCATCCTTCATTATGGATGGAATTAGTGCACCATTCTCATAGATGAAATAAAAACTAATTATCTATTATTAAATTGGATTATAAGGATCATGATAATGTAAATTAGAGGCCCAATCATTAATGGAAAAATCTAGAACTCGATATAAAGGTGATATAGTTTTCACTCCACTAGCTTCTAGCACCTCACCCAAGATGACATAGATAGTGTTCAAAACACTTGGCATATATGGATCCAAATGAAAATATGAAATAGGTTTAGAATGTATTGTTACCTTGGTACCATACCTAGTTATAAACACAAAATATGTCAAAGTAGCTGATAAGTATCCTCTAATCTTTGAGGTGAAGTCGCTTGATAGACACAAAGCAAAGTAGGGAGGTAAGTCCACCACAACTACATCTTGTTGAATGGTAACATTAGGTCAAGCACGTAGTGTCAACTTCATATTTTTTATGATTTCTAGTATATTTTTTAGTGATCCATGTATCTATAACACTCCTTTAGTATTTGGTCCATAAACAAGACCAAGCTTATCTATCATTTGTTTTGACATAACAGTACGATTGGTTCCACTATCCACCATATAGTTATGAACCAAATGTCACAAAATATCAAAGAGAGGTAAAAAAATTATATTTTTATTTGAATTTAACTCAGATTTAGACACATTTAGCATCTTATGTACCTATTTTCCTTGTTTCTTAGTTGGCTGGTCATAATTGGTTAGGACAACACCTTCTTTCTCAATCAGTTTTGGAGATAATCTAAGAGCTGAAATCTCTTGAATGAGCATATCCTTTTATCCCAAAATAAAGAGGGAATTACACATGATAATACAATTATAGAATTCTTCATTTGATCTACTATACTAAATTGAGCCCCATTAATATTTGGTTGCACTTTCTAAACCATTAGTTTCCCATGAACCAGAGGTACTTGAGGAACTTTCCCAACCTCTATATTATGATCCTTTTGTGTTGTATAGGGAGAAATATGATTTTTTTGTACTCTTGGAAACAAAATTAGGAGTACTTTAATAATTAATCACATCTTGAGCCTCATCAATATCTCTTCTTTTAGCTCTAGTTAGAGCTATAACTTGACCACTCATATTAATAGTATCAACACCTGATTGAATGTAACATGATCATCCATTTTCCAAATCATGTTAATGGCATCAAGATGCCCTTAAAATTTTTGAGTTTCTCCTTGTGGTTCCAAAATTATCTCTTGATATTGACCTCCTTGAAGATAAAACTATTCTTATGTAATTTGTGGCATAGTAATGTTTTATGACACCAAGTCTGGGTTTTGAGCATAATAGAGATTAGATGGATACCAACTTGAATCTTAAATCAAGTTTCTTTGAGGTGGTGTGGGAATAATAGCTTTTGAAGTGGAAGGTACATTAGGATCAAGATCTATATATGGTTTATCTTGAGTTATGGCTCCTTATGGTTGGTAGGGTGGTCTATTTTCCTTGAACCCTTGATAAGGTAGACTTTGATCTTTGAAGGGATGATAGGTGGTCTATTTTTTTATTGACACCTACATGTCTATAGACTTATGGGTGAGTGAAACTTGTCCAAATCCATTATTGGAGAGTAAAGTAAGTAAAAAACACTTGTATTTAGTTATAAAATGTTCAAAATTTTCCTTATATATTATCATATATATTTATTGCAATTGGACCAAACTTAACATTTAAACTTGCAGAAGACTGTATAACATAAAACATGTATCCAAAGTGAAAAAAAATTGAATATTGCATGAAATAATCACATTATAAAGGATAATACATGATTTTTAATAATTTTATAAATATTTTATAGAATATAAGGTACTTAGAACTCTTGAAGGTGACAAACATCTCAAATCAACTAGAAACACACTTTCAGCTGAGTGATATGCTCACATACTTGAGACACTTTCCCTCTTATTGAAGAAACTTCATGAAGATGAATTATATTATAAAACTACTATTAAATATATATATATTACCTCTTAAAACATCCCTCAAAATCATTCTTTTCCATCAAATTTTGAAGTGGATAAATAGAATCAAAATCAGAGCCTACATGGATGGACAAGGCATAGTGACCTGTTGTCACACATAAAAATTATTCATAAATGAGGTACCATGAATATAAAATACAATTAAAATAATTTAAATATTATTAGGATGCCTAAAATTTCCAAAATTTCATCTCCCAACTCTCCCTCTCTCTCCTATTCGTACCATCCACTTGAATTTTGCCTTTTCGAGCTTATGAAGGCATGATAGAGAAGAGAGAATGTCTAAAGCATTTGTATGACCTAAAACTTGGTCAAAATAATTAAAAATATATAAGGAATCCAAAGGGACACTTTGAAACCATTTTTACCTGCAATAAGATCTTCCAAGGTCATATAAGTGCCTGAAAATGCTTGTAAAGTGGCTATTTCTTAGTTTAGGCATTTAACTACAGATTTTCTCAAGATATGACCATCCCTAGGAATTATATAACTTTTTTATGACATCAAGTACATTATGAGGATTATTTAAATTTTTAATTTTGAGGATGGTTTGTACGACTCCACAAAATAGGCCAAAATGACAATTTAGCATGGTAAAACATAATAAAAGGTTAATACATGGTATTGTCACCTTAAATACACATTAATGAACTTTTATAATGACTATAACCCATGTCAAACCTTTTACCATGTTTTACAACATCAATAATTCAAAAATAACCTCTATGACTAGACACACATAAGACCTATTATTCCCAAAATCTGTCACTTATTTTTGTGGACAACATATCGACCGTTTTGGTTCTGAAGGCCAAAATGCTCTCTTTCTTTCAAAATGTTTTGAGCAGTTGAATTTTTAAAATATTCAAGCCTTTTTAGCTAAGGAAGTCATAGGTTCAATAGGTAGGATTTCTTCAAAGGAATTTCAAAACACTTAAGGCTTTTCCTTAGTGTTTTGAGGATAGTTCAATACCCAGGTTCAATCAAAAGACTTAATGGTGGGCTTTAAACAATTAGAATGAACCACTATGAACCATTGAACCATTGAACCCTACCTCTACAAGGTTCAAAGGTTCAATGAGCTCAAAGGTTAAACAACTTAGATAGACTTAAAGAAAAGAAGGCTTCAAAGAGTTAACAATTAATCATTGAACCATTGAACCTTGAACCAAAATGGTCCAAAGGTTCAAGGTTCAACGAGTTTAATAAGTTCGATAGAGTTAGAGAATAAAAGGCTTCAAAGAAAGAGAATGAACCATTGAACCTAGAACCAAAATGGTTTAAATGTTTAAAGGGTTCAAATAGTTCAAAGTTCTAATGGAATCTTTGAGTAAGTGGTTGAAGTGAAAGATTCCAGAATGAAGTTCAAAGAAATGGTTCAATCGAAGAAGAAAAAGAAAGCGAATGTGGCCCTTCACAAAACAATTGAACCATCGAACCTTTGAACCAAAAGAGTTCAAGGTTCAAGGTTCAAAGAGGTTCAAAGCAACCAATGACATCCCTATAGATGTCAATTTCAAGGTAATGGAATAACCATTGGTTTTCAAAAGACCTGAGAACAAGCTCAGTGACCAGCCCAGAAAGGAGCCAGTGGAGTTAGTAGAAAGTGAGAAGGTAGTCCTAAGAGCTTAGATTTCCAAGGAAAGACAAAACATGTCAAGGAAGGGGGAAATGACTACAAGAAATTCAAAAATATTTATAGGGGAGTTATTTCTAGTAGGTAGAACAATCCATCAGGTAGACATCAAGGAACACAAACATTCAAGGATGTGGCCTATTTTTCTTTGTTGAGTAAAGGTGAATGGACATCCATGTAAGTAACATTAATAAGACCAAACAACCCATGTTGAGGAAGGGACATTTGAGATAATTCATAATGCCAAAGTCAAAGCTGATGCCCTATTTCAGCATGGCCCTTTGATAGATATTTAAGGCATTCAATTTAGCATGGGCCATTTTCATGAAAACAAGTGCCCAAGTCTTTCTTGTAATGCTATATATTGTAATCTCTCATTTTGTATAAGGGAGATCTCTTGGTTATTAAAAGTGAAGCTCTACCCAAATTGAAAGGTAATTTTAAGACTTTAAGCTCAGACTATTAATCATATTTTGTTAAATGAATGAGAAAGCAAGTGACCTTTCAAACTTTGTGTTGGAATACACTTGTGTCATATAGGAAATTGTTCTTATATCTATTTCCTAAATACAGTCTTGTCCATTTAATAAAACATGTAGAATAAGTGGAAGTAAGCTGGAAGATGTCCTGAAGCCAACTATGGGAGACTTTGTGCTAACATAAGTGTCTTCAGTCTATGTTTTGTGTAAATGATACTAGAGAGACTTTGAGCTCTCTTTATATTTTGTAATCCTTTACTCTATTGTAGTCTTAGGTGAAAACTTTAAGCTGCACTTAATCCTGTTGTGTTCCTTTGTCCTAATCAGTAGGAGAGACAATGAAAGACTTTGTGCTTTCATTAGTTTCTTGTGGTTTCTGTTACTACCCAAGAAGAATCTTGTTATTTGTTGAATATCACTTTTGAAAGAAGAGAAGTTCCTTTTCAGTAATTGCATCAGAATTCTCCTCTATTCTGTGAACATCATCTCTAAAAAAAGAGAGATGGATGGTATGATTTCACCCCTGTGTGTATTTTTAGCATATATATAGTATACTATAGTTTACAAGGAACCTCTCCTTGATGAGAGGAGAGATTTATCTCAATCTGGCTATGGCCCCCACATCCATTTTACTGTATAAATCTCCTTATGCTATGGTTAATGCACCTATTTTTATGTTAGTTAGCTGGTGACAAAATATTCACCCAATAGTTTTTGGTGACTTCGTTGGGGAAGAACAAGAAATTTGAAGCCTCAATCTTCAAATTGAATCACTTCTAGTTATTTTCCTTACCCATTTTACACTCTTGCAGATCCACCATACACACGAAGCTAGATAGCTCAAGGTATTGTTGACCCTATATTTGAGCTTGTGCAGCAAAATAATTTTGATCTTTCCCTTCCACAAACTCACCTTCAGTGAACTAGGAGTTTTACTCCTACAAACATTAGGTCCCCAATACCAGGCAAAGCTTCTCTTTCCTCTGCTAATAGAGCTTTATCCATACATATCCCATAAAGATTTATTATCCCTCCTTTCAACATCCATATCATGGTAGCTCAAAGCCCCTGGGGTAATACTTTTGGTCCCCTGAATCTAACCCCACCTCTACATGAGCTACCCCATAGCTCAAAGAAAACTTTCCCCAAGTTTTATGGTGAGGAGAAGGTTCATCTTGATGAACATATAGCAGCCTTTTGCATAGCCTGTGGTGTAATAGGCATTGAATATGAAGACATTGCAGTTAAACTATTTATGGAGACATTGCAAGGTGATATTGTAGACTAGTTTTATCATCTGTAAGCACAAATAGTAACTAACTATAACACTCTCAAAGCTAAATTTGAGGCTAGGTTTAAACCTATAGAAGATTCACGTGCCCTATTAGCTCAGCTTACACAAATGAAGAAGGAGCCTCATGAACCCATGAGAGACTTCATTACCAAATTAGACAAGCTAAGGAATAGGATTCCCATAATTACTCAGCTGATGCCTGAGAATCTCAAATGCTTCTTCATCAATTCTTAGATTCCTGAAGTGAGTTTCTTGTTGAGGTGGGTTGGCCATATAGACCTTACTAATACTCAAATTTTGGCCACTGAGGTTGAAGATGACCTTATCTTGGCAAGAAAGATAAGAAGAGATCCTAACAGAGGTGAATCTTCTTCATCTTTTAAATATTCTTCTACAAGCACCACTGATTTGATGGTTCAAAAGCTAAAAAATGAATTACTAGCTCTCAAAAGGCAAATGGCACAAGGGATGTCTACTCCTCCTTCTTATTGAGATATACCAAGGGGGACATTTCTCAACTAGTCATATTAGGGTAATGCTGCCAGAAATCAAGGGCAACCAAACTACCTTCCTCCCCCACTAGGGAAGCTTGCCATTGAAGTAGCACCAACTAACTTAGTAGGTTGTTATCTTGAAATTGAATTTAATTTTTCTTTCCAACCTGAGTTGAACCAAGAAGATGATGTTGATCTCTTTATAGATAACCAAGAAGAATTAGTTGGTGACTCCAACAATAGTTTTCTAAATTACTAGGATGAACCTAGAAGTAAAGGTGAAGTGTTTGATGGATCATACACTATATTTACTAGGTCCTAAAACTAGCCATCTCAACAAGTAGATAAAAGAAACATAGGAGAAGAATCTAGACTAGAAATTTCAATTGCTAAATGAGGAACTTCACTACCTTTCCAATCAAAGGACCTGGTGATCACTAAAAAAGTAAGTACCTCAAATATTCCTTCACCTTCTGCTTCAAATTCATAAACTAGTCTTAAACCCAGCAAAAACTAGATTGATGGACTACCTTCCTCTATTTATAATTCATTTTAGTCATTTGATATTATTGACTATGTTAAGAAGACCAAAATTCAAATGTCTGAGTTTGAATTCTTGCATTCTAACCCTAAGTAGTTAGATAAGTTAGTTCAATGCGTCAAGAATAAAACTATCCCTACAAGACAAGAAATTTTGAAAGTAACTTGTGATCCCTAAAAGAACACACCTACCCAAAATAATCTTGTGATCGCTCCTCCAACCACCCCTAGAAAGAAAAAACCATTTTATGCTTCCCTATTGATAAATGTTCATCAGCTAAATAATTATATTATAGATTCTGGTACATCTGACAATGTCATGCTTGCCAAGGTGGTAAAATATCTTGGTCTCACATTGACTAAGACCTTTGGGAGAAGTTTCTCTATGAAAAACAAATAGGTGCCTCTGCTAGGACAAATCAAATATGCTCAATTTGAATTTGCGGCCTTCCCAGATAAGAGAATTAAAATGATAGTCCTGGTGGCCGATGTCCTAGCCTCCTACGACATTCTTCTTGGGAAATTTTTTTGTAAGGAAGTTGGTGGAGAATTAAGCATGGACCTTTCTAAGGTGAGGATCCCTATTAAGGGCATCATGAAAAGGCTACTTCTTATGAAGGAGGTAAAGTATATTGTCACCCAAAAATCATCCCTTGAAGCTCAAATTTTGTTTGAATCTTCAGGCATGGGTAATTACTTTTTAACTACTGAAGACATTTCTATTTTAGTAGATGAAAGCCTACTAAGTGACAATCCAAAAAAATTAGATAAGACATCAAAAGAATTGGTAGGGTGTAGTACACATAAAAAAATATCTTCTCTTTCTAATGAAGAAAAATATGAAAGAAGATCAAGTCTGATGATATTTGGATTCTAGAATTTGATGGCAGTAATGCTTCAATTGGTTCTAGAGCTGGAGTTGTTTTAATATCTCCTTAAGGAGATATCTTCCCCTATGCATACAATTTGTAGTTTAGAAACACCAAAAACACTGCTGAATATGATTTTTTGCTACTTAGATTAAAGGTTGCTTAGAATAAAGGTGTTAAAATCCTTCATGCCAAAGGAGATGTTGAGCTGGTGCTTTGTCAGGTGAGGAACCTGTACCAAATTAAGAATGAAAGATTGTGACATTATCACAATTTGGTGTGGGACTGCATTGAAATATTTGATGCTTTCAGTATTTCTACCATGCCCAGAGAATTCAATAGTCATGCAGATGCATTGGCCATCTTTGCAACTCTCTTGGTCCCTCACCAAGATTTCAAAGAAGATAGCTACACTATTGAGTTAGTCTTTCGACCAAGTGTACCTAATAATGTTGACCATTAGTAGGTGTTTAATTTTGATAACTAAATCATTACTTTTTTGGAACAAAGAGATAGATTTAAAAATCTTTAATTCAAAGGCAATGAATCTCCACTATGGGAATCAACTCTTGAGACAAATTTAACAGTTGATGAAGAGTTCCTCCAGCTTAAAGGGAATAAAATTCCCAAAGGATTAGTTTATCTTGAGAAACTTTTTGACAAGCATGATATGTTTATCAAAAATAGAAAATGGATTCAAAATCATCCAAGGATTTTGATCAAATCAATTTGAGTACATAAGACAATTCAAAAATGGTCAACATTGGGAATTGTTGCACTCCTGATGAGAAACTCAAATTCATTACACTGCTTCACAATTACATTGATGTTTTGGCCTATTCATATGATGATCTAAAACCTCTCAGACCTAAAGAAATCAAGCACAAAATTCCTCTCAAGATTGGGCCATTACCTCATAAGCAAAAGCAAAGGTAGTATAACCCCAAGATATTAGGCACAATTTTATCTGAGATATATAAAATGTTGAATGCAAGGATTATTTTCCCAATTTATCATTCTATATAGATTGAAAATATAGTCCCTATAAGAAATAAGAATGAATAAATTTTCCTATGTGTTGATTTCAAAAAATTTAATTAGTCATCTTTAAAGGACAACTATCCCCTGCCCATCATGGATCAGCTGCTGCAAACAGTGACTGGCACTGAGATGTTCTCAATGTTAGATGGATTTTTAGGATATAATCAAGTGGAAGTTGGTGAAGTAGACCAACATAAGACCACTTTCACAACACCTTGGGGTACCTTTGCATATTGTATAATGCCATTTGTCTTGATCAATGTTGGCACCACTTTCCAAAGAGTAATGAATCTTGCTTTCAAAAATGAAATAGATAAGTTCATTATGGTATATATTGATGACCTGATAGTCTTTTATAAGTATCATTCTAATCATGTGGATCATTTACAACAAGTTCTAGAGTGATGTAGGTAGAATGGTATTTTTATTAATCCCAAGAAGTCAATTTTTGGGGTTACTAAAGGGAAACTTCTCGATCACACTGTGTCCTGAGAAGGCATAAAGATCAACCCAGAAAGGGTCAAATCAATTCAAGATCTTGCTCTTCTTACTAGTAAGACTAAAATTCACTCTTTCTTTGAAAAGGTGAATTTTTTGTGAAGGTTCATTCCTAAATTCATAGAGAAGACTCACCATATTATAAATATGATGAAGGGCAAAGCCACTTTTAACTAGACTGAAAAAGGCAAATCAGCATTTCGAGATATCAAGAAAGCTATCACCCACATCCCAATTCTAGTTTGTCCTAATTACACCAAAGACTTCATGATGTATAGTTATGCTTCTAAACATACACTTTCAGCCATTTTGGTTTAGCAGAACAAAGAAGGTATAGAATCTTCCATATCTTTCATGAGTTTTCCTCTCAAAGCTCATGAGCTAAAGTATTCAATCATGGAGAAGCATGCCTATGCTAGTAATAAAGCACTTCCATTTTTACATCCTGAACTCACACACTGTTGCTCTTGTTCTTGACATAACAGTCAAGTCCATACTAACTCAGCAAGATTTTGGAACCAAAAGGGGCAATTAGATTGCTAAAATATAGGAGTTTGATCTTGTTATCAAACCAATGAAGCTTGTGCAGGGAAGGGGACTCTATTAATTAATTGCTAATAACATACCAAAAGAAGTAGAGTATGAAGAAATAGGAGTTGAAGACATGCCAATAGTTCTCTTTGTCACCACTACGAATGAGTGGTATTCAAATATTGCTCATTTCCTTACCTATGGTGATTATCCTGCTCACCTATCTCATAAAGAAAAGAGGACTGTTATGTTGAAAGCTTCCAATTTTGTCTTATGGGATAACAGTCTATATAAGATGAATCTTGATGGGGTATTCCTTCACTGTGTGGATAAAGCATAGCATAATAAAATTTTGGAGTCCTTCCATAACTTGGCTTGTGGAGGATATTTTTTTGCACATGTGATTACCCATAAGATTCTATGAGCCAGGTACTATTAGCCTAATCTATTTTGAGATTCATACGCTTGGGTACATAGATGCGAGCTATCAATAGTTCATTGGCAAACCCAAACTGACCACATTACCTCTCAAGCTTGTGGTAATAGAAGAGCCATTTTAGCAATGGGGGATTAATTTCATTGGAACTATAAATCCATCCTTAAGTGTTGGACATGATTATGTCCTCACAACCATAGACTACATTACCAAGTGGGTGGAAGCCATTCCAGTCAAGCATGCCACTTTAGAAGTGGTATGTAATTTCCTCAAGGAAAACATCATTTTTAGGTTTGGGGTCCCAAATAAGATTATAATAAACAATGCATCCTATTTCTCTTCTCATGAGATTACCTAGTTCTATTACTCTTATGGGATTATTCTCTCCCACTCTTCTAACTATTATCTGCAAGGAAATGGTCAAGCAGAATCAAGCAACAAGAACCTGGTGACCATTATCAGGAAGCTAGTAGATGACAATCAAAGAACCTAACATAAAGTATTACTTGATGCTTTATGGGTAGACAAAATTACACCCAAGAGGGTGATAGGTATGTCCCCATTCCAACTTCTGTATGGTCTCAATGCAGAGATACCAGTCACCCTAGAATTACCAATGTTAAAGTTAGCAAAGGTAGTGGAAGATTCAACTTTTGAAAGTTCCATCGATAAAAGAATCATGTGCTTGACTAAGCTTAATGAGCAATGAAATATGGTGGTGGACCAAATTATTGCACATCAAATTTTGGTGAAGATACTCTTCGACCAGAAAGTAAGGATCCATGATTTTTAGGTTGGAGATCAAGTCTTGTTGTGGGACAAGAGGAGAGAAATAAAAGGAATGCATGGAAAATTGGATTCCCTATAGAGAGGCCCATTCTCCATTCATCATTTAAATGGTGAAAATAGTTTCTTACTAAAATATCAAGATGGAATGCCATTTACTCTACCTCATAGTGGGTAGCATCTGAAGCACTTCAGTCCTTGAAGTATCAAATAAGTCCATTGGTACATTTGTATAGTCTTTCTTTGTTTTGTATTTTTCATTTATTTTTGGTGCTATTGGTTTTTGGCACCTTTATTTTTGGGTAAGCATGACTCCGTATCCCAATGGCATAAATGAAGGTACTGATAATTTGGTTTCTACTCCCTTCGATTACTTCAGTTTTCAATTGATGGAAGTTCCCCAACTGGAGCCAGTTGTTGTTCCCAAAATCCATCACTTGTTTTTATGGACAACATACCAACCATTTTGGTCTTGCAAGCCAAAATGTTCTCTTTATTTCTTTCAAAATGTTTTGAGTAGTTGAGTTTTTCAAATATTCAAGCCTTTTCAGCTAAGGAAGTCATAGGTTTAATAGGTAGGCTTTCTTCAAAGGGAGTTCAAAACACTTAAGGCTTTTCCTTCGTGTTTTGAGGATGATTCAACACCTAGGTTAAATTAAAATACTTAAGGGTAGGCTTCAAAAAATTATAATGAACCACTATGAACCATTAAACCATTGAACCCTACCTCCACAAGGTTCAAAGGTTTAACAAGTTCAAAGGTTCAATGACTTCAGCAGACTTAAAGAAAAGAAGGCTTTAAAGAGTTAACATTGAATCATTGAACCATTGAACCTTAAACCAAAATGGTCCAAAGGTTCAAGGTTTAATGAGTTCAATAAGTTTGATAGACTTAGAGAATAAAAGGCTTCAAAGAAAGAGAATGAACCATTGAACCTAGAACCGAAATGGTTCAAAGGTTCAAAAGGTTCAAAGATTTCAAAGTTTGAATGGAAGCTTCGAGTGAGTGGATGAAGCAAAAGATTTTAGAAAGAAGTTTAAAGAAATGGTTCAACCAAATAAGGAAAAAAAGTGAATGCAGCCCTTCACAAAAATATTGAACTATTGAACCTTTGAACCAAAAGAGTTCAAGGTTCAAAGAAGTTCAAAGTGACCACTGAAATCCCCATGGATGTCAATATTAGGGTAATGGAATAACTGTTGGTTTTCAAAACACCTGAGAACAAGCTCAGTGACCAATCCAAAAAGGAGCTGATGGAGCCAGTAGAAAGTGAGAAGGTAGCCCTAAGAGCTTAGATTGCCAAGGAAAGACAAATGTCCACTAGGTAGACATCAGGGAACACAAACATTCAAGGATGTAGCCTATTTTTCTTCATTGAGTAAAGGTGAATGGATAGCCATGTAAGTAGCATTAAGAAGACCCGACAACCCATGTTGAGGAAGGGATGTTTGAGATAATTTAGAACACCAAAGTCAAAACTAATGCCCTATTCCATCATGGTGTTTTGATATATATTTAAGGCATTCAATTCAGCATGGACTATTTTCATGAAAATAAGCACCCAAGTCTTTCTTGTAATGTTAATTATTGTAATCTCTCATTTTCTACAAGGGAAATCTCTCAGTTATTAGAAGCGAAGTTCTGCCTAAATTGAAAGGCAATCTTGAGACTTTGAGCTCAGACTGTTAATCATATTGTTTTAAATGAATGAGAAAGCAAGTGACCTTTCAAAATTTGTGTTAGAATAAGCTTGTGTCATCTAGGAAATTGTTCTTATATCTATTTCCTAAATACAGTCTTGTCCATTTAATCAAACAAGTAAAATAAGTGGAAGTAAGCTGGAAGATGTCTTGAATCCAATTATGGGAGACTTTCTACTACCATGAGTGTCTTCAATCTATGTTTTGTGTAAAGGATACTAGAGAGACTTTTAGCTCTCTTTATCCTTCATAATCCTTTACTCTGTTGTAGTCTTAGGTGCAGACTTTGAGCTATGTTTAATATTGTTGTGTTCCTTTGTCCTAATTAGTAGGAGATACAATTGAAGACTTTGTGCTTTCATTGGTTTCTTGTGGTTTCTATTACTACCCAAAAATAATCATGTTGTTTGTTGAATATCACTTCTGAAAGAAGAGAAGTGCCTTTTTAGTAATTCCATCAAAATTCTCCTCTATTTTGTGAACATCATCTCTAAAAAAAGAGAGATGGATGGTAAGATTTCACCCCTATGTGTATTATCATCATATATATAGTATACTATAGTTTACAGGGAACCTCTCCTTGATGAGAGGAGAGATTTATCTCAATCTAGCTATGGCCACCACATCCATTTTACTGTATAAATCTCCTTATGTTGTGGTTGATGCACCTATTTTGCTATCAATTAGCTGGTGACAAAATATTCACCCAACAAGACCAAACCTTAGACCAAGATAATAAATGACTAATGTGACCATATGAAACTATTTAGGACCATTTAAAACCATAATAATACCAGTTAAAAGTTTGGGTAATACTATGAAAATTTTCAATATAGAGGGTTTAACCAATTTTGACTTGAGGTCAAAATTTGGTCAATAAATTTGTGATTCATAGGGGTATCATGCCTAAAATTCTAATTCACGAGTATCATTATCCTTCCATTAGGCAATGGAATCTTTTTTACTCACTTTTAGACCTGACCAAACCTTGACCATGACAAGACAATTTGATTTGACCTGCAAAACACATGAAACAAAGACAACACACATAAATTAAAGAAGATAAACACATGTGCCATCAAGTACTTATGGAACACAACAAACAATAAATCAAACTAACTATAAACAATGAACCTGAAAATAAAGTTTTCCTCTTAGGTCAAAGGGGAACCCTGTATTATCTCTTGTTCCATAAGATGCCAAATGACATGAGGCAAGATGCCTCTTAAACCTTGGTTTGTTTGTTTTTTTCATATTTTTCATGATTTCCAATCCTCTTGGCATGATTTTAAGTGAGGTGATGATAGAAAACCAGACCCATATGAAGATGAATTCATGCTATGGTTTAAGCTCTCTCTCATACTCTTTCTTGATTTTTGTGCCTATCTCAAGCATGGTTGTCTCTTTACTTATAGGATCAGAATTAAACATGGTTCATTAAATATTTTTACCCTATCTTTTAAGGAGTAATATAACTTTAATAACTTCTTCAATCTGGCTAGTAGTAGGTACAGACCTTTGAAAAGTCTCAAATTCATCACAAATCTCCATAAACTTCTGCCACATATCATCTTTGTCTATGAAGGTAGAATAGTTTTTAGTCTCTATTGTTTTTTTAAACTTAATCTCATGATCATCTTCAAAAGTGTCATAGTCATCATATATTTCTTCATCATGGACTTAAGACTCCTGGTGGTGTTCTTCAAGACATGTTTACTCACTAGGAGTATTAAATCTATCATCAAAAATATTAATTTACTATTTTAAAGGTTTTATCTCCTCAAAACATTCATACTCTTTGAACATGTGCAAATAGTTCTACCACATGTCCTTCAAATATCCTTGAGCCTGCTTATGAGACTCAATAAACTCAGTCAATATGATGTTCCTCTAAAAAGCCTTTTATTCCATGTCTTGTTCAACCTCTTTATTGTCCAAGGTATCAATCTTGGTACTCTCTTCATGGGTAGTTACAACCTCATCAAGATCATATCTTTCTTCATTCAATAATATTTATGTTTGTTTGTCTTCTCTAAGGGGAGTACTGATAGTGAATTATTCATTATAGACACTTGAATGATCTTCATCGGCTACAACTATATCTTGATCCTCTTTACTTACCTCCCATAAGATAGGTCCTTATTCAATAAGGGATCTAGTGGGAGGGTAATGGGAAAGTTCACAAGTTAGAGAGGGAGTATGAGGTATGATTGATGGATCATGAATGGGCTTTGGAATAGATGGAGAATTTTGAAACTTGGAATCTTGGATATGGAGGATTCTTGAAGGAATTCTTGGAGAGATAGTAAATTTAGTTGAGAAATTAAAGGGTCATCTTTTTCAACAAGAATAACATTTTTTTCATAGCCTTCTTGAGGCTCTTCAATAGCTACAAATTTATCCTCAACCTCCTCAATTATAGTCTCATTATTTTTTTGAATACACTCTTGGATAGACCTCCAAGATGGGAAAGCTAAAATTTATTGGGGAGAGGGAAATGGGGCTTGATTAGGCACAAATATCTCTTTATCTTTAACCTTTTCATCTTCAACCTCTTTATTTTGGTTTGATTCAAGTCCTTTCATCTTCAACTCCAAATCTTTGATTTTCCTATCTATACTCTCTTGGAATATATTCCCTTGAAGGTGGTTAGTGACCTCATGAGGGTAAGAAACATAATAAGGTTGGTGTGAGGTATAATAATACTATTGAAGAGGGATAAGAGAGACTTGCATAGGTTTAGATTATATTTGGAATTCAACTTCCTAATCTATACTTGTCTCACCTTGATCACTCCATGACTTCACCATTTGATTCTAGCTTGGAAGCTTAAAATATTTCTTAGGGGGTTCTTGAGGAAGATAAGTATAATTTTGGTTCTCAATAATGTGCTACTCAATAATAGTCCCCTCCTTCTTTTGAATTCTCTCTAGGACTCAAATCCAAGAAGGGAAGGTTTGAGGAACACATGAAGGACTTGGAAAACTTGTAAGTTCACTTATAAAGGTATTTTAGGGAATAATGGGTGGCATATATGAGGGTTTAGGTGGTGTGTATGAAGACACATAAGGCTGATGGAGTTAGACCTATTTTTATTCATGTTTACTTTATTTATCCTCAAGGATTTGAATAAGACCACTTACATCAATAATCTCACTTGAGAAGCTTTGCCAATTTACTCTCTCAATAGGTTCCCATTCTTCTTTCATTAGCTAAGAATAATCCCTCATGTCATGAATGAGGTGAATAGGGATATCTTGACCATATTCCCTTTATGTATTAAGTAGTAACATGTACCTCACATAGCCTAAGAGAATTTTTTTCAAACTTGAAATGGATTGGTTTGAGAAGTGACTAGGGACATCTTGAGCTTGAGAAGGCTAATTATATGAAACATCATGGTCATGCATAGGTAATTTAAGCTAACCATAGGAATGATATGGCTTAAACAAATATTGATAAGGATTATAACAAAGCTGGTATGGATGACCATGGGGCTAAGATACTTCATCAACTTGTATGAAACTAAAATTCATCTCAAACTCAACCATAGCAACTTCATCAAGACAATGAAAAGAAGCATAACTTACTTTGAAAGAGTGACAACGCTGATAGAACCAGATGATCATGTACATAGTCACCATTGATGTTTTGAATGCCTCAAAAGACTGATAAGTAAAATAACAACACTAATAATTCTTCCATAACTTTATACCTTAGTCCCATCAGGCATGCCAAAATTATTATTACTCAAATTTACACCATTAATAATGTATTTCTAGCCTTCAAATTTGGATGTAACATGCAAAAACCTTAATGTTTTGGGTACCCTTTTGGAGAGGTGAATCTCTAGGTTAAAGGGATGTCTCCCCTTGATGAATAACTTAGGTTCAAACACTACTCTAACACTTTCTAAGAAAAGGGAGAGAAACATACTCTAATAGAGGTGATGCACCATATATGATCTAATCACTACCAAATATCTACAATTTCACTTTAAACAAGATCCTAACATGAACATGACACTAATCCAAATCGACCTTTCTACATCAATGTTTCTCATGAAGGTTTGTGAAGTAAATTTGAGCTAGGAGGACTAGTCAAGAGGTCATGACATAACACTAATGAAATAAAAATCACTAAACCCATACAAAATCTACTTTAACACTTCAATATACCTAAAAAATTATTTCAAACTAAATAATAATGATAAACAAGGAAAAACATGCCAAAAAAGTAAGCCTATCACTTATCAAGATCAACTATTCAATAATGCATATTGAAACTAGTCTATGGATAAGGTAAATCCATGTTATTCTTTATTGATAAAAAGTTAAAAATGGGTATGGATTTTCCATACCCATGTGGAGGATACAAAATTATCCATTTAAGGATCAATATATACATAAAGTGAGATAAGAATGAGAGAGAGAGAGAGAGAGAGTTAAAATAATAAATAAATTTGAAACTACCCCATAATTTCCTCAAAGACAATTTTTATTCTTTTAAAGATGCTCTTTTGTTCCACATAGTGTGGAAATTTCAAACTTTTCTTGACACCTTGACTAGCTCTCCAAAATTTCCCTTTGACTTGGCTTGTGGAATGACAAGTGGCCTTATTGATGGTTATATCATGTTGAGTTACACCTTTTCTCTTCTTTTAACACCTCTTAACTTATCTCTTCATGTTCTCTTTGACACATCACTTCATTCTCTTGCTAGGTGTTTGAGGTCTCTTCACCTCACTAGGCCAATCTTGTTTCCAAGTGTCAAAACATGAATTCTTATTCTTAAACTCATTATATATACATATATGGACTATTCAAATAATATTAGACATATAAAAACTCATTTTGAGGTCTTAAATTACCCTAAAAACTCCTTTTACACCAAAATATTTCATTTGGACTCATTCCTTGTAGCCTTAAAATCATGTAAACCTCCTTCTGTAGAGAATTTTACAGATGGTACTAACAAAATGAGGGAACATTTTAGGACCCAATATGGATTTATAACTTCATTCCAATATTATAAGTGTCTTTTTCATCCATTTCTTTCTCCTAACTAAGTCTTAATTAGGCCTCATTGCCTAGAGATTGAATTTTGGCTCCACAGTCTTCCCATACATGTGAAACCTCAAGTAAACATGTGATTAATTTCTCCTTAGGATATATTGATATTATGTGTAAAAAATATCAAAACACCTTTTATACTAATGGATACCCATTATTTATTTGGTAAAAAGCTTTAAAGTGACCAAAAAAACCTTTCTTCCATACTTAGAAGAAATTGGAGATTTGTGTTCAACTTTGCAAAGTTGCAAAGTGCACCCAAAACTCCACTTCCAGATTTTCCAATACTTATTTTAAACCATAGATTTAATTTAAATTTAAAACATTGTAAGGTTTTCAATTACACCCAAACCTCTACTTCCTACTTTTCCAATACTTAGTAAAAACTGGATATTTGATTATAATTTTCAACTTTGCAAAGTTGAAAAGAGTGTCCAAACCTCTGCTTCCCACTTTTCCAATACTTAGTAGAAACTAAAGATTTGATTTTAATTTTAAACTTTTAAAAGTAACAAAGTGCACCCAGACCTCCGTTTAGAACCAACCCAGTGCCCAATAGAAAATATAACTTCATTTACAATTTGCAACTTTTCAAAGCTACAAAGTGTAAGCAAAACCCCACCTTCTACTCTTACCTAGTACCCGCGTGTTGAGATCAACATACCCCCATTTTTTTTAAATTGGGAACCTTGAGATATTTTAAATATTAACCCTAAAACAATGTCCTATTTTGAACATTATTATAAATTTAAGATCATCCACTTTGATAAAATTGGATTAATAGGTTATGTTTTATTTTAAGCTTGCCTAACATTGCTAATAATTGGTTTTCATGTCTTTTAGTTATAGGTTCCATGAGGTCCTTGTTGATAGATTCATGCTCTGAAGCCCTAACATAAACCCTTGGTTCAAATTCAAATTCAAATTTGGTGGGAATATTTTAAATCTATTTTAGACTCAAGCCCAAATTTTATGTTAAGTATTGGTCATGTTTTTTAACACAACTAAGCCTTATCCTAAAGTTATGACTTGGTATCTATTTTATTTTCCCCCATTATGTTTCCTATATGTCTAACATGGTCCAATGTTGAGTTTCTAGGATCCTCTTTATTTCTAACATGATCCAAGTTTATGTTAAGGGTCCCTTTTAGTTTTGCTAGCAGGGTCCTTTTGTATCCTCTAACAAGGTCCCTTTATTACCTACTTAGCCTAAAGCTTTAATGTTAAAGATACATTCATATTTATTAATACAAATAAAACCTTAGTATAAATTCCTTAGCCTAAGTTTATTTCATCTCAGTTCCTAACTTAAATACCATGCATCTTGTAGGATCTAATAATATGCACTGCTTCATAGCCTTTCAATCAAATGATGCAAAAAAAACCCTGACAACATTGAGCACTTAGTCCTTTAGACCAATCATGTTTGAGCACTTAGATCACAATCAATGGTTCTCACTTAATCATGAATTTAAGATCATATGGAGTAAAGACATCATTAAAAATTCAAATCCTTAAGAAGCCTATGAAGTTTCCATGTGGCACTCTCATATACAAAGATTAAAAGTAAGGGGTCTCACATGTCAAAAGGTACCAATCATGAGTAAGCTCCCAAATCATGATCAAATAGATCTCACTTCATCATGTATTTTGATCAAATGGAGAGAATTAAGTCTGAGATCTTGGGAGGCCCCATAGAGCTACCACATGGCATTCTCATATTAAGACACATGAGTTTGACAAGCTTAAATTTTACATTTACATGACCATCATTTTACATTTGTAAGGATGTATTTTATGTCCTCACAATCATCAACTTTAATCTCATCAAAACTAAAAACTTTACAAGCCTAAACTTGATGTTTGTGTGACCATCACTTGATGTCTACGAGGACATATTTGGCATCCATGAGATCATCAACTTTAAGCTAATGGATTATTTTACTCAAGACCCAGATATACTCTAAAATTTTATTTATAAATTTCATTATAGATGAATGGAAGCCCTTGTAGGATGTTCAAACACTTGAAATCTTTGAATTGTAAATGATGAAATGATCACATAGTCTAAATATATGCATAAATGAACTTAGTCTAAGTCTATATCCTAAGGGCCCCATTGTATTTGTCTAAATGTCATGAACCTTAAGCTAGACAATTATACTAAGTATTATTTTAAAAGGGTCCTTGTGACATAAAACTTATCCCAAACACTTTTAACCAAATATTTTGTTTTGTTTTATTACAATAAATCCCTATGTCAAAATCTAACTTTTTTTGGTCCTTATATCATTTTGACCACTTTCGGCATATTATATGAGCTTAACATAAGTACTTTAGCCCAAATTATGCATTGTGTTTATTAATTATAACATAAACCTTGGCTTAAAATATTTATCTTGGTCCCTTTTATGTATAAATTATTTAAAATTTAGGCATAAACACTTTAGCCTAAAGTTCATTTCATGTTTAATAAACACAAAATTAACCTTAGCCTAAGGTATTTAAACCTAAGTCACCACATAATTCTTTTGATTTAAAACTTAGCATAAAAATTATTTAACCACAATCTTTTTGTGTTTATTAATATGGAATTGATTTAGGTAAAAGAATTTTATCCTAAATTCTTTTATGTTTATGCACTAACTTAAAACTTGTGCTGTAAGATCTGATAACTCATGCTTCATCACAAAGGATAATATAATGATGTGAAATCACCAAAAAAAATTCAATGAAGCTCTGAGATTTTATGGGTTTGATAAGTGACATACGCATATTCAACATGCAACTGACAAAGGTGCTAGAGCTTAGGAAGCCTATGGAGGTGCCAAGTAGCACAACCATGGGGTTTAACACCAAAATGGACTAATAACAAGCAAGGGCCTAGACCATAATAAATATCCCACACTAATTTGTGATATTTATCTAAAGGTGAAAAGCAAAAAGGCATTTTTACATGCTAATGGCTAGTGCTTAGTGACATTTATGAAAAATACCACAAAAAGTGTCACACAAGCACAAAATGACAAAATAAGAGATCTTATGTGCTTAAAATGTAAAGGTATAAAGGTAAAGGTCAAAATAATATCTAAGGTATGTATAATCCTAGGTATAAATAAGATTCTATCATTAAATCTTTGAATCCCTAAATGTTGCATAAAAGTGACCCTAAGTGAAACCAATTGATTGCAGTAAATCTAAAAGAAGCTTAAATGTGATTTGAGAATAAAAGAGTTAGTCTAGAGACCATTTAAAATATAGTTGTGAATAATTTACAAGTGAAAAACCCATGGTATCTTGGAGGTAGAAATTAAAAATTGAGATAGAGTTGTATCTATCCATAGATAGCAAAGGAAAGGTTTTCAAAGATACTAAACTGGATAGTGTAGTCCTAAATAATGGTAATAGGAATTGGTCCAAGATATCATGGACCATAGAGGAGATGAAATCCATTAACAAGGAATAATAAAGGATTATCATTGTTATCAAAATATATTATAACCTAGTTACAATTTAAATGATCGGCCTCCATCATGTTGCTGCCAAACTAGAGGTACTCCATTGCATTAATATCCTAGCTCCCATTTTTGTAGATTATAGGATTGATAATAACTAGATTATTCATGAAGTTAGCTCTTTGAGAGTGGCATATATCTCCCCATTTTCATTTGAGAGGTACTATAATCCCCCAAAACTATATGTGGATCTACCCATAGTCAAGGAATGAACCAGTAAGAATGACCTAGATACCATCCTTAGGCCATGGTTGCTCCAGGGGAACCATGTATTTTGGGATTTTGAGGGAAGAATAAAAATTATCTAGTTTAGGGAGGGAATTATGGTAATCATGGACCTAATAAATAAAATATCTAGAGTCCCTATAATCACATATGTCAATAAGAACTAGTTGTCTTATGTCTAGTTTATGGTAGAGAAAGAGCTCACTCCTCCAATTAGGAATATGACTAGTATCTACCTAAGGAAATATTTACTACCATCAAGAGGAAGACTAAAAAATAATTTTTTATGATGTCATACCTATTAGATGCTTGGTTAGCCTCCACTCAGATTCTTCACATCAAAAACTGGTTTCTTGAGGGCAAATTCACAATCTCTCACCATTATTTAAAGTTACATATCTTCAAATATGGACATCACGTGAATTTAATATATGATTGTGTCTATATTGCTTTGGTAGAAGCCATCATATGGATCCCTATTCCTAGTGTAAGAACTCTAATCAATAAATATGTGGAACTAATGGGAGATATCTGGCTTTACCTAGATTGCATTATAATCAAAATTGAGGGAATTCTAACCCAACCCTATAGGTTACCTATCTATGTTCCCAAAAAGATAGTAGAGTATAAAATTACATCTCAAATCCTTCATGGTGTTGATAGATTCTGCAAGGAGAAAGTTCAGGGCCTCTTTCATCCCTTTCCTTTGATAATTAGAAGAATAATTTTATAGGATTAGAAATAGGTAGACACCATGGCTAGGCATAGGGATTCTTTTGTGTTTCATTTGGATGACATAAAGTATTGGGATCTGAATAATTTAGTGGGAAACCATTTTAAGATCAAATAGACACCCAAGCTAGTCTATGAGAATCAACTTGGTCCTTATGACACTCTCCAGATCAAGGCTGGCACTTTTGAAAAAGTATTGGCCATATTCAAAAGGTATAATATTAAACTCCAACATAGATTGACTAGTGATGAAAAACAACTAGGGGACATATTTAAAATTCATCCTCTTTATTACCATTTATTGCCTAGACCTTCTAGGCCACCTCAGGAACAACCCCAAATGGAGCTTCCAAAACCCCAAGGATAGGTCGTACAAGGCACTAGTAATGAGAAGTTAGAGGAGAGACCTATTGAGAGACCTTTAACCTAAGCTCTCCCTCAAATAACAACATCCCCTATTGAACACTTAGACATTATTTCCTTGGAGCCAAATAAAATAGTGGAAGATGCACTCAATGTCCTCATTGAATCATATGGCTCTAAAGGAGAAGAAGATGAGGTTAAAGAACCACAGGCTCAAGTAGAGGAGGCTGATCAGGAAGATAAAGAAAATAAAGTTGCCCTAGATTTGGTCCTAGTGGCATAAACAAGGAAGAGAAAATAATAATTGTAAATTGTCCCTATTCGACAAAAGAGGTCAAAGTTGACTCTCACTCATCTCACAAGTGATATCAACTTGTTTAGTGAGGAGTACCCCATTCATGAACCAATCATCCCTAATTATTTCATTTATGGAAAGATGCATAAGATACCTTGTTTTTCCCATTCCAGGGATCTAACCCAATCTATCAATGTGGATGTGCATGAAGACATCAAGTCATGGATAAGGGCCTTGATGAAAAAGTATGAGAAAATAAGAATAGTGGCTACTATAGGTTTAGATGGAAAGAAGATGGATGCTCCAAGGGCATCAAGAAGTAAAAGTATAGAGGTTCACCAACCTCCAAAATACATTGAATCATCCATAACCATATAATTTAATCTAGAGATAGATTAGAGAGAGTAACAACCAACAAATCCATGGTGGGGACTAAATAATTCACATTCTATAAGGTTGAACCCTTTACAATTTTAACTCTAGTTGGAGGGAAGCATCTTGGTGAACTACCCATCTATGGGGAGGATATTCAGAGCCTCATTCAACTCAATTCAGAGTTAGTATCAGAGGAATCAAATAGAGGATTAATAATTTGGAGAAGGAAAAAGATAACTTAGAGACCTAGGTTGTATTATCAGTGCTTGAGGATATAATAAATATGTTTGAATCATCCTTTTTTGATATGTTTGACTCTTTGAAGTCAATGAAACTAAGACAAGATGCATTGAGATGGAAAAGTGAGGTGGCTAAAGGATTGATAACAGAGTGGCAGGATGTAGAGATGAAGATAAGGGATCTCATCAATATAATGATTAGGAATAGGATTCCTAAGTTTAAAACCATTAGCCTAGCCTACCTAAATGATATATTAGGGATAGTGGTGGATAAGATCCAAAGTTTAATTATTTATTCAATAGGCTTGGATAGACTCCTTAAGGATGATGAAGAGATGCTTACCCAGATTAAGCAATTACTTGGCACCATATTGACTAATATTTCCAAGACTATAGCCTTGGGAATCATTGATGATGTATAATATAAGCATAGAATCACCTTGGTGATGTAAGAAGTAAAGGCCAAAATCTAGGGTCAATTAATTAGTGACAATAGAAAATTTTTGGGTATGATATTCACTACTAAAGAAAATATTATAGAAAACAAAAGCATTAAAGAAGATATGACAAGGGATGATAGTGATTTTGAGGATGTAGATGATTAAGAAGATGTCTACCTCCTGAAGCCAGCTATAGATTTGGAGCTTGTCAAGGAACAACATCAAATGGCTATGGAAATTTTTTAAGAACAACAAGGAAACCCTTCGATAATGGGCTGACCAATTGGATAATATTATTTTTTGTAAAAACATTGTAATATTTGAAATAATAATATTCTTTTTCAAAGGCATATGCTAGTCTATTAGCATATTTATCTCTAGGTCAGTCTAGTTTTAAAAAGCAAGTGTATTCTAGAACTTTCTAAAAAAAGATAATTATCCTTATCTTTTGTACATTTGTATCTCATAACTAATTGGTATACTACCTAGTCTTTCTATAAATGGTAGTATTACCATCTTGTAAATGGGGGGATATTTTTGAGAAAAATTTGTATACTTGGATCAATTAATATAGTCAAGCAATTCTGCAAAGATTGTCAAAATTTGATGTGTCAATTGTTAATATAGTTTTCTCTCAATTATTGGTTCTAAATATTGAATTTAAATAGTTTCATGAGTTCTAAATTTTCATTCGTGATATAGGGTTTATAATTTGTGCTTATGTTATATTAGCTAAAGGATCTTGATTTTTATTCACTTCATTTATTTTGTATCTAGATGTGCTAATATTATCTAAGTTTGGTAGCAAATCCTTAAAGTGAAATCTAGTTCTTACTTGTATAATTCCATATTATCCTTAGATATTTGCCTAGTGTATGGTAAGATCTAAGCTTACGCTATTTTGCATCATATACTGGTTAAATGCAAGTTTAGTTCTAATTGAAACTTTATCATGATATTTGAGTCAAGAATCAGCAATCACTTGTTCTCTTTCTGCCTTACCCTTCCCTTTTGCTTCTTTTTTAACCAAATCACTGTATCTTAGATTTCATTATAAATATCCATTTAGATTAATCTGTAGCTTATGTTTTGATCATAATTCACTATAAATAACATAGATACTTCATAATTCAAAAGGATTGGACCATGATGGCTCCCAACCATCAATTATTATAAATTTTGTGGAGCATTCGTACATTACTCTATTGTTAATTCACCACAAGTAACCTACATTACCAAAACCTACTACTCATGCTCTAAATTCCAAGAATTATAAAATGAGAAGTGTTATTTGAACACTAAGAACCCCTGTGATACATTTGGAGGCATCAACATGCAAGTATTCCACTGGCACTAGAAGGAAGTCCAATATTCATGAATTGGTTGGATCTTTGTTAGTCATAGTATATTTTGATCTAAGATTGTTGCTATCTTTTTGATTTTGAGTAATTATTTTCTTAGAAGTGTAAAGATCATTTATATTTGTGGTCTTTGACCTATCTTTGTGCTTCCTTAAACAAAGATCAAATTTATTTGAATATTGATGCTTAGTTTTGGTAAATTTGGCTTAAGATTTGAAAATCCATAGCATTTGACGTTAGAATAGCTTGTTTTTATCAAAGATAGGTATATATTTCATAGATTTAGGTTTATTTGAGATTATAATTATAATGATAGACCATATTTTCATAATTGGACATATCTTTGAGTTATCTTAGTCAAATTTGGATGTACTTTACTATTCTTTGCATAATCTTTGAAAAATGAGCTTAATGTGTAGGTTTAATCATTTTTCTTTATAAATATTAACTTGATACATCATATATCAAATAGGATTTTCAATCTTTAAGATAGAATTTCCAAGGATTCAAACTAGATCACACTCAAAGACAAGGTAACCTTTGCTTAAACTTGAGGTTCATAGAAGAGCTAGGCATGGTAAGGGTAGATGTAAGAGATCAAAATCTTTGCCAACTTCACCTATTCAAGGTACCTTTGCCTTCAACCTTTATCCATGTATGGATTGGTTGGGAGACTCTTCAATCAACATACCAAGTGTGGTACATGATCTCCTATATAACCCTAAAAAGTGCTTGACTACATTTAGTCCAACTGGTATTATAACTACTGAAGAGCACATTAGATATTTTAAAGTTGCCTTAAGATTGATAAATGTTTTGCATGAAGACATATCATGAAAATTATTTCCCTTTACATTGAAATATGATACTTATGAATGGTTTCTCAATTTTCCTAATAATTATATTACAATTTGGGATGGTTTTACTAATGTTTTCATATACCAGTTTGGTAAAATTGTTAGTCCATGTGTCATATACCACTAGTTCACCATAATCAAGAGGGATACAAATGAGCCCATAGGTTCCTTTAATGCCAAATTATATAAAATTTATAGCATGACCATAGAACCTTATAAACCTAATGATGTTTTAGCTATATAAATCTACAAGGATGTAGTGGATCCCATAACCTCTATATTTTTGAAAAGATCTATTCCAACAATAACTTCATTAGACAAGGCTTATCCTGAAGTAGTGATCATCAATGATCAAATGCAAACCTAGGGACAAATGGCCTACTCTATCCCAAATATCAACCCACATATGCCCATTGTAAACATCTTCCCTAATAACAACCAGAATATTCTAGTCTTGAACTAACTCCCAAATCTAAATCAATTGCCTTTGAGTTATGTTGCTCCCAATTAGAACTTAGGATTCTTGAGTCATCCTAATAATGGCTTTAATGAAAATGATCAAAGAGATTTAGTACCATCTGCTAGTACTAATAATAACTAGGTGCACAATTCTAAAACTCCCAAGAATGAGAATGAGTTTATACTTAAAATGGTCTAAAAGTTAAGAACTAATTTTCTTCAATTGAAAAAACAAGTTATAAATAATAGAGAGAGATCTAGTAGGAAATTATCATTTCAAAATTTTAATAGGCCAAATAATAGATTTTAGAATGATAGTTTTCATAATAATAGGAATAATGAACCATCTTATGAAAAGAAGACTATGGACATTAATCTTACTAATATTGCATTACCTAGTTATTATAGAGTGCATTGTACAACCAATCATGGTGAAATTTATTGCATTGAATTTTAAAAGTCTTTTGATGCTTTTTATGAAGAATTCGACACATTTGAAGTGGTCCCTAACAAGGATAGTGGTACAGGTATCTCTAGATCAAAATAATCTTATCAATATTTCATGGTAGAGACTTTTTATTTCCCTTTTCAAGAAGAGAATGAACCTGGTGACGTCCTTAAAGAGATCCAAGACTTATAACAATTCTTGAATAAGACTTATCCTTTAATGAATATAGATCATAGGCAACCCTTGACTACCTCAATGCCTCCAAATAACTTTAGAACTCCTCTAGATACTTCTTCAAGCAATAATCTAGAACCACCTAAAAGGATTACCTCTAAGCCTAATGTTGATGTTTCTAATTATTCTAATAAGAATGGATATATATAGTTGAGGACATGAAAATTATAAATGCTAACATCACCTTACATGAATTAACACAAATTGTAGATCAAAGGGACCTCTTTCTAGAGTCATTGTCAAAGAAGTCCAACAAACCACCCAAAGCAAACAATGTAAACATGGTTGTATACAAAGTTAAGGTAGAATATCCTCCTTTCCTACTCACTATTAGGACATTTGGTAAGAATTTGCATAATTTTTTATTAAATTCTAGTGCATCTACCAATATCATGCCAGTAGGTATTTGTAAACAACTTGGCCTAAAACCTATTAAGGTTGATAGGGTTATTAATCAGTTAGACAAATCTAGGGTCAAAATGGTTGGGGAGTTATTAAATTTTCACATGCAATTTGATTCTAAGCCTATATTACAATAGTTTATTGATATCTGGGTTGTTGACATTTTAGATGTTTATGGGATCTTGTTAAGCAGGGAATGGACTAAAGCTCTGAATGTCTATATGTCCACTAACTATTCATATTTTTGGCTACCTTGGAATGGAATGCCAAACCAAATTAAGGTTGAAAGAGATTCAAAGATGAATCATATGATCACTAAGTACAATTCTATAAATTAAAAGGTCAACATACTTGATTTAGACTTAGGGGTTTTCACCCTAGAGACTGCAAAGGTATGTGATCCTAAAAGTATTCATGAAATTCCTAGGCTATGGAAGCTATATTTTGATGGTGCTAGGTATAAGGCTAGATCTAGGGTTGGTATTGTCCATACTAACCCTATTAGTAATATATAACATGCATCATATAGGCTCTAATTCCATTATACTAATAATCTTACTAAATATGAGGCCCTTATGCTAGGTTTGCAATTTGTTATAAAAAATAAGGTCAAATAACTTCTAGTCTATGGTGACTCTAAGTAGTTAACCAGGTGAGAAGAAAATATCAATTCAAGATATCATAACTTAAGAGGTATAAGTTTAAGGTATGGCATCTCATTGAGTCTTTTGATGCTTTTAGTATTTTCTATATTCTAAGAGAGGAAAACCAAATTGTTAATGAGTTGGCATCTACTATAGCTAATCTCATGCCCAACCAATATTCCCCCAACTTCAGCATTGAGCTAATTCCTTATCCTTTAGTCCCTGATAATGTAAATCATTTTCAATTATTTAGTGATGATTGATAGATCTTGTATTTCATGATTAATTCTAGAACATTTGACGATTATATTGTTGATGAGACTAATCAAAATTCACTTAGGGAGGATAAATTTGATGGTAAATTCATTCAGCTAAATGATAATAAAATTCCCAAAGGCATGATTGCCTTAGAGATGTTATTTGATCAAGACAAACTGGTTGAGGTTTCTAAGATTCCCAAAGTAAGTGGGAAGGACTACACTATTATAGATCTTGCCCCCCAAGATCAACCCTAGCTAGTTAACATGGGAAAATCCTACACTAATATTGAGAACAAGAAGGCCAAAGAGTTGATAACCAAGTATAGGGATGTTATATATTAGTCTTATGATGACTTAAATATCTTTGTTTAAAGGGTCATCACCCATACTATACCCCTTAAATAAATTTTTAATCCCTTCAGAAAAAAGTAGAGGCCTATGAACCATGTCCTAGAACTAATGATATTTAAAGAGGTCAAGACATTACTAGATGATATAATTATGTTTCGCATTAAGAATTCTACCTGGGTGGCTAATTTGGTGCTAGTCAGGAAGAAGAATGGTGAGATTAGGCTATGTATTGACTTTATAAATTTATAAAAAGCATCAAAAAAAGATAACTATCCTCTTCATTCTCTTGACTAAGTGATTCAAGATGTTTTAGGTTCAGCTATGATGTCTTTTCTTGATGGTTTTTTAGGTTATAACTAGGTGTTGGTTGATAGGGAAGACAGGATGAAAATAGCCTTCACAAAAAAATAGGGAACGTTTGCCTATAAAAGGATGCCTTTTAGGCTAATCAATTTAGGAGATACTTTTCAAAGGGCCATATATCATGCCTTCTAAGGTCTGATAGGTAAGTGCATCATTATATATATGGATGATCTAACATTTTTTTCTAAAAATAGGGAAGATTGCTTTATGTATTTACATCAAGTCTTTCAGAGATGTAGAAGGTATGGAATCTCTCTCAACCCTAGAAAATTATCTTTTGTGTTACTAAAGGTAAATTGTTAGCTCATGTCATAAATGAAGATGGAATCTCCATAGATCCTAAAAGGGTGGAAGCTATATCTAAGATAGAGCCTCCAAATAGTAAAAAAGAGATAAAATCATTCTTTGGTAAGATAAACTCTATAAGAAAGGTTCATTTCTAGCTTTTCAAAGATTATCAAGACATTAAATGACATGGTTAAGAAGGATACTAAGGTCACATTGAATGAGGAGTCCAAGAAGGCATTCAATGACATCAAGGAAGTAATTAGCCAAGCTTTAATACTGATAAGTCCTAACTTTTCAAAAGACTTGTATCTCTATTATTTTGTATTTTACCATATTATGGTTGTAGTTTTAACTTAAAAAGTTGATGGATGTGATCACCCAATAGATTTTATGAGTACTAACTTCAAAAATTCTGAATTAAACTATTCATTGATTGATAAACAAACATACACAATAGTTAAGGCAGTGAATAAATTTAGGCACTATATCCTTAAAAATAAGGTGCATGTTACTCTACCTGACCCTACCATAAAATGTATGCTAAGCTAGAATGAACTTGGGGAATGTAGAGGTAAATGGATCTTAATTTTGTTGGAATATGACATAGAAATGAAAATTGAAAAATTGGTAAGGTGCCAAGGCTTGATCCAAATGATTGTTAATACCATCCCTAGGTTAAGTATTATGCAAGTGTATTAGCATAACTTTCAAGCTAGTGAGTGGTATGATTCCATCATTCATTTACTAATTAATGGTAGTTGTCATATAGGACTAACAAGGGAGAAAAAGAGGGATCTAAGGCTCAAGGTAGCCCATTATTTGATCAAAGATGGGGTCTTATATAGAAATAAATTTGAAGGGGTCTACCTTAGGTGTGTCTCAAAAGAGGAATTTCCCATATCATGAGCACATTTCATGAGAAGTTTGGTAATGGACACCCATTTAGGAATACTATAACCCATAAGATCCTTATAGTTGGCTACTATTGGCCCACTATTTTAAAATATGCCCACAAACAAATGAGAGAATGTCACTCTTGCCAAATATTTAGCACCAAGGAACCTAAGGCAGTAATGCCTTTGTAAACATTTGTAAAATGGGGGTTAGACTTTATGGGGGTGATTACCCCAATTCATCTAAAGGTCACAAATTCATCATCACTAACACATATTATTACATAAGGTGGGTTGAAGTTATAGCCACCAAATAATGTAAGATAGAGGAAGTGATCAGTTTCTTGAAGGATAACATATGTACTAGATTTGGAACTCCAATCTCTCTAGTGTGTTATAATGGTTCTACATTTACATCCATAGAGATGATTGAATGGGTGTATGATAATGGCATTTGTATTAAATTTTCATCCAACCATCATCTCTGAGGAAATGGAGTCTTTGAATATACCAATAAGAAATTGATGAAAGCAATCAAAAAGTCTACTACAAACAAGCCCAGGACTTGGCACAAGCTTCTCAAGTATGTATTCTAGGCAGATAGTATAAGGATTAAGTAAGCCTTAAAGGTATCACATTTTATGTTAGTGTATGGCCAAGAACCCATCCTCCCTATCATTCTCAAATTTCCTACATAAAAATTCATGCAAGAGTATATGGAAGAAGGCCAGGAGCTTGAAAATTTAAGATTATTGGACATCATTTAGATGGAAGATGCAAGGGAGGAAGCCTTTATTTATTTTAGCAGGCATCAAACCATAGTGAAAATGTGGTTTCATAAAAGATCAAAGATCAAGGTGTTTAGACAAAGGGACCTAGTTCTCCTTTAGGACAAAGCATCTGAGCCAAAGGGCAAACATGGAAAATTCACACCTTTATGGATTGGCCCATATCAAATTATAGACACATTACAAAAAAACACCTTCAAGCTCAATAATATGCAAGGATAAAAGTTCACACTACCCATCTATGGGCAATACCTAAAGCATTACTTCTTTGTTACTCCTTCTAAGGTCTTTATGGAGTAAAATATAAGATGGTTAGACTTAGTATAGGTAGGTTACTTAGTTTTTTTCAGCTCTTTATTTCATATCCCTTGTTTATATATAAACATGTATATATCTATTTTTTCCTTTGTTTCTTTTATTGTGTGTTTACTTTTATTGCCTTGTTCCTTGTTTCCAATAAGTCCTCTTAGACAACCTTGAGCTCAAATTTTATTTAGCTTGCTTGAAATTACAAGTTTAGGAATGTGGGTATGAACTTAATACATATAAAGACTAATGAATAGGTCAACTATTTTATGAGAACTTGAACATTGTCTTGGCCTAAGTTTGGTTTTAAGAAGATTTTCACTTGTAGGATGAAAGCTTAAATCTATTGCTACATAGTCATAATTATACTTAATAAACATCCTTACCTAGGACAATGGTTGTATCCATGCATGATTCTCTGAGGATAAAACACTTGACCAAATCCTTAAACCTAGCTACCTTGGTTCCCAACCTTGTTGAAATCATAAAAGATCTAAAAAAAATAAGAATGTAATACAAAACCAAAATATTTTCAAACATAGATGATTCTGGTAATCTCTACCATGGCTATGGATGCCTGGATGGTAGTAGAGTAAGGCCATGAGTTAATCCAAAATCATCTCTATGAAGGATATGGATACCTAGCTAATAGATGATCAATGCTTGAACCTTCCATAAACTAGAATCATGGTTCTTAATGAATATCTAAGCATGATCCAAGTCAGTGTTAATGATTAAAGATATGAAATCTGGAAGTTATCCCTTGAAGCCCATGGTAAATAGTAAGTGGAATCAAAGTACACACACAACATGGTTATCTTAATGTTTGATCCTAATTCTGTAAGTGAGAGTTTGTTTCAACCATGAAATGATCTAGATAATGGAATTGATCAAATGGAATGGATGACTTTGTTTGTCTGAATTAGAGTCTCTATGTTCTAACATATTGATATGTTTCTCCTAAAAGTTACCATTTGTTGAGGTAAACATAACCCCATTTTTTGTAAATTGGGACCCTTAAGATATTTTGAAGCTTAAGCTTGAAATCGTGGCCTATTTTGAACATTATTAGAATTTTAAGATCGTCCATTTTGATAAAATTGGCTTACTAGGTTATGTTTTATTTTAAGCTTGCCTAACATTGCTAATAATCAGTCTTCATATATTCTAGTTGTAGGTACCATGAGGTCCTTCTTGATAGATTCATGCTCTAAAACCCTATCATAAACCCTTGGTTCAAATTTGAATTTGAATTTGGTGAGAACATTTTAAATCTATTTTGGACTCAAGCCCAAATTTTATGTTAAGTCTTGGTCATGTTTTTTAACACAACCAAACCTTAGCCTAAAATTATGCCTTGGTCTCTCTTTTATTTTCTCCCCTTATGTTTCCTATATCTCTAACATGTTCTAATGTTATGTTTCTAGGATCATCTTTATTTTATAACATGGTCCAAGTTTATGTTAAGGGTCCCTTTTAATGTTGCTAGCAGGGTCCTTTCATATTATCTAACAAAATCCCTTTATTACCTACTTATCCTAAAGCTTTAATGTTAAGGCCCCATTCATATTTATTAATATAAATTAAACCTTAGTCTAAATTCCTTAGCCTAATTTTCTTTCATCTCAAGTCCTAACTTAAATACCATGCATCTTGTAGGGTCTAATGATTCATGCCACCTTGCAACATTTCAATCAAATGATGTGAAAAAACCTTGACAAAACTAATCACTTAGTCCTTCAAACCAATCACATTCAAGCACTCAGATCACAATCAATGGTTCTGATTCGGTCACAAACCAAAGATTGAATGGAGCAAATACATAATTGAAAATTCAAAGCCTGAAGAAGCCCACAAAGTTACCACATGACACTCCTACATACAAAGATTAAAATCAAGGGGTCTTACATATTAGAAGGGACCAATCATGAGCAAGATCCTAGATCATGATTAGATGGCTCTTGCTTCATCATGACTTTTGATCAAATGGAGAGAATTGAGTTTGATATCTTGAGAGGCCTCATAGATCTGCCATGTGTCACTCTCATATTAGGACATAGGAGTTTGATGATCTTAAATTTGACATTCACGTGACCATTATTTGATGTTTGTAAGGATGTATTTGATGTTTGTGTGATTGTCAAATTTAATCCCATCAAAAATAAAAACTTTGCAAGCATAAATTTGATGTTTATGCGACCATCATTTGACATTTTTGAGGATGTATTTGGAATTTTTGAGACCATAAAATTTAAGCTAATGGATTATTTTTCTCAAGACCCAAATATGCTCCAAAATGTTGTTTAGAAAGCTCATAAATTGCATTGTATATGAATGGAATCCCTAGAAGGATGTTCAAACACTTGAAACATTTGAACTAAAAATGATGAAATGATCCCATATTCTAAATATATGTAGAAATAAACTTAGTCTAAGTATATATCCTAAGGCCCCCATTGCATTTGCCTAAATGCCATGAACCTTAAGCTAGAGACTTATACTAAGTCTTAGTTTAAAAGGGTCCTTGTGAGATAAAACTTAGCCCAAATGATTTTAACCAAATATTTTACTATTTTTAATACAATAAATCCCTATGTCAAAATCTAGCATTAAATTGTCCTTATATCATTTTGATCCCTTTGGGCATAGTCTGTGAGCTTAACATAAGTATTTTAGCCCAAAGTATGTGTTGTGTTTATTAGGTACAATGTAAACCTTAGCTTAAAATATTTAGCTTGGTCTCCTTTTTGTATAAATGATAATCCATTATCTTGATCTAATGGTGCAAAGTAAAAAGGCATTTTTACATTCCAATGGCTAGTGCTTAGTGACATTTATGAAAAATGTTGCAAAGAGTACCAAATAGATGCCAAATAAGCACCATGCAAGCACAAAGTGATAAAATAAGAGATCTTATGTGCTCAAAATGAAATGGTATAAAGGAAAAGGTCAAAATAATATTTGAGGCATGTATAATCCTATGTCCAAATAAGCTACCACAATTAAATCTTTGAAGCCCTAAACCTTACATAAAAGTCACCCTAAGTGAAACTAGTTGATTACAATACATCCAAAAGAATCTTAATTTTGATTTGAGCACAAAAGAGTTAGCATAGAGACCATTTACAATCTAGTTGTGAATGATTTTCAAGTGAAAAAGCCATGGTATCTTGCAGGTAGAAATTAAGAGATGAAACAAAGTTGTATATATCCACAGATAATGAAGGAAAGGTTTTCAAATATACTGAATTAGACATTTTAGCCCTGAATAATGGCAATAAGAATTAATTCGAGCTCTTATAGACCATAGAGGAGATAAAACCCATTACCAAGGAAGAAAAAAGGATTGTTGATATTAATATAAGATACTATGACCTAGTTTCAATTCAAATAGATGGCCTCTATTATGTTGTTGCAAAACTAGAGGTACTCCATTGCATTGATATCCTAGCTCCCATTTTTGTAGATTGTAGGATTGATAATGACTAGATTATTCATGAAGTTATCTCTAGGAAAGTGGTGTATATTTTTCCATTGGCCTTTGAGAGGTACTATAAGCTCCCAAACCCCCATGTAGATCTACCCACAATCAAGGGATGGACTAGTAAGAATGACGTAGATAATATCCTCAAGCCATGGTTGTTTTAGGGGAACCATGTATTTCAGGACTTTAAGGGAAGAATCCCAATTATCCAATTTAGGGAGGGAATTAGGGTAATCATGACCCTATTAAATAGAATATATATAGCCCCTACATCCACATATGTCAATAAGAACTAGGTGTATTATGTCTACTTTATGGTAGAGAAAGAGTTCACTCCTCCAATTGGGGATATGATTAGTATCCATCTAGGGAAATAATTTACTACCATCAAAAGGGAGACTAGGAAATAATTTTTCATGATGTCCTACCTATTATAAACTTTTCTAGACTCCACCTAGATTCCTCACATCAAAAACTAATCACTTGAGGGTAGAATCACAATCTCCCACCATTATTCAAAGTTACATATCTTCAAATATAGACATCACATTAATTTAATTTTTGATTATGTTTATCTTGATTTGGTAGAATCCATCACAGGGATCCCTATTCCCAAGGTAAACCCTCTAATTATGAAATATATGAAACTAATGGGAGATATATAGCTTTACCCAGACTTCACTATAATTAGAATTGAGGGAATTCTAACCCAACCCTATAGGTTACCTATCTATGTTCCCAAAAAACTATCAGAGTAGGAAATTGCATCTCAACTCCTTCATGGTGTTGATGGAGTCTACAAGGAGAAAAGGAAGGGCCTCCTCCATCCCTTTCCTTTGATAATCAGAATAATAGTTTTATAGGATTGGAAATAGGTAGACACCATGGCCAGACATAGGAATTCCTTTGTGTTTTAGTTGGATGACCTCAAGTATTGGGATTCAAATAGCATAGTGGGCAACCATTTAAAGAGTAAATAGCTACCCAAGCTAGTCTATGAGCATCATCTTGGTCCTTATGATACTCTCCACATCAAGGTCAATAATTTTGAAGAAGTATTGGCTAGATTCAAAAAGCACAATATTAAACTCCAACATAGATTTAATAGTGATGAAAAACCACCAGGGGACATATGTCAAATGCATCCTCTTTAGTATCATTTTTTGGTTGGACCTTCCAAGCCACCTCAGTGATGACCCTAGATGAAGTTACCACATACCCAAGGATAAATTATATAAGGTACTAGTAAGGATAATTTAGAGGAGAGACATGTTGAGGTACCTTCATCCTCAACTCTCCTTCAAAGACTAGCATCCCCTATTAAACACTTAGACATGATTTCCTTGGAACTAGATGAAAAATTAGAGGATGCCCTAAACATCCTCATTGAAGCATATGGCTCTAAAGGAGAAGAAGAATAGGTTGAATAACCATAGGCTCAAATATAATACGTTGAGCAAGAAGATAAAGGAAGGAAAGTTTCCCTAGATCTGGTCCTTGTGGCACAACCAAGGAAGAGGAAAGTAGAATTGGCAATTGTCCATGTTGGATAAAAGAGGCCAAATTTGAATCTCACTCATCCCATAAGTGAGATAAATTTATTTAATGATGAGTACCCCATTCATGAACCAATCATCCATGATTGGTTTATTTATAGAAATATGTATAAGAGCCCTTCTTTGTCCCATTCATGGGCTCTAACCCAGTCTATCAGTGTGGATGTGTAAGAAGACATCAAGTTATGGATAAGGGCCTTAATGAAAGATCAAGAGGAGAAAATAATAGTGACTACAATAAGATCAAATGGAAATAATATGGATACTCTAGGGTCATTAGGTAGCATAAGCATGGAGGTTCCCCAAACTTTAAAATACACTTAATCATCTATAATCATACAATTTAATCTAGAGACATATAGATTAGAGAGAGTAACAACCAAAAATGCCATGGTGGGGACTGAAGAATTCATATTCTAGAAGGTTGAACCCTTTACAAGTTGTAAGTCCAATTGGAGGGTAGTAGCCTAGTGAACTACCCATCCATGATGAGGATATTGAGAGCCTAACAGAGGCTCATCCAACTCAAGTCAAAGGTGGCATTAGAGGAATGAAAAAGAGGATTCATAATTTTGAGAAAGAAAAAGATAACTTAGAGACCTAGGTTATATTATCAGTTCTTAAGGCTATAACAAATATGTTTAAAGAATCTTGTTTTGATATGTTTGACTCATTAAAGTTAATGAATCTGAGACAAGATGCATTGTGCCAACAAAGTGAGGTGGATAAAGGATTAATAATATACCAGTAGGATACATATACTAAGATAAGGGATCTCATCAATATATTGATTATGAATAGGATTCCTAAGTTCAAAACCATTATCTTAGCCCATCTAATTTTTATATTGGGGATAGTGGTGGATAAGATCTAAAGTTTAATTATTTGGTCAACAAGCTTGGATAGACTCCTTAGGGATGATGAAGACTTGATTTCTCAGATTAAGCAACTACTTGGCACCATGTTGGTTAATCCTACCAAGATTATAGCCTTGGGAATTATTGATGATGTAGAGTATAAGCATAGAGTCACCTTGGTGATGTAGGAAGTAAAGGGCAAAATCTAGGGTCAATCAATAAGTGACAATAGAAAAATTTTGGGTTTGATCTTCATTGCTGAAGAAAAGATTGTAAAATCTAGAAGCATCAAAGAAGCTATGGCAAGGGATAATAGATATTTTGAGGACTTAACTAATCAAGAAGATGTTTACCTCCTGAATCTAGTTGTAGATTTGGAGCTTGTCAAGGAAAAACATCAAAGGGCTATGGAATTTTTCAAGAGAAAAAAGGATACCCTTCGGTAATAGGCCCACCAATTGGTTAATATTATTTTTTATAAAAACATTTTAATATTTGAAATAGGAATATTTTTTTATAAAGGCATATTCTAGTCTGCTAGCATATTTACCTCTAGGTTAGTCTAGGTTTAAAAATCAAGTGTATTCTAAAACTCTCTAAAAAAGGATAGTTGTCCTTATCTTTTGTACCTTTATATCTCACAATTGACTGATATACTACATAGTCTTTCTATAAAAGGAAGTATCACCATATTGTAAATGGGGGTATATTTTTGAGAAAATTTTGTAGACTTAAAACAATTAATATAGTCAAAGAATTTTGCAAAGATTTTCCAAATTTGATGTATCAATTGTTAATATAACTTTGTCTCAATTGTTGATTCTAAATCTTGATTTTGAATAGTTTCATGAGTTCTAAATTTTCATTCATGATACAGGGTTGTTAATTTGTGATTATGTTATATTAGTTGAAGGATCTTGATTTTTCTTCACTTCCTTTATTTTGTATTTAGATGTGCTAATGTTATTTGAGTTTGGTAACAAATATTTAAAGTGAAATCTAGTTCTTGTATAATTCTACATTATCCTTAAAGATTTTCCTAGTGTATGGTGAGATCTGAGTTTACGCTATTTTACATCATATACTATTTAAATGCAAGTCCAATTCTAATTAAAACTTTGTCATGATATTTGAGTAAAGAATCAGAAATCACTTGTTCTCTTTCTACCTTACCCCTCCCTTTTGCTTCTTTTTTAACTAGATCACTATAGCTTAGATTTGATTATAAGTATTCATTTAGATTAATCTGTAGCTTATGTTTTGATAATAATTCACTAGAATTAACATAGATACTTCATAATTCATAAGGATTGGACCATGATGGCTCCCAACCATCAATTATTATAAATTGTGTGGAACATTCATACATTACTTTGCCACTATTCCACCATAGGTAACCTAATTTTCCAAAACTTGCTACTCATGCTCTAAATTCTTGGAATTCTAAAATGAGAAGTGTTCTTTAAAAATTAAGAACCCTTGTGATACATTTATAACTATCAACACCACATAAATTAAAACTCTAGTTACAAACTGTAACTTGAAAATTTGCAAAGTGCAACTCAAGTTATGCTTTCTACCATTCACAACACCCATGGAAACTGAAACTCTAGTTGCACTTTGAAACTTACAAAGTTGTGAAGTGTAACTTGAGTTATACTTTATACCCTTCCTCCCTACCTATAGGAATCAAAAATATTACTTAACTTTGAAATGTTTCAAATTTTCAAAGTGAAAATAAGTTTCCACTAGATATTTCCTCCACCAAACCACTCAGTGAAAAGTGGAGATATAAATGCAAATTATAAATTTGTAAAATTTCATTATACCTCTAAAACCTCGCTTTCCCATAGTCTACCCAATAACCACCCTACTTAGCATTAATTATAAGGTTGTATTAATAAATTAGGTTTTTGAGGTTAGTTTTAACAATTATAAATTGAATTTGGAGCTTTGTGCCTAGAAGCCTACTAACTAGATGCCCAATGATGCTAATCAAATGCTAACATCACATGCTAGTTTACCATTGCATACCTTACATGCATAAAATGGTATTCCTCCATTTCCCTCATGTTTTCCATTAAAGCATTACTATTATTCTATCAATAAATCATAGTTTTCCTTTGAATTTTCATAAGTGGTTTAGCTATGAATCTAGAGTTTTTACCCATTTTACCTTTTACTTACATTATTTCCATTTTTTACTACTAGAAACTTGTTAAAATTCACTCAATTATTTTCAATATCTAGGTTTTATATGGGTTTTTATAGAAAATATTTAAATATGGAAGATTCCTTGATATTCTCTACATAATCTTTGATGAAAACCCCTCTTGATTTTGTAAGATCAAAACCTATGGAGATCCTAGTTGCTAAAACACATCCAAAACCCCAATGAATATTTCTATTACTCTAACAAATCCAAATCCCCATCAAAAATTTGACTTGCATTTGCAAACCAAAAACCCCACCAAAACTTTCATCAAACTTTGGAAGTGCAAATTTCAAGTTGAAACCCCATCATACATTTCAACTATAATTACACATTATATCTTTGCCAGACTTTTTACCTATAATAACAAGACAAAACCCCACCAACTCTTTATTTGGTGCTCCCAAGCCATTTTTTCCCATAATGTATGTTTAAAAAATAAATTAAGTCTAATTCAAAGGGACCTAGTGTCCTATCTAGCCTAGAGTCAAATACAAATGAGATCACCAACATAGATCTAGGTCTGACCTAGCATATTTATGGAATAGAATAAGTGTTGAATTCAAGAATGATTGGATTCAAAGTATCTATGATAGTGAGTTGCTCTAGGTATTAGCTTTCCCACTATCATTATAGATCATTAAGCTTGTGATCATAATGGAAAAACATTGTGATGCTAAGAAGAGGGAGTTGGTAAATGATAAGGGAGAAAAGATTCTAAGTTTGGACCCTAATTTCATAGATATTGTATTCCTAATTCTAGAATATGAAAGTTATCTAAATATAACCCCTAACTCTTCTAGCAAGTTCTATCAAGATAATAATACTAATTGTCTATGATATCTAAATTAACAATGGCTAAAAATATCTAGACCTACATCCACAAGAATGCCTAATACACTAGCTAAAATAGACTTAAAATATGAAGTAGGTGACATTATCATACTCTTACATAGAGTTACAGGGAACCTAGATGCCAATAATTAACAAGATTGGATGTGTCATTATATCTAGGTGATCCACCAAAATAAATAGTACATCCACTGAGCCCAGTTGATTATTGACTCAATTCACAAATAGTTGATGCAGGTCCAAACTATAAGAAAGTTTTATATGACCTCATACCTAGTCTTTATATTATCAAAAGGGAGGGTATTCTCAAGATTGAACACAATGACCAATTAATTCAACAAGGTATTTAACTAATATCCTAACCTCACCCTTGAGGCAAGCAAACAATATTTTAGAAGGGTCAATGATGCTTTCATATACTACATCATAATTATATTTGAAAAGGATATAGAAAGGAGAATTTTTCTTATGCTGAAACATCTAAAATCATAAATTTAGGGTCATATTTCATTTATTTCCTAACACATTTGTACATCAGAGTGGGAGGTTTCATTGGTTGTACCTACACCCTTCCAAGGTATGTAAGTAATAAATGGGCCCTAATAGAACTTTTGAGGCAAGTTGTGGAAACCCACAAGTTCTTATCAAGTAGGCAAAAGGTAGGGATCCATTTCCCTATTAGTATAAGAAGATATACATACCCTTCCCTATCAAAATCCAAATGTGTAGATGTTGAGATGACTCTAATGACCTTAAGATCTATTTATGCAAGGCCATTATATGATGTGATTGGTCATATTGCCAATATAGTAGGAGTCACGACATATTCCCACATTTATTTTTATGAAGATTACTAGGAAGATATGTAAGATGAAGAGGAAGTAAGATTGAGAGATTATTATAGAATGACCTTGGAAAAAATCAAAACTTTTAGCATGGTACTAGTCCCTAAGGATTTAAAATATTATGATTCACCAATTGATAGGGTGTATTATGATAATAAAATATATCTCCAACATCTTCCACTAGTTAGGTGGTCTATACCTAAATCCTTCTCATTGATGGATAAGACCACCCAAGTCATAAATAGAATAATAAACCAGCTAAGGAGAAAAAGGGTCAAGATAACCAAAGAGACCCTGAGTATCACTAAAAATTTGAAAAAAATGAAGGATAAGGGTGTGGCAATAGAAGCATAGGGTCTTAGTAGTGGATCAGACCATGTAGATAGGCTCATTATGTCACATAAGCAAAAACAAAAGAAAAAAGCAAAAAAGGGACCTTCCAACAACCAAAAGATAGCAGCATAGTAGATGGATTGACCAATTTCAAATTTTATAGAGTAAATAATTGATGTTCAATCAACATAAATAGTTCCACCTCCTATCTCTACTACTCAACCAACCACAATAGTCCCTCCTATTTCCACTGCCCAATCAACTCTAGCAATTACCCCTTTTGTTTCTACCAGTCCACTAGTATAAGTAATTATACCTCCATCTAACCCACCTATATATTTAACTCTGTTGGAAGTAAGCAAATAGACATAGTTAGACACTTAGAATCCACCTTTACCTCCCTCTTCTACAATAACTTCCATATGTTCCCCTATTTCAACTACTTATACCTTCCCTTCCAATTGTGTCACCCCTAGCTTGCATACCCTTAGTAAACACATCAATACCCACTTCACCCATTCAATTACCTCTAGGCCCATGGATTGCCTATAGTAGAGATAAACCTTTAATATTAAGGGTTAGCTCCCTAGATTGATCCTTAAATGTTTATCACTTACACTACTTTCTTGTTTGGGTGCAAGAGATTAGAAAGAGACATGAAATTAAACTAATGTAATGAGGTGACACACTATAATTATCTCCACTAGACTACCATACAAGTTCACTAAGAGACATGACTCGTAACACTAGTCTTAAAATCCTAAATTGCTCTAATATTAGTATTTTAAACATGGAGATGATATGCATTGAACTACTCAAGGTGAGTGAACCATAGGATAGATTTTAGACACTATGGATACTCCATTACACTTATATATAGTTGAATACACTTGACTACACTTCATGTGACCTTTTAGAGTGATAAAAACTTGCATCAAACCTGGAAGAGCAAAGAGAAAGCAAGGATATATATTAATCACTTAAGTTTTCACTACACACTACTTCAAAAACTTAGACAAGAAGTTTATGAGATCAAAATGGGATCTCAAATATTTATTTAAAAGGAAAAATATAGTATCAAACCATCATGGCTTTGCCATACCAAGTGTGGATTCTTTTACAAAGACAAAATGGCTTATATTAATAGAGCATGTGAGAGAAGAGAGAAGAAGTGGAGATAAAAGGTCACAAGGAAAAGTTTCAAGTGATGGGATCTAGTTAAAATGTAGGGGAATGGAGTGTATAAAAAAATATGGAAGTCTTCTTGGACAAGAGTCTCCCTTGAAGCATAATAACTCCTCAAACTAGTGTAGGGTCCTCAAATGGCTTTCTTGAAAACTACCTTCATGATGAGGAATTTATTGACTGATAAAAATTAAACTAGGGAGAGTTGAAACATGTAAATTTACCTAGGTGGGTTGGAAACATGTTATGATAGTCATCAGATGCATCCCTAACTACTATCCATCTTTTGGACACTTTTACTCACCATTTGTAGTAATTCATCAGTCTTATAGGCCTCATTCTTCATATCTATAATCAAGATGACCTTCAATTTCTTAATAAAATCTATGCGAGAGGTGTTATAACACCTATATTGAGTATCTTTTACTTCCACTAATTAATTATACCTTTAAAATATCCAAGAACAAACTTCTAATCTTCTCACTTGGCAATCACTTTATCTTTTCATTGCCTATCTAGGACTGCCTAAGATGAATGAGTTATCATAAGTGTTTACATGCCCATAATTGATGATAAATGAATATGTATAGTAGGAATGAGTCTATAAATACCTCCCCTAATGATTATCATCCCTTATTTCCTTTATATACCTATAAAAAACCATATTTTTACCTTATCTATACAAGTTAAAGTATAGACCAATTGGATGGTAAGGAGAATGGGTGAGTTATTGACATGTAAAAATAAATTTCATTTCCACATAACCCCCTATTAATGCATATTATTTCCTATTTTATCCATCAACTCTTAGACAAGGTTTTAAGATGGTTTGAACATGTTTTGGTTCTTAGGAATGATTCATAAAAAATGGATGTTGAATCTCTAAAAAAATTACACTAAGACCAAGTTTAGGGCCCTAATAAACTACCCCTATCTCCTTGGGGCACCATGAAATGTATCTTTACATGTATGAGCTCTTGAAAATGGCCTATTGATCTTTATAATGCGTTATGTGTACCTCTATCATGGTTTCAAGCCAATTTGATCATTATGTGTTACTTTCCTATAAAACATAGGTTATAACTCATTTTAAGCCACCTCTTAAAGGTCATAAAATGCATAGGAGGTTTTATCCAGTGTTATAAATTAATTTGAACCTCATTAGGGTATAAGCCAATTTCTAAGCCTAATAGGCTTGACTACATTATTTGAGACTTTGACCACCTATGAGTGCCTCTAACAATTTTGGGTATTTATAAATTCTAATTCACATTCTAAATAAACTCAATAACCACTATATAATTTTCCAAGACATTTCCACCTCATCAATTTCTCATTCACATATTCTACCTACAACTTGGGACTATCTAGGATTGCCCTCTATCTGAGACAAAATAGAGGGCATATACATTATTTGTCTTGATAAAATGAGATTTTGGGAAGCTATATTAGGTTATATAGATGATATATACAAATTTTTTAATCTATATCATCTCTAAAGGTCTCTTAACAATCCAAAAAACCTAAGACTAGCTTATATTATTGATGATTGTATGCAAGAATGTAGGCTTGGTCTTGATTGTAGGTTGAGGTTTTAGTTAAACCTCTTTATTTACTATATCTAATAATCTCGTATGATATGGCATCATGACTTTAATATTTTATTATATATTTTCCATCCATCATTCATCTCTACCATCCTTTCACACTATCTCTCCCCACTTGCCTTGGCTAGTTTGTAAACTGAGTTGACTATAGGATGAGGTGTGAAACTTGTCCTTTCTTTGTTTCCTCTCTTTTATAACCATATGAATCTATGTAACCACTATTTTAGTGGTCTCAATCATATCAACCAATCGTCAACCACTACCAACTTTCCAAGTTGCTTCATCTACTTACCTAGTCTAGTTTGTCTACTATAGCAGACTATAGGTGCATTCACCTTAGGAAAATGAGATTCATATAGGTACATTCACCTTAGTAAAATTAGGTTCTTATAGGTGAATTTTCATGTTTTATCCCTTTGATACATTCCTTAGTTCATTCTTGAAGTCATAAATATCATTTCACACTTGAACATATACATATATGCCTTAGGGTTATGCCAACCTCCAAACTACCTACTCCCAATATATTTTCAGTCTACAGTCAGACTATAGATGACCATTTAGGATATTTCAAAGATGCTTGTAGGTGATTTTATATTTATTAACACTATGTTCCAACTTCTTTGATTTATTTTGAGTCATTATCCCTCTATTAATCTTATATGAGCTCATTTCATGCATATAACCATGTATCCATTCACCACTGTAAGTTAGGTTGATTATAGTCATTCAAATATAGTATTCACTAAATGTTTTAGGTTAGAACCTACCTAAGTTAGGAACCTTTCAAACATCATCATCCCTTGATCAATAAACCATTTTATTTTATCAAATCATTACCCTTAGGATTTGGCTACAAAGTGTAAATAACTAGAACTATCTAAACCTCAAGATATTCTACCATGGAAGGACCAAATATATTATTAAAATGTTATTCAAATAAGTTAAGACAAAGTGTCTCAAAAGTAACTTTCTTAGCCTATGAACATGGTTCTAGGTTTGTATGTATATGATAGTATCACCTTGTCACTTTGATGTTTTCTATGCTCTTAAACCTAAATGGTATCTCACATGAGCTCAAACACTTATATTTCAACACTCCCCTATCCTCTATTGATTACACTTAGACCATTGATGCAGCTGTCTATAGGTACTTATGTAAGATATATGACAGTGTGTGGTGAATTGGTTCTACAACCAATATTAAACATCTTTGAATATTTAAAACTTATTTTTCACACTTTTAGAGTGTCTTCAACACCTTTAAGTCTTTTTATCCCATCACCATCACTATTCAAGGTCTAGTTCACTTGGTTGTATGTGACAGTTGTAGGAAAACCTAACTATGTTTATGTATTAGTCTCTTCACTCCATGTAGAACAATATTGATACCAATCCTTCAAGTGATAACTAATATCCATGCCATGAGAGGATGAAACATATAAAAAAAACCTTGTTTTAAAACCATTTTAGGAGGAAGAAACTTTGCTGCTATGAAACATGTATATAGACTATAATGGACTCCTTCAATACAAAAATGAGATGTTTATGACCATATTATTCACACCAAACATGAAAAACAAAAAAATAACCATGTGATAAGGGTGGTCATGTCCCTCTAGAACACATTCAACACTTGGTTTTCAAATATTGATCTAAATAGAGAAGAAACTTAAAGGCTATGGGGATGTGCAGGTAGAAAAGAGGATCAGACCTTCTTAGCAATGGTTCATGAAGCATAGTACACCAATATTCTAAATATTTCCATGGATTTTAACTATACAAATATTAATTATACCCACCAAGTGCACCTACTTTAAATCACCTCCTCTTGTCTCTACCATACTAAAATTAATTAACCATTTCTATTTGTAAAGGAGAGTGATAGGAAAACTAGGATGTTTTTTGCCATTTTTGACATTTTCAAAGTACCCAAGCATGAAATTGAGTTGAGGGGATCTTAAGAGTCACTTTATAATTTTTCCCACATGCCATAATAACTACACAAGCTATACAACTACTCAAACCCACATGAAACTATTTAATCTTCTTGTTTTTAATGTTGCACTTGTAGTTTTTTAGTTCAAAATTGGCATGCATCTGACATATAGGATATTTAAATACACTTATAAACACTTTTATTCTTATAAAAACCATACAAGTCTAATTAATGACCCAAAATGCGATCTTAGAATGACTTAGGACAAACTATAGACAAATATGACAAATAAACATATGTTTGACCTTATTAAAGACCATGGGACACATTTTACATCCTAGAATACCTCTATAGTAAGTTTGACTATATAGGGGGTTGACCTAATTTTAATTATGGTCAAATTAGTCAACAAAACCCATTTCTTCCTCTCCCATAGTAATCCAAGCCCCACCAAGGAGATGGGATAGAAGGACCCACTTATAAAATTATGGATGCTCAACCAAAATAGGAAAGAGATAGTAAAATCATCAATTGAGGATTCAAATCCAACATTAGTGATTAATATAACACTTTTCATATTGACCACTAGTGTAGTAACTTTAGCTATAGATTCATAGATGATAGTACCAAGTTCACAGGTTACCACTCCAAGCTAGCTAGCACAAGCAATAACAAATAAAAGGAAACAAATGGTGTCACCCAACACTCTAGACTTTGGTCTTTTGTAGGCATCCAAATAACCTAATTCAGGTCTCAATACCATATCTAGAATATCATATGATGTAATAGGGGAAATATATACATACATACATACATACATACATATATATATATATATATATATATATATGGAAATAGTAATTCCCCTACTAGACAAACAAAAGGAAGATCTAGTGTGGGGGATTATCAAATATCTAAAGTGTACCTAGGTTGTCTGAAAAAAGAGGGACTAAAACATGATGTTTAGTCAAGTATAATCTCTCTTTTTTATAAGATGGATAGTGACAAGGTCACTAAATATGAACTGAAGAATAAAGTTGAGCAGTTGACAACTGCCTTGAGGAAGTTCATCAAGCTAGTAGCCCAACCATCTCAATATCTTACTCAATTCCCTAACAAAGAAACATTTGAATCAATGATAGATATTTGTACCATGGTAAGGGCCACAAAATATTGGGTTGATGAACTCATAACAAAGGAAAGCAAAGTGATAGACCTGGCAATGGACTATTATAAGTCTTTAAAGGATGATTAGGCATCTTTAAAGGCAGAGATAAGTAAGAATGAGGAAGGGATTAATTTACTAAACCTATTATTTCAAAAAAATTAATATATTTACCTCATTAAGGCTGACACCTTCATCTCGAAAAATATATTAAAGAGTTATGTAGAGCATGAAGATTTTGATAAGGTAACCCTTTTCAAAATCAAGATACACACTAAGAGTATTAATAAAGCCTAAAGTACATGTGATAAGGCCACAAATACAATCTATGATATTGAATATCTACTTATTAAATTATCATGTGAAGAAATATATCATCAAGATGAAACCCTTTTATTTCAAGAGGTTTAGGACAAATTCAAAGGGGTAGTCAAGAGATATCCATCATGGGATACAACATTCGACTTTAGTTCCATCCACTGATTCATCAAGTATCACAATACATTATACTAGATGGTAAAATACACTCAAATCTATAGAGCTACATCTAGGGAACTATCTAAAGTGATAGCATGCTGTGAGATTAGAAACTTTTACACCCTTTGTATTGATGAAGAATTCCCTCAAGAGATCTTTAGTAGTTTTGACGATTATATCAAGAAGATGCAAGCAAAAGAGGACAAGGAATATTTAGAGGTCATGGTTGTGGATTTATTTTTTCAATTAAATAAATTCTATAAATTACATTCTTTATTATAAGACATATTTTAAATTTACAAGTTACACATTTTAAACTATCATTTTGACAAATCTTTTTAAGAAAGAGCCACTTGTAGTTTTCAAGTATCTTTTTGACAAGCTATATTTTGTAAAAGTAAAATTTGTAAATTTCACTTTTTCTTTTGATAAAGTTTGAATTGATTAACTTGCAAAAACTCATGTTGTAATTTATAATTTCCTTTTTGTCAATTTGAAAGACTTAAAAAGTTTTAAAAGTCTTCACTTTAAATTATGAATTAGGTTTTACAAGTTATAACCTAAAATATCTAAAAGCATTCAATTTTTACCAAGTAATGAATCATTTTGGTGCCTCATTACTTGGGAGAGATAATAACAACACAACTTAAATAACAAAGGGTTCACCTATACTATTGCAATGGATTTCTCTACTCTAACACTAGTTGAAATGCCCAATAGTTGCATGCTTTCTTTCTATTCCTCTACTCCACTAAGGATGCCATTTCAAACTGAAGAGGAAGATGTTTGCATGAATTTTAATATATTTTATTTCTCTATAGCTACATGTAATGTTATGTTAACTCTCTCTCTTTAAAGAGATTATTTTTGTATAAATATGGATACCCTATCATAGCCCATCTATCTTTTGTTTTGAGATAAATTATTTCACATTTTGAAGAATTTATCTACATGTTAGAACCTGGAAAAAGATAATAGACTAAAGTTTTTCCTTGTATTTTATATTCTTTGTGTTTGTATGTCTATTTATCAAAGTTTATGAATTCTCTAATTATTTTTTTAGTTACACAAATTCATCTATGGTATTATTTATTCCCTTTTGAAATTTGTATTGATAAAAATAAAGAAGTTTGTTTCTTATTTGATAAAGATTCCATATTACCTTTGATCTCATATTTGTGCAAGATTGAGTTTTGATAAACTTAGTATATTAAACATTCAAATATTAAAATAAATAAAGAATTAAGTTATATTATACTATTTGGTGAAATTACCATTTTTCCAATTTTAAAACTCATTATAAAACTCTTTTCCTCACAAGTCAAACCCTAGTTAGGATAACTATCACTAAGAGGCAATAGGTTTACATGAACTAGTTATATACCAGTTTCACTAGGCTTAGTAAAAATAAGTTATCCTTCTCTATAGGTTAACCTCAATTTACCAAGGTTCCACATCTTAGAGGTTATCCCATTGTGTCATTAGATTTTTTACATGTTGTAACTCATGCTACTCATAATACTATAAACTACAAATGGGTGCAAAATCTAATTGATAATAGTTTTTGGCACACTTGATGGGACCCAAAAATAATAGCTAAGATATTGGTGTTATTCTTAAAAATCATTCTATGAGTTTATTATATATTTTAAGATCACCTGGTGACTCTATTGGCTTACGTATTTATTAAATCCAATTTTACTTATTCTAAAGGTACAAATAATATCATCTACTAAAGGTAAGAGAATTGACTTAAAAGAATTATAATTTCCATATAAAAATAAATCAAGATCAATTATAACTTATACTAGAATATATCATACAAATCTAATTACATCTCCTACAAATACCCACATTTATTTCATACTTCCTATTATGTCCCTAAGAAATTAAAAAAAAATAGCATTCAATGGAGGCAACCTACTTATGTTGGCCCAATATAATGATAAACCTACCTCGGCTCTGAAAAGCCTTCTGTAGTTTATTGGTGAAACTTTCACTAGTCCCTTTGAACAAATACAAGACATTGTTAGCATATATTTAGTTCATAATATATCACAATAAAATGTTGCAATCAGACTTCTTACCTCCTCATTTAAGGGTAAAGCCTTACAATGGTATATAAGTTTGCTTCCCAATTCCATCCATGTTTGGGATGATCTAAGGTCTATCCTATGTACATATTTTGAGGATAAGAGTGACCACCTCTCACTAGTTGAATAACTAAACACTATTAAATGGGCTCCTCATGATTTCATGATTGATTTCAATTACCATTTTCAAAAAATGTGGAATAGAATTCTAGTGTTGGTTAGGCCATCCCTTAAACATTGCTTTCTTGTATTACTTGAGATCCTTAAATAATGATATATCTACCATGATTTTTTCAATGGGTAGCACCACACTCCCCAATGCTTATGACATAGCAATAAGAGTATAAAATTATCACATTCAAGCTATAAAAATTTCTCCTTGGCCTCCAATGACATTATTTCTAGAAGTGCCTCCCATGAAACACACTATAGCCTCAATTCCCATCAAAAGTAATGCACCAGCTTTGATTACTACTCCTTATGATGATTTGTATGAGGTTAATTCATTACTTAAAAGCTTTGGCAATGATTTGGTATCTATGAAAAATCAATAATCCTAAAACTCTAAGACTTAACAATAAGCTAACCAAACATACTAGCCTAATAGGCAGCCATACCAAGGTAGACCATAACCATAAAGTCAAACCATGCAAGAAAAGACTCCAAACATTCATGTTCTACCTACACCAGATAAATATAAAGTCATTATACCTATGAGAACAATATGGCTTAGGAATACGAGTGGTTTTATTCTTGTGTTTAACCACATAATTAGAATGCTTGTCCTAATGGTGTCATCAGTTAAGCCTTGATGGTAAAAAACATATCAAACACAAAAGGATAGTAGGAAGAAGATTCTTCCTAATAGGAAGATGAAAAAGAGCCTAAATAAAATTAATCCACTCTTTTGAATTGGTAAGAGGAAGATTTTTATGGCATGAATTAAAAGGAAGCAATAACCAATGGTGGTAATATAATGATAGCGAATACATGCTCTAAAAAGAGGGAAATAGAAAGTGATCAACACCTCAGGGTTGAATAAGTTACAACTTATAAATTTTTACAAGAGGTTACAAAAGGTAAAATAGTTTAGAGGCCACCCAATGTGTTGATGGGCTAATCAAAGTCAAAATTATTGACCCTAAATCTCATGAAAGAAGATATATCTCCCATAAAGGCACCAGTAAAGGTTGGTAATATTCCTTTTAGTACTTTAGAACAAATTAATAAAAATAACTTGAATTTCACCATGTGGTAAGCACTGTCTATTCCATCATAGAGGTACTTGCTTTAGGAAGCTTTTAAAAACTTCCAAATAATAGATAAAGTCCCAGCTAAGGGACCCACTATTAAGATTAATTTGTGTCAACCTCAAATGAACACAAAATCAAGTAAAAAAGGTAAGCCTCTCCCTTTTACCTTTCACTAATAGTTGGGAAAATATCATACATAACTACATGGTAGACTCTAGGGCTAGCAATTCTATTATGCCTAAGAAAATAGTTAATGTTCTAGGTATTAAATACACACGTATCACAAAAGGTGTGGTTAAATTGGATGGGATTATTATCCAAATAGTTGGGACTATAAAAGGTTTAAACTTTACCATCCATATGTGTCCAATATTATCAATATCCCAAGATATCTTAGTTATTAACCTACTCCCAATTTTCTTATCTTCCTTTTCTGAGACTTCACTAAAAAATGGGAGGGTACGTATTTATTGATTGGTCCCATATGTTTCTAAAGATAATATATGGAACTATAATGACAATAAGATTTAATCCAATTTCTAAATACCATATTGATTTATACACTCTAATCTCTATGGATATGAATTTCACATTAGAATATCAGGAGGAGGAACTTGAAAATGATGTTGTAATACCCATGTAAGAGATCCTAGACACTCATCTAGATGAATGTGGATCATATCTCTAATTTTATCCTTATGATTATGTCAAGTAAATTATTTTGGGTATGTATTGCATTCATGAAAATGATGCAATCATCCCAAACCTTGTGAAACTAGTTGAGGATCTTAAAGGAATATGACAACTATTCTTCAATGGTTTAAGAAAAAGAAATGGTGCAAGTGTAGGTATTGTTATAATCTCTCCCCAAAAGGAGATTTATTTATATTATTTTAGACTATAGTTCATATGCACTAACAATGTGGATAAATATGAAGCATTGGTTCAAGGTCTCCAGCTAGTCTAAGAAAGGGGAATAGAGTCACTACAATTGTTTGGTAATAATGAACTGATTATTCACTAAGTAATATTTATAATCATAGCCAATAATAACATGTTAATATCTTACAAACATAGTGCTTAGGACCTATTAAAATATTTTATCACTTTAAACATTCAAGAAGTACCAAGAGGATAGAAAAAGGATGTTAATCACATGGCCTTAGTGGGTTCCCAATATAACATGCCTATAGAGATAAAGAAGAGTAACAACCAACAAGTAAAATTAATAGTGAGACCATTTTTTCTTGAAAATGCAACCAACTAGAAAGTTTTCAATAGTGATCAAGATTTTTTTTTAAAGATAAGGTTGAATTCTCAAACAAAAATTAGTCAAGAATCCAAGAATAATACAAGTATCAAATCATTCAGTTGAAGACAAACAAATTACCCATGGGTCACATTACTTTGGAAAGTATCTTCAACTTTGATGATCAACTATAAGGTGAGAATAAAAATATCATGGTTAATGAAGAAGACTATGATCCAGTATTCATCTCAAAAGGTAAAGCATTGAAGATTAAAAAGTTATGCAATACTTCTAAAAAGTAAGATGTTATTAAGGTGTGTCAAGAATTTGATGATAACTTCACTTGGAGTTATAAAGATCTAAAGAGTTTTAACCCTAGCTTAGCCCAAAACACAATATAACTTGACCAAAATACCAAGCCTATTAGACAAAAATAGAGACAAAACAATCCAAAAATAGAACCCTTGATAAAGAGTGAATCATCCAAATTGATAAAGGCTAACATCATTTTCCCTATCAAACACTCATACTAGGTTGCTAACTTGGTCCGTCTAAGGAAAAAGAATGGTTAAATCAAAATTTGTGTAGATTTCATGGACCTAAACAAATAATATTTAAAGTATCATTATCCCCTTCCACATATGGATAAAATTATTCAAACTATATCAAGATCTAAAAGGTTTTCCCTTCTAGATGGTTATTCTGGATATAATCAAATCTTAGTATAGGAAGTAGACTAGTTCAAGACTAATTTCACTATAAAATGGGGCACATATGCATATAAAAATATGCCTTTCAATCTAACCAATTTTGGTGCTACATTCCAAAAATCCATGGATATATTTTTTAGGGGTTTGATAAAATGAGATGATCCTAGTGTACCTAGATGACATCACTTTTTATTTAAAACAAGTTGGTGACAATCTAGATCATCTTAGGAAAGTTTTTGAAAGGTGTAGAGAATTTGGAATTTACCTCATTACAAAAAAGTGATATTTTTTATTTCATGAAGGGAAACTACTAGGATACATTATTTCAAAAAATGGTCTTGAAATATAACTTGAGAGAGTAAGTGTTATATCTTCACTATCACTTATAAGCCATAAAAAAGAATTACAAAGTTTCCTAGGAAAGATCAAATTCATAAGAAGGTTCATTATAAATTTTTCCTCCATGGCCATGCCCCTTACTACCATGATTACGATAGTTTCAGCTGGACATAGGAAGGAAAGGATAGTTTTGAAGTCATAAAGCAAGCTATATATCAAATCCTCCATTGGTCAACCACAACTATGAGAATGATTTCATTCTCTATGATTTTGGAGGGGAAGGTAGCATATTAGCTATTCTGACCAATAAAATAAATAATAGTTGGAGCATCCTATATTTTTTTAGCCAATCCTTGAAGGATTATGAGGAAAAGTATAGTTTTGTTGAGAAGAAAGTATATTCTATAATAAAATCTCTCAAAAAGTTTAGGTAGATTCTCTCTAATAATAAAATTCACCTAATGGTTAGTCACTAAAATTTCAAGGAGTTCTTATTGAGAGAGGAAATAAATGAGAAGAGAGTGGGTTGGATCATAAAAGTCATTGAATATGATGTGAACATAAAAATAACTAAGATCATAAGAGGAAAAGGCTTATGTGAATAGATTGATTCTAATATAAAAATTATTTATGCTTTGTTTGATGTAGTATGTGTTCAACAAGCATTCCAACCAACCACTCCACATCTAATAAATAGTTGGATCAATGACATGACTATCTTCCTACAAACTGATGAATACCCACGTGATCTTTATTAGTCCAAGAAGATGCATTTCAAGCTTTAATCTATTCCTTATGTTCTTGTTGATGGAGTATTGTTTAGAAAATATATTAATGTATTTATGCTAAGGTTAATTGATTATGATCAAATTCTTGAGGTGCTTAAGGAATTTCATAATGGCTCATCAGGTGGCCATTTCTCTATAAGAACCACTACCATCAAAATAATGAGGAAAAGTTACTATTATCTTGACCTATTCAAATATTCTCATAAATGGGTTCATAACTATGATAAATGTGCCTAATTTATAGTAAATCAAAGACTATCATCTCTCCCTCTCAAACTAATCCAAGTTGACTAGCTATTTACCTAGTGGGGATTTAATTTCATTGGCATGATCAATCCACCATTGAGTAAAGGATACAAATCGGTCCTTAACACAACTGATTATTTCACTAGATGGACTAAATCAATTGCATTGAAAGACACCATAGAGGCATCTATCTTAGAATTCATGGATGGCATTGTCACTAGGTTTGGTGTTCCTTACATAATTATCTTTGATAATGCCAAAGATTTTATGGGTACTCAAGTGAGTGAATGGGAAGTAAGACACAATGTATATATTAATACCTCATCCAATTATTACCTATAAGGTAATGTATTATCTGAATCTACCGATAAAAATCTCATAATAATTATCAAAAGGACAATGGAGGATAACCAAAGGATGTGGCACACTAAGTTAAAATTAACACTTTGGGCTGATAGGATAACTCCTACAAGAACTATTGTAAATTCTCCATTCATGTTGGTATATGGAATGGAAGCTATAATTTTTATATCAATTGAGTTACCATCTCTAAAACTCAATCATCAATTAGACTTAATTGAAAATGATGAAATGACAGTGCAGTTGGTGGAACTCATGGAGATAAAAGAAATTAGGAACTTATCAATGCAAGTTTTGGAAGTAAATCAAGCTCAAATAAAAAGAAAATTTGATAAAAAGTCATCTAATAGGAGCTTAAATGAAGGATACATGGTTTTGAAATGGGATGTTGAAAGAACCAAACTAGGAAAGCATACAAAGTTTGATGTAATATGGAGTGGTCCATACATCATAACTCAGTATAAGAGAGTAAATGCATTCTAACTATCTAGGTTCGATGGATCAAATCTACCTATCCTAGTCAATAGATTTACCTCAAAGCTTACTCCTAAGATTGGAATTCTTTCCAAAACATTGTATATATTAGGTTTAATTGGTTTCCCCTAATAAGGGATTTTGCACAAGTCTAGAACTCATTAGGACTTTGTGTTTCCTTAATTTGTTTCTATTTTGTTTTTCCCTTTTTTTTTTTTTAGGAAATTCTTAATTTTGTTCTTCTCTAGTTAAAGTGTGTTAAAGCTTAAAATGTCTCCATGTCTAATGAACTAGATGGCTACTGGAATAAATTGATTAGTAGGAAATCACCCCATAGAGGATGCCAAAAATGTTGATATTTTTTTGTCAAAAATATCAAAAAACCTTTATGTAAGGGGACCCACTAATTTTTTGGTAAAAATCTTTAAAGTTACCAAAGAAACCTTTTTTCCATACTTAGTATAAAATGGAGATTTCCAATACTTGGCATAAATCAGAGATTTGATTCCAATTTATAATTTTGTAAATTTTTAAAGTACATCCAAATCTCTACTTCCTAATTTTTTGTACTTATCAGAAACTGGAGATTTGATTACAATTTGAAACTTTGAAAAGTTACAAAGTGCAGCGAAACCTCCACTTCCTGCTCATCCAATGCCTAGTGGAAACTATAATTTTGGTTTCACTTCAACTTTGAAAAGTTTTAAAGTGCAAGAGGAACCCCACCTTCCACTCTTACCTAGTGCCAATGTAAATTGGAACTCTAGTTTCACATTACAACTTGAAAAGTTACAAAGTGTAACTCAAGTTATGCTCTCCATTGTTCACCACACCCATGGAAACTAGAACTCTAATTGCACTTTGCAACTTGAAAAGTTACAAAGTGAAACTAGAGTTATGCTTTCCACCCTTCCTCCCTACCTATGGGAATCATAAATATGATTGCACTATGAAACTTTTCAATTTTCAAAGTGAAAATAAGGTTCTACTACCCTCTTCCTCCACCAAACCACTTGGCATAAAGTGGAGATCCAAATTCAAATTAAAAATTTTCAAAATTACAAAATTGCATTATACCTCTAAAAACCCAATTTCTCACCATCTACCCAACCACCACCCTAATTAGTATTAATTATGAGTTTTTTTAAATAAGTTAGGTTTTTGAGGTTGTTAATAATTACAAATTGAAGTTGGAGCTCCATGTCAAAAAGCCTACTAACCAGACACCCAATGATGCCAAGCAAACACCAATGCCACACATTAGTCTACCATTACCATCCCATATGTGCATAAAATGATATTCCTCCATTTCCCCCATGTTTCCATCAAAGCCTACTATTATTTTGTTAGCAAAGCATAGTTTTCCTTTGAATACATGCAAATATTTTAGTTATGAATCTAGGGATTTTTACCCATTTTACCTTTTTCTCATGTTTTTTCCAAGTTTTTTCCTGCTAAAATATTTTTAAAATTAGCTAAATTATTTTTTGTATCTATGATTTATATTGGTTTTCATATAAGTTTGTTAAATATAGAATATTCTTTGAGATTATCTACACAATCTCTGGTGGAAACCCCTCTTACTTTTTCAAGATCAAAACCCATGGAGATCCTAGTTGCTAAAACACATCCAAAACCCCAATGGAGATTTCCATTTCTCTAACAAATCAAAATCCCCATAAAAAATATGACTTGTGTTTAAAAACTAAAAATCTCATTAGAACTTTCATCAGACTTTACAAGTGCAAATTGCAAGTTGAAACCCCACTAGACATTTAAACTACAATTACACATTATATCTCTATTGAACATTTTACTTGTAATTACAAGCCAAAACCCTACCAACTCTATAATTGGTTCTCTTAAGCCATTTTTCCCATAATATATGTCTGGAAAGGAAATGAAGTTCAAGTCAAAGGGACTTGATGTCCTATCCAGGCTGGACTCAAATACAAATGAGATCACCGACATAGATATAGGTCATACCAACTTGGTAGGTTTTTGGAACAAAATAAATGTTTAATTGAAGAATAATTAGATTCAAAATATCTACAATAGTGGGCTACCCCAGGCATCAACTTTCCCACTATCGGTATAGATCCCTGAGCTTGAGCTCATAAAAGTGAAACACTATGATGTTGAGAAGAGGGATGTGGTAAATGACAAGGGAGAGAATATTTTAAATCTAGACCCCAATTTCATAAATACCATATTAATAATTCTATAATACAAAATTTATCTAGATATAACCCCTAAATTTTCTAAGTTCTATCAAGATAATAATACTACATGTTTATATGTTCTAAATAAATAATGGCTAAAAACCTCTAGACCTACATCCATAAGAATGCCTAAAACACTAGCTAGAATAGACTTAAAATATGAAGTAGGTGACATTATCATACTCTTGTATAGAGTTATAGGGAACCCAAATGCCAATAATTATTAGGATTGGAAGTACTAGTATATCTAGGTAATCCACCAAAACAAATAGTACACCCACTAGGCCCATTTGATTTTTGACTCCACAAATAGTTGATGGAGGTCCAAACTATAAGAAATTTTTATATGACCTCATACCTAGTTTATGTATTATAAAAAGTGAGGGAATTCTTGAGATTGAACATAGTTCTTAATCAAGTCAACAAGGTATTTAACTAATATCTTGACCTCACCCTTGAGGCAAGTAAACAACATTTTAGAAGGGTCAATGATGCTTTCATATACTACTACATCATAATTATGTTTGACAAGGATCTAGAAAGGAGAATATTTTATTATGATGAAACATCTATGATCACAAATTAGAGGTCATATTTCACTCAATCCCCAACATATTCATACATCAGAGTGGGAGGTTTCAGTGGTTGTCCCTACACCCTTCCAAGGTATGTAAGTGACAAATGGGCCTTGATGGAACTTTTGAGGTAACTTATGGAAACCCACAAGTTATTATCAATTAGGCATAAGGTAGGGATCTATTTCCCTATCAGTATAATAAGATACACCTTCCCTTCCCTATCAAAATCCAAATGTGCAAATGTCGAGATGACTCAAATGACCTTAAAAGTTCTCAATGTAAGGCCATTCTATGATGTGACTAGTCATATTACTAGTATAGTTGGATTCACCACATATTCCCACATTCCTTTTTATTAATATTACTAGGAATATATATAGGATGAAGAGGAAGTAAGTTTGAGACATTATTATAAAATGACCCTAGAACAAATCAAAACCTACAACATGGCACTAGTCCTTGAGGATTTAAAAGATGATGAGTCACTAGTTGACAGGGTGTATTATGATAATAAAATCTATCTCCAACCTCTTTCACTAGTCAGGTGGTCTATACTTAAATCCTTCTCATTGATGGATAAGACCACTAGGTAATAAATAGACCAATAAATTGTCTAAGGAGAAAAGGGATGAATATAACCAAAGAGACCCTGAGTATCAATGACAAGTTGAGAGAAGTGAAGGAGAAGGGTATGGTAATATAAATAAAGGGTCCCAATAGTGGATCATACTAGGAAAATATTCCATTTATGTCACATAAGAATAAATAAAAGAATAAAATAAAAAGGGGACATTTTGGCAACAAGAAATAGCCGCATAGCATATGGCTCAACCAATATCAACTTATACAAAGGCAAGAACTATTATTCAATTAGCATAAATAGTTCCCCTTCATATCTCTACTACTAAACCAACCACAACACTCCCTCCTATTATTTCCACTTATCTCTTGTAATTACCCCTTCTTTTTCCACCAGTCTACTAGTGAAAATAATTATAACTCCATCTAACCCACCTATGTAAGTAACTCCCTTGGTAGTGAGCCCATAGACATAGTTGGACACTCAGAATCCACCTTGACCCCCTTTTCTACAATCACTTCCCAAGGTTCCCCTTTTCTAACTACCCATGCCTACCATTTCACTTGTATCACTCCCAAATCCCACACCCTGGGTAATCACATCAATACCCACTTCACCCATTTAAGTACCAATTTTTTCCACTCCCATAGTAACCCAAACCCTACCAAGGAGGTAAAGAGATAAGTACCCACTAATAAAACCATGTTTGTTCAATCCACAAATATCAAAGAGATAGAAAAATCATTAGTTAAGGATTCAGAAGTAACATTAATAACAGATATAAAACTTTTCATAGTAACCACTAGTGTAGAAACTTTAGATACAAATTCATAGATGATAGTGCCAAATTCATAGGCTACCACTCCAATCTAGATAGAATAATCAATAATGAATAAAATGAAACAAATGGTGTCACCCAACACTCTAGATTTTGGTCTTTTGGAGGCATCCAAATGACCCAAGGCAAACCCCATCACCATATCTAGAATATCATATGATGTAGTGGGGGAAGGTTATGTGGAAATATCAATTCCCCCATCATAAAAACAAAAGGAATATTTAGTGGTGGGGGATTATCAAATATCTAAAGTGTACCTGGGTTCTTCAATAAGAGAGGGACTAAAACATAATGTTCAGTCAAGTATCAACTCTATTTTTTTGAATATGGATAGTGACAAGGTCATTAAAGATGAACTATAAAATAAATTTGAGTAGTTGAAAACTACCTTGAGGAATTTCATCAAGCCATTAGCCTATCCAACTCAATCTCTTACTCAATTTCTTGATAAAAAAACATTTGAATCAATGATAGAGATTAGTACCATAGGAAGGGCCATAAAATACTAAGATGATGAACTCATAACAAAGGGAAGAAGAGTGATAAATCTAGTAATGGATTATTATAAGACTTTCAAAGATGATCAATCATCTATGAAGGTAGAGATAAGAAAGTATGAGGAAGATATTGAAAGACTTAATTTATTCTTTCCAAAATTACAAGCTATTGACATAATTGTGGCTGACACCCTCATCTCAAAAAAGAATTTTAAGAGTTATATACAGCATGAAGAGTTGGATAAGGAAACCCATTTCAAAATTAGGATACTCAATATGAGTATTAATAATGCCAAAATTACATATGATAAGGCCACATATACAATCTATGACATTAAAAATTTACTTAGTAAATTTCCATTTGAAGTAAAAAATCATCAAGATCAAACCCTTTTGGTTGAATAGGTTCAAGATAAATTCAAAGTGGTAGTCAAGAGAGATTTATCATGGGATATAAAATTTAACTTGAGTTCCATCCACCAATTCATCAAGTATCACAATACATTGGACCAGATGGGAAAAGACACTTAAGTTTACATAGTTACATCTAGGGAACTATCTAAAGTGATAGTAGAATGTGAGATCAATAACCTTTACAACCTCGATCCTAATGAATAACACCTTCAATATATCTTCAATATTTTTTATGCTTATGTTGAGAAGATGAAAGCAAAAAAAGATGAGGAATCTTTAGAGGTCATGGTTGTGGATTTATTTTTTTTAAATAAATACATTCTATAAATTACATTCTTTGTTATAAGATATATTGTAAAGTTATAAGTTGCAAATTTAAAACTATCATTTTGAAAGCTCTTTTTGAGAAAGATCCACTTGTAATTTTCAAATATCTTATTTACAATTTTTAATTTGAAAAATTAAAACTTGTAAATTGTACTTTTCCTTTTTAAAAAGTTTTAATTACTTAACTTATAAAAAATCATGTTGTAATTTATGCTATCCTTTTTATCGATTTGAAAAACTAAAAAAGTTGTAAAAGTATTCGCTTAAAATTAAAAATTAGGTTTTTCAAGTTATAACCTAAAATATCTAAAAGCATTCAATCTTTACCAAGTAATGGTTCATTTCCGTGCCGCATTCCTTAGGAGAGATAATAATAGCACAACTTATAGAAGAAAGGGTTCAATTGGAAGATTTTAATAGATTTCTCTACTCCTATAACACTAGTTAAAATTCATAGCAGTTACATGCTTCCTTTCTAGCCATATACTCCACTAAGGACACCTTTTTAATCTAAAGAGGAGTATGTTTGCATGAAGTCTCCTAGAGTTTATTGATCTATAATTGGGCATAAGGTTGTGTTAACTCCCTCTCTTTTAATAAAGTATTTTTGTATAAATATAGGTACCCTAGTATAGCCCATATATATTTTTACTATAAGGGAAATTATTCTTCATTTTTAAGAATTTATCTACATGTTGTAACATGGAGAAAGATAATATAATGAATTTTTTCCTTCCTTGTGTTGTGTCTTATTTGTGTATGTGAATCTATTTGTCAAATTTTGTGAATGCTCTAGTTCTTGCTTTAGTCACACAAATTCATCTATGGTATTATGTATTCCCTTTTTAAAGTTTGATTGATAAAAGTAAATAATTTTTTTCCTTATTTGATAAATATTCCATATTACCTTTGATCTCATATTAATGAAAGATTGTGTTTTGATAAACTCAACATATTAAACATTCAACTATTTTAAAATAAAGCAAGCATTAAGTTCCACTATACTATTTATTTAAATCACCATTTTTATAGTTTTAAAAATCATTGTAAAACTATTTTCCTCATAATTCAAACCCTATTTAGGATAAATATCACTAAGAGGTAATAGTTTTATGTGAACTGATCACATACCAATTACACTAAGCTTAGTGAAAAAAAGTCAGCCTTTTTTGGAAGTTCACCTAAATTCACCAAGGTTCCATAGCATGGAGGTGATCCCATTATGTCATTAGATTTTTTAGGTTCTAAAAATAAAACTACTTATAATACTATAAAATATAAATGGGTGCAAAATCTAAGTGAAAATAGGATCCTCCATGTCAAATTTGAGATTCTGAAACCTTGTATGGACCTCCCAAGTAGCTTAAAAGGTCTCTTTTTTCCTATTCTATATAATTATATGCCTACAAGTACAAACCAATGGTATGGGGAGTAATTTATGGGAGTTTCATACATTATCCATGTTGTTTTAGGACTTTTCCAATCCATATGTATGCATAAAACTCATCTTCTCTCTCATCGAGTTGAAATTAGCTTGTTTGGGTAGCTTGTGAGTGCCTTGCACTCTTAAGGATGATTCATAATGCTTGGGGTATAAATAATCCAACCAATTACATATATTTAAATACATAAGTTTGGATACCTACCTTATGATTCCAAGGTCCCATCTAGTATTTTCATACTATACTTAACAAGAGGTGACCTCTCAGGATAGTGGGTTGCATTATGTCATGCTAAGAAGAACTAGGGATTGTAGGTGGTGATTTAAGTTTTATTTTGAGTTTATAATGACCTCAATAGGTATATAACATCCACATTTACCTTCTCACATTATCTTCTTGTCATATTTCTTCTTTAACCCTATTATACCACCACTAGTTGATGCCTAGGGTTCTCAAGCCAACTAACTCAAATTACCCTAGCTAACTTTGTTTTATCTTTTCTCCCATATCAGGGGTTATAAATTTAAGGGGTAGTTATATAAAATCCTTACCATATCCTTAGGTTCTTCAATCTTCTCAAATTAACTCCTTTCTTACCTCAAGCAAAGTCTCCAAGTAGTAATGCTTTGAGAAGGGTGTACACAATTAGCTAACTAGACATTTAGGTATGGTTGTAGATGACCATTAGCTATGGCGATCCCTATATGTGGTCATTATGCTCTGAGAATTTTATTTTACACTTCCTTATTCTCCATAAGGTGCTTATAACCATTTCATACCTAGGTGAAGTCAACTCTACCTTGAGAACCGTGTATCTGTTGTATCAAACATTCCCTTTTTTTTTGAAGAAATGGGGACCCACTATTTTTGGATTTTGGCCTTGTTTGTTGATCCTTTATTTTATGTGTCTATGTAATTTATAATCAGACTGATCCTTAGTCTTTACACTTAAAATAATAAAGCATGGTATTATACATTTTATGGACTAACTTTATTAATTCTTTTCAAGAGATTTTTGAACTATGCAGGTTTTTTGGGACTTAGTCTTATTCAGAGAAATAATTTGGGATTTTTGTTCAAATGTTTTGTTTAGGCCTTATTTTCAATAATTTTATTCTTATAAACTTATGTTTGGGTCTTACTCATTATAAATTTTTTTTGGACTTTATGCTTGGAATACATATTCAGATTTTGGTCATCAAGTTTTTTGTATCAAACTTTTTGTTCAGATTTTTTACATCAGACATTTTATCTGAACAATTGTTCCAAATGACTTGTATTTATCAAAAAAATTGTTTGGACCTTTTTATCAAAGATTATGTTCAATATTTTTTATTGAACAAATTATCCTAAATAGTCATCATCAGTTTTATGTAATTTATGTTTTTTTTTTTGCTCAAGGCTTTTATTCAAACATTTTGTTTGAATATTTATTTTGATAGATTTTGATCTTCAATTTTTTGTTCAAACATTTTTTTGGCTCAATCCTAACACAAAACCTAATTATTGACTACCAAAATCCTGATAGACTTAGCCAATAAATCAAAAATAATTCCTAATACTTGTTAAGGATATCCTCCAATTAAACTAACAAGATTTGAACTATGTAGGTAATACAAAACATCTTAACATTGGATATTTATAATGCATGAATTAGAATTGAGTTCTAAGGCTATGTACACAACATGCATCTATCGATGTATTCATTACTAAAAAATAAATTTAAATTCAATTTTTATCTTATGAACAAAATCCCTAACTACCTATGAATCTATTACAAACAAACATGTGACTAGTAGAGACGATTTTTGCCATACATCACGTAAATAGACTTTGAGCGCTATGCATAATTGTAATGGCATCATCATCTAAGAACTTTAGGGGAGCACTTTAAACATCCCTATTTTCTATCAAGGATTTAATTGAAATCATAGGCATAGCATATGATGTAACTATATTCAATAATAGATATGGATATTACTCAAAATTATGGGATATTATTGATTTTATTGATGTGTTTTCATAAGTTAGAAATCTATCTACCATAGAACATCAATTTATTATAGACTTGTTCTCCCTCAAGAGACAATCACTACACTTAGTAGTTGCCAATCTTAAGGTGATTCCCTAAATTGACCTTCTATGGGATTTATGTTTTGATGGTAAAATTACATAGGATGCATTTCTACACCATATGGACAACCAGATAATCATTGCATACATCACTGGAGCTGAATTTCAAAGGTATCTATCACTACCAGTTCTAGATGCATTTTTTAATAAGCATAGACTAGTTTCATGGAACTAAAAAAAATAAATAGAGAATTTACTCATCTCATGGCTTCTCCCTGTGGAAAAAATGACCTATAAAGTAAATAATCCCACCCAATTAACAAATTTAGAATATACGTGCAGATTGGGATGGTGTTATTAAACAAGATATATTGCATGCCTAGAATCCATTTTCTAAATTTAGATTGGGTGCCATTACTACATATAATGATGACCAATGATGTGAATTTTACCTTGGGAAAAATTATCAACTTCCAACCAAGAGAACAATATTTGCACAAGATAAAGCGGCCCACTCTAGATGGCCACTTCTACATGATGTTTTATCTCCTATATATATAAAGGGCATGGCATGTAAATGCCATGGTGATATTTGGATCTTGGCCATAGATTATGTCAAGAATCACATATGTGACTATTATCAGTTCATGCATATTTATGCGCATACAAAGAACATGATCTAAATTATTGAGGATGTCTATCCTCAAATATGTTAAGCAATCCATGGGACTCCACTTCCCAAAATTAGGGAAAGTATAGCAAAAACACTACCTAGAAGGGCTGATTACTAGTTTTACCTTGATTATATGGTAATCATGATTGTCTATCATAAATTCTACCCTCCCCAAATATGTACTAGACAAGTTAGCATAGCAATAAATTACTTATCAACTCTAGTAGAGTGTCAAGGAGGACATAATAAAAAAATAAGAACACATTATATGGGTCACACATGATCATTGGTAGAATGTGATACACATAGAGGAATCACTTTGGAGAGGTAGGTAATAAAATAAAGAGATATCACTTTCCCACTGTGCCACATAGGGACTGAGATCCCCATGGTCATATACAAAAGTATATTCAAGGCTTTGGTATCACATACCAACATGTCATGTATGACCATGATTTTTTTATTTTTTAATGCAAAGCATGATTCTCAGGTATTGGAAAGGACATAAGTTGTAGGCTTGAAGGAAGATAATTTGAGGATAATTTAGCAAAAGCCTTTAATTTTAGTGAAATAAGTGAATACAAGTCTACCACCTTCTAAAGGATGGACAACTTTATATTTTTGGAATAGATAGCCCCCAAATCAAATAGAGATGAAAGGGGAACCTTAAAAAGAACTTCCCTTTTTTTTAAAGATAGTAAGAAAGAATCTAGGTTGATTGAGCATGATCCCAAGGGAGATCTAGGGGATCCCATTGATCTAGATTATTATGAGGAGGTAGAACAAGAGAACCCAACTACAAATGCATTGTAAACACCTACAACTAGTCCCTAATTACAACAATATGTAGTACCAGGGGTAGTTACAGAGGAATTGGTTTCCTCAATTCAAAAAGGATCTTCCTTGGAATTAAATACCACCATTTTCTAGAAAAGGAAACCAAGGGTTTCCCTACTAGAGAGTCTAAATATGGATCAATCACAAAGGATTCCTAATTTCAAATGCCTAATTTCAAGATTACAGAGCTCCCATCAATAACAACCTTATTTGATAAACCCTCTAAGAGTATTTAAAGGGTCATAAAGAGGAAGTTGGAGGATGAAGCTAGTAGGGAAATCATTATAGAAGAAAGGTAGGAAGTCTATGCCTTATTTAAAACACATAATAGGAAATTAAGGAAATACCCCTATAATGAATATTTTATATCCCTAGATGAAGCCCACAAAGATGCCATGCTGGAAATGCATGAAGGGATGGAAATGGAAATACATGAGCTAGAAGTAAAACTAAAATAGATCAAAGAACAATAGTAGATAGTTCATATTCCAGTAGGTAACAATAGTTGGTGCATTGATGCCCAAGTACCAAGAGTATGAAGCACTCATTTTTTAGATTTTAAATGATTTAAAGTTGTCAAAAGCAAAATATTCTACATGTATGTTAATAATCAAAATAAATTATGATTTGCTTATTCAAGAAGCTTCAGACAATTTAAAGTAGAGTTTACAAGGACTGCCACTATAATACATTGAAACATAATTGAGATTTGTAATGAAATAGGTAACTAAATTTAAAATTTTTAAAATCAACTTTCTGAATACAAAGATAGAAGATGCAAAACTATTAGGGTAAGTTGGTAGGGTACATAGACCCTCACTATTAAAATTAGATATTATATGGTAAAAACATGATGTATCACATAAATATTTTCTTAAGTTAGAAGCAAATAAGTATATTGAAGTTACTACTTCTAGTTCTATACCAACATCTACAATCACCACTCCCATTAAAGTCAATGCATCCATGCAGACGTCTACTCAGCCTTAAAGGCCAGTTTTATGCATCTACATTCTAATAGTGGTATCAATTTTGTATTTATCTTTTTCTTATGGTTTGAAATTATTGTAAATGTTGCCCACTTATTTTTAAAACACGCACATGTTGCATGATTTTGTAAAGGCTAAATTTAACTATTGACAAATGTAGGATAACTTTATACAGTTTTGTAACTATAGTTAGAACTAAAGTTATAACTATGACATGTAACCAAATTTTGCATATAATTGGAGGATGAGATGACCCCTCCCCAAATCTATAAGATAATATATAACCCATAATTGTAAAGGTTCATAGAATTTCAATATACATGAGCATAATCAATTTTGATTACTAGTAAATGTGTTTGTGTATTTTGTTTCCAATCTTTATGTAATTATTATTATCTTATTTTGGTTGTATGATTCAATTATTCTTAGTGCTAAAAATATGTGAGGAATTTTTTCTTTTCATGATTGATATGTTATTTTTATATGTGCAATATCTATTAAATGTTTAACAATTAAATTGATTATTGGCAAGTAAGTTGATTGATTCATATTTCTGAGTATTTAGAGGTATTTTCATTGATGTAGTTTTATATGTATGTATAATATTTATCTCAGATACCTCACTTATTTGAGCCATAATCTCTTAAGTAAGAGTTTGCAATAACTTCTCTAAAAGGAGCAATCTTTGACTAGGCCCTATGAGTTTCCTATCTCAAAATTATCCTAGACTGCTTAACCATGTCTAATTATTTATGAGAAATAGCTACTAGTAGTAGACATTGGATTTGAAATCACTTATCCACTTCAGAAAATAACATAAGAGGTGATTCGTAAAGCCATAGAATCTCTCTTTCCTACTCTACCCTTCCCTCATTTTTGAGTTTATTTTGAGACCTGCCCACTCTAGATTAGCAATCATCTAGGCACCAACTCATCTAGATTTTAATTTATTTTAGAAACCACCCCTCTATTCATAATCATTATTAATAACATGCATTTCCTACCTACTATTCCATCCCCTAGTTTTTAAAACTACATACCTGTAACTCATTCCCTAGAATGGAATTCACCTCTATTAAGATCCTAAAATGTTAAAGGCTACCTCATTACAACCTAGTGTACATAAAAATTACATCAACACACTTTATAGAGATATAAGGAGGGATTTGAGAACCTCTAATAAAAGAGGTTATTTTTTACATATAGTTGCACTAGAATCACCTAAGAGAGTGACCAGATTTAGTTATTAGGCTAGTCTTCTAGTCTCACCCTTATCAAATCATAGGAGACCTAGATTTGTATCAACTATCCCTATCCATAATAGAGCTAGGACACCTTCCCCAATAAGGAATACTTCCCTTGTTCATCATCCCATAGCTCAACCACCTTGGTTGGTTAGATCTACTATTACCATTCTAGGGGGTGTGCATGACCTACCCAAGAATCTTGAAAAGTATCTACCATCTTTCTCTATTTTAAGAGGAAGAATAATAGAAGAACACATTAAGTCTTTCAAATTTGCTTTAAGGTTAATGAATTATATTAATGAGGATGTTGTATGCAGTGTTTTCCCTTTCACACTAATGGATGTTACTTATGATTAGTATCTTAATTTGATATAAAACTCCATCACTTCTTGGGATGCATGTCAAGATGCTTTTATTGCATAATTTGGATAGGTCACTAGTCCCAATTTGATATACCAACACTTCACTAGCATGAAGAGGGATCCTAATGATCCAATCTATACTTTTAATGCTAGATTTAAAAAGATGTATACCTAGTTAAGAAATATACAAAAATTATTTGGATCCAATTGCTATAGTTTTCTTAAGAAGGGAAGCTATTGTCACCACCTTGGCATTGGCCTATGAAGAGGCCATCAAAATTGATAGTAAGCTTAATCCTTAGGTTCCTAGAACACCTAACATTAACAATGGCTTTCCAACATTGAATCTAGTCCCACATGTGAAGTAAAACATTCTTGCATTTAATCAAATTTTATTTATACATGCTACCTCCTATAACATAGATAATACATACAAATTATAGTTTCTTAAAAAACCATGCATAAATTAATGGTTACCATCAAAATCAATATTCAGGTACATCTTCTACTACTATTCTCTAAGGCACTGACTTTACAAAAGTAGATCTTGATTTTATTTAAAAGGTGGTGCAAAATTTAGTAATGACTTCCTTAGCATGTAAATAAAGATGGGTAATTCTAATGTCTCAAGTGGTAATCAAAATATTTAGTTATATAGGTATAATAGACCATTTAATAGGCCCAAAAATAACATAGAGCATCCTAGCAAGATTCTAGAGATCAACATGGTAGAGACAGCCCTACCTAATTGGTGTAAAATCCATAATACTTATCATCATGGTGAGTTTGATTGCATTAAATTTTGTGAAACATTTAAAATATTTCAAAGAGAAGTAATAAGGTAGGATCATATGCATAATCCACTAAAATCCCATCAGGACCCTAACCCTTCAAGCATTATCATATTCTTTGAGACTCATGATTTTCTTTTTCTAAGTGAGGATGAAAATGTACCAAAGGACAACACTAATGAGATTCGTGATTTCTAGAAATTATATAAAGGTGGTTAAAATCTAAGTAATAAGTATCCATTCACAAATTTTATTCCTCCAAATAGCATAGTCATTCTACCCAATCCAAAAGTTGATAACAATCCACCTCCCCTGAAAGGGAATGATCAACCTAAAACTAAGGAGGAACAAAGGAAAGGAGGATATAACATCATTGAGGACATGAATAAAATCAAATCCAAAATTACTCTTCATGAATTATCTTAGATCAGTAAACATAAGGAGCTATTATGGAAGTCTATCATAGGAAAGGACCCTATGGAAAGGATAAAAGGATCTACAGAAAGAATAAAGGCTATTGATACCAATGTCATCTATAAAAACAAGCCAAAGGTTCCACCCTTATTGTTGAATATCAAAGCATTTGGTGAAAATAATCATAATCTTTTAGTTGATTATGGAGATTTATAAACTATGATGCCTAATTATATATGTCAAAATCTTGGCCTAACTTGAAGCCCTTCAAAGAGAATAGTGTTATAGTTGGATAAAATAGTGGTATTAATGATTGGAGAATTGACTAATGTACATATTTAGGTAGCTTCTAAGCCACAATTTTAAATGACTATCAACATCCTTGTTGTATAAATACCTGAAGGATATTAATTTTTTTTTGAGTAAGGATTGGTATAAAATTATTAATGGGTATCTCTTAACAAACTTCTCTCATATCTAGCTACCCTAGAGAGGCATTGTAAACCAAATTTAAATTAATAAGGAACCAAGGATGAAGTATCCTATCAAAAAGTAAAATGTGAAGAATGAAGAGGTAAATTATGAATCCCCTAACCTTGGCATTTATACTTTTACTATGAAAAATCAAATACAAGATCTAAAATTTGAGGGGCCCAATTAATTATGAACTCTCCACTTTGATGGTGCTAGATCTAAACAAGGATACAACATAGGTATTGAACTAACTAATCCATAGGGAAAGAAGTTTTTGGAATCATATAGGTTGCACTTCCTTGACACCAATAATAGGTTAAATATGAATATTTAATTTTAAGATTGCATTTTTCACTCAAGAACAATGTCAAGCAACTATTGGTATTTGGGGATTCAGAGCTAGTAGTCAATCAGGTTAGAAAAAAATACCAGTACAAGTTGTCTTATTTGAAAATATATAAACATATATCATGGAATTTTATTGATATCTTTGAGTATTTTAACATAGTATCAATTCTTAGAGAGCAAAATCAAGCTACAAATTTAACTATTACTGATGCCAATTTAGAGCCTCTATAAGAGTCTAAGGTAAAGAGATTCTCCATTAAGCTAGGACCTTGTCCTTTTATTCCTAACAACATATAAAATTTCCAAGTATTTGATGATGACCAATAGATCATTCAATTTCTAACCAATTTAGGATAATTTGAGTCCCAAATCGTCGATGACAAGGAAGTTGGTCATCTCTGCCAAGAGCAGTTAGATGAGGAAGGTATACACCAACTCAAATAAAATCATCTCCCAACTAATTTGGTATCCTTATAAATACCATTTTTTATAGATCCCAAAGCCCAATAGCTAAGTCAACCTAATTTCAATGGTTCTGACTTCAAAAGGGAAAATTTAGGTGATGAGCATAGCCCATTCTACATCAACAATGGCCTCAATTGCAATCTAGAATAAATACAATGGGTGAAGGATTTAATCACCCATTATAGATATTTGATTGTGTGGACATATGAATAAATTAAGGTCTATGATCCAAAGGTCATAAATCATATAATTCCATTGAAACTAGACCATAAGCCATTCAGATAGAGATAAAGACTAGTAAATCCCATCTTAGAGCCTCTCATTAAAAAAGAAGTGGAAAATTTGTTAAGTGAAAGGATATTCTTACTAATCAAACATTCTACCTAGGTGTCTAATTTAGTTCTAGTAGGAAAGAAAAGTGGAGAGATTAGGTTATGTGTTGATTTCATAAACTTGAACAAAGCTTATGAGAAGGATAAATATCTCCTCCCTTACTTGGATGTGGTGATATAGATATTTAGTGGATCTAAGATGATGTCCTTCTTGGATATATTTTTAGGCTCCAACTAGGTGTTAGTACAATAATAGGATAAGATGAATACTACATTTACTACAAAGTGGGGTATGTATGCATATAAAAGGAAGCCTTTTAGCCTAATAAACTTAGAAGCCACCTTTTAGCAAGCCATGGATCATGAATTTAAAGGATTAATATGTAAATATATAATCATGTTTATGAATTATTTTATAATGTTCTCCAAGAATAATAATGATCATGTAGGCCATTTTCAGTTAATCTTTGAAAGATGCAGGAGGTCTGACATCTCGCTAAACCCAAAAAAGAGCATATTTTGGACAACTAAAGGAAAGCTATTAGAGGACATCATTACCAAAGAAGGGATCATCATTGATCTAGATAGAATCCAAGGAATTTCAAATATTTCACCACCAAATAACAATAAATATATCAAGTCATTATTTTGGAAGATTAATTTCATAAGGAAGTTTATTTCTAGATTTGTAGAAATTGTGAGACCTCTGAATGCAATGCTTAAACAAGATTCTAAAATAGAATGGATAGCTAAGGCCCAAAAGTATTTTTAATATATTAAATACAAAATATCTTAGGCCCTAATACTAATTATCCTAGATTTTATGAAGTATTTTTATTTGTACTCATTTGCTTCAAAGCATATAATTATTGTTGTCATAACACAGAAGAAATATGAGATTGAGCATCTAATTGTGTTCATGAGCGTGAATCTGAAGGATGGAAAAATTAGGTACTCCGTGATTGATAAATATATATTCACTCTTTTCAAAGTAGTGAAAAAAAATTGAAACTACATCCTAAGGAAAAAACTATTGCTATCATGTTTGATCCTACTGTCAAGTTCACCTTGTCATAATATGAACTAAAAGAACATAGAGGTAAATGGATGGCAAAGTTATAGGAGTTAGACATATAAATCAAGCCTACTAAGATCATTCAAGGTCAAGGCATTATCTAACTCATGAATAAACCTAATCCACAAATTACTATTGAATAGGTATTTAAATCCTAGGTATCCATAAGGGAATGGTATACTAACATAATCTAATATCTACTTACAATTACTTGTTGGAGGTCTAGATTACACCCTTGCTAGAATTAAAAGTGTTTAGGTCCCACTTCAAAATCTAGCTCAACATGGGACTAACCCTAGTCTATGGATATCTTATAATGGGGTTAGCCAATATAGCTCCTTTGATGCATCATTTTACCTCATTCCCACTACTAAAACCTAGTAATGACCCAAGAAAAGGGAGAGAGATATAACATAAAAGGGAAACCTAAGATAAATATGGTGATGTACCTAAACTATGGTTGATCCACTTTTATTGAATCTTAAACACTAATGAAACAAGCAAAAGGCTAGATCTAGGATTCTAAATATCTATCGTACATCATTATTTCATGTAAAGGTTCACCAAATGATCAAGAGCTGAGGGAAGTGATGGAGAGGTCTTATGCAAGACACTAACTAGTCATATTATCCACATGTGGTCTTCAATAAAAATATGTAGAATATTAAACATGACATGCATAACAATATTAACTAGTAACTAGGTGAGATCAAGACTTAACAAGGGATAAAAACTCTACCACATATGCAAATCTGACATGTACACACTATACTAGAATAATAAAATCTAAAAAATAGTAATTTATTAATCTCAAGAGGTTACAAGCTCCATCTTGATAGATTTTAGTCATGCCCAAGAGAGGGAGTAGAGGGATACCAAGAGGATATAGAGGGGTCCATTTTTTTTCTAAAAAGCCTCTATATATATAAAAAAAAAAGATAAATGAGAATAATGCATTTGAGAGTGAATAAAAGTCATCAAGATCAAGAAGTGAGGTGATAACTCATTGATTGGTTTATATATGCATCCTTTGATCAATAAATGGACCTCATTTTATCCCAATAGTCCTCAATCTCCTCTCATTGGCTGATAAATGCCACTAGAGACAAAGGTTTGTTATGCATGATTATAAAGTTTGTTTGAGTCAAATTAATACCCTTAATTACTTCAACTACTAGTTCACCACCTTGGGACCCTAATTCTACTTGACATGTTCATGAAGATCAAATATTTGAATATTAAAACTGATAGTTCCATGTTATAAATGATAGTTTGTCAAGCTATGATTGTGTTTGAAGGATGAGAATCCCCACGATATCTCATTTATCTGCCCCTACATGGGAAATTGAACCTGGGTCCACTATAAATGAAATCTAATCCAAACCATTGGTTTTATTATAGTTTTTATTGACAAAATAAATTCATCAACTACATGTTCTTGAATTGATAATAAGTTACCACCCCCTTGGTCTATATTAGGTCTAAAATACCTATTTTACCACCATAGAGCTCTACTAACAATGCTTAGCCTCGTTTCATTATTCAAACTATTAACCCTTTTTCTATATTAGGTTTAAAATACCTATTTTTTCCATATAGATATTTAATGGTGATGTTATAACTTGCAATTTCCATCTGGTTCATCCTAGACTGAGCTCAAATTAGGTTCCTTCATATTTACCTTGCCTAAGTTGAATAGTACTTTGTTGACTTCCATCAAAATGTCTTGGGCTCATACTTTACTTATTGGCTATCAACCATGACTCAGAATATTGACATTTTGACTCATCCATGCACCATTAATCTTGATTAGTATGATCAAGTGAGATCTGTTTATCTTGCCCTTGACTTGTCAACTCTGTCTAAGCTAGTGCCACATGTCAATCATGCATTAGTTTTAGGATCCTACTATCAATCTATTAGCTTTACTTCTTATACCACATGTCAATTATGAATTGATTTCAAGATCTCAAGGTCAATCTATCATCTTTATCACTTATGCCACATGTTGGTATCTTGATCTCTTTGACCTTTTGACTTGTCTTGTACTGTCAAATCAAGATGTATGATGCAATGCATATTGTCAGATCTATTGGGACCCACTATTTGAAATCCAGTGATAATTCATGAGATTAAATTTGACATAATTTCTCATGTCAAATTATGTTCATGTGACCATAATTTATGTTCATGACACCATCAAATTTAATCTCAAAAGGGTTTGTTTTACTTGAGCTTTATTTTGACATTTACGTGGATGTCTCTTTCTGCTGGTTCAAATTTGAATCTTGAGATAGAAAGATCACATGGACATGAAATTTTTAGATAATTTTATTAGCATGAATAAATCCATGTTAATGCAATATCTAGGTTGGTAATTCTTTTTAAGTTGAATTTATAAAATGCATAAGTGGACTAGTCTATTTGCTCCTATGTGATGTCTTGGTGATGGTCTAGATCTAAAACTTACACAACTCATTTTTTGATCATTATATCAAGGTGTTGATTATTTTATAAGTCTTTTGAAACCTATTCCATTCTCTTTAATTCTTAGAACATATAATAACCTAATTGGATTCCTCCATTTGCACTCTGGACCTATTTCTAAGCCATTGAATCTTATATTTTATCAAACCATGAAAAAGCTTCATATGTGGGCCAAAATTTCCAACATATTTGGTGACTCACAAGGGTTGCATTAATATCTATGAAAGAGAATCCAGACCATGTTGCCTTATATAGTCCATTGGGCATGGATTCTCTACTTGGGTCTAACATATTGGCCTAGATCTAACACTCACTACCAATCCTTTAGATAACCTCCTTTTGAAACAATATAAAGGCCAAAAAGAGTAAAACAAAAAAAGTGCCCAAGGAACTTATTGAAGGTAAACTAACCTAGAAAAAAATAGGGACAACAAAAAAATCTGCTAAAGTAGCACTTATAGGAATTTGAACAAAACTATCCTAATATATATAGCTTAAAACTATGTGTACCTTTCCTCCTAGATCAAAAGAAAAGTTTGATAACCTTATTACATCATGTAATGAGTAAATTAATGAGGCATGCAGCTCCTTAACCCTTTTAATTTATTCATTCTCCTTCTTTGTTGTATCTACCAACTTTATTGGCATGATGTTCAATAAGAACTAGGCAACTCCAAATAGGCCAGCTATGTGTATATAGATAGTCTTAACTTTTCCATATGGCTCCTCGAATATGACCTCCAATATTGGTTCAATAAGGCATACCTACTTGGTTTCCATGGTGTCCTCAATAATATTAGGCTTCTCCTTTGATTGAATTTCTTCAAGCTCATCAAGGAGATTTGCATATTCTGCCAAATCTTGGTCATTGTCCTCCATGGGAAACTCTTTGTCCACCCTCTCAAGCATTTGATCCTTTTTAATAAGATATATCCCCATTACATCTATGACTTCCATTCATACCAATATCTCATCAAAATCAACCTTCTCATTCTTCTTGGTCATCCCCAGAGTATCACTATCTTCCTAAATCTCCAAAACTTTAATGGAATCTTCAAGTGAAGATTCAACTTGTTTCACTATCTAATCGTCTAATTTTTCCATCTTAATTTCATAAATATCACTTATGAAATCATGGTACAACTATTGACAATGGCCTTCTTCTTTATTAATTCTCTATACCTTAGTAATGGTTCTATATGAGTTATTCTCATGGATACCTTCCAGAGAAATATGAGCCTATACTTGATTTATATCAGCTACCAAAATATCTTGATAAAACTCTTGATTTTGGATAGTTGATATGTGATCAATAAGTTATTGAGAAATAACCTCTTGATGCACATCTGAGACTTCTTCCTATTGAATCTCATCTCCAACTTTCACTTTTTCCTATAATTCATCTACTTTAGCATCATGAAATAATAAAACATTCTCACTTTTTCCAAGTGGTGTTCTAATAATGATCTCCTCTTCTAACTCTAACAATCCATCATTATTATTTATGAGTTCAACATGGATTTCACTACTTACCTCTTTAAGGAGTGGCAAAGGATATTCCTGGGATGATTCCAAGAGAGATGAGACATATGTGGAGCTCCTTGGTCCAATTAATTATATTTGATAGTCATGTCCTCATCCTTCTTTTTCATCCTACTCTGGATGGATTTCCAAGATGGAAATGACCTAGATTCTTGAGGAGGGAGGGATGGGGTTTAATGACTTTGGATTTTCTTGACTACATGATTTGGTTTTAAGATAGGAAAGATAGAGGTCCTTCTTAAACCTTATGATTCTAGTTCTCCTCTTCTTTCCTTGTATTTATCTTTTTCTCTTAGAATAACTTCTCTTTAAGGTGTTGAGTGGATTCATGAAGATAAGGAACACAAGAAGACTCCTGAGGAGGGATGAGAGAGGTTTTCATAGGTTCAAATCTTACTTTATCTTGGGTTATCAAATCTAGACTTTCCTTATTTTTCCCACCCCATGACTTCACCACTTGGTTCCATCTTGGAACCTTGAAGGACTTCATAAAGGTTTCTTAAGAAAGGATGGAGTCTTGGATATCAACAATAGGATGTTCCACAATAATCTCCTTCTATTTTTGACATCTCTCTTAGATAGATATTTAAGAAGGAAAGGTTTGAGGAACACATGAGGAAATTGTTATACTCAAAAGGTCACTTAGAATGGTCTCATAAGGAGGAATGGGTGGCACATAAGAAGGCTGAGGTGGTGTATATGAAGGCACATAAGATTGGTTAGGCTAGACCTATTGTTCCTCAAGGCCTTTTAGCTTGTCCTCAATTCTTTGAATGTAACCACCTACATACATCATCTCACCTATGAGATTGTTCTAATTTTCTCTCTCAATAGGTGCCCATTCTTCTTTTATTTGTTGGAATGACTCTCTCACATGATGAATTAGGTGAGTAGAGACATCTTAGCCATAACATTTTTATGAGCACAATTATATTGCATGCTTGTCAAGGTTTATTAAAGTTTACTTAAGTGTTGGTATGGATGGCTCATCATAGGGTTGATGAGGAGCAATATTATGATGGGCTTGTTATTCATATGGGATATTAGGATAATATCCTTAAATATATGATTGATATTGGTCCCCATATTGATAGTGAGGACCATAGGGAAGGTAAGATCCATTCCCTTGATAATAAAGATCATGAAAAACTTGACAAGGTTCCTCATAGCTTTGACAAAAATCTTGGTAAGGTTGATTATGCTCATATGGATCATGAGGACCATATTGGGGCTATTGATAAGGACATGGATAATAGGTATATTCACCATATCTATTCATATTAACTCATATGTCAAATGAGATTTAAAAAATTGACTAAGATCTCTAATGAGACATACCTAGTTTTCTCATAACTAAAATATTTTATTTAGAGTCACCATTAGTGCTAACTTGCTTAATTCTAAAATCTTATTAGAGGAAAAACACACCAAGATCTTTCCACTCTCTTGGAACTTTGTCCCACTATCCATGATATAAATATTTGAGGTCTATATTGCACCCTAGCTAGAAGCAAAATTGTTTAGGTGCTACTTCCAAAAATAGCTCAACATGGGACTAACCCCAATCTTGTGGATATCCTATAATGGGGTCATACCTCTAGGATTTTTAATGTGTCTAGCTCTTGTGATGCATCATTTTAGCTCATTCTCATTACTAAAACCTACTAACGATTAGGGAAAAGGGGGAGAGAGATAATATGAAAGGGAAACCTAACCTAAAGATGGTGATACACCTAAATTATGGTTGATCCACTCTTTTTAACTCTTAAACACCAATGAAACAAACATAAGGATAGATCCAAGATTCCAAATATCTTTCATACATCAGTATTTCATTTATAAATTCTCCAAATCATCAAGATCTAAGGGAAGTGATGGAGAGGTCTAATTCAAGACACTAACCAATCATAGTATCCACATGTGGGATTCAATTAAAATATGTATAATATTAAACATGACTTGTATAAAAAAATAAAATAGAAACTAAGTGAGATCAAGACATGAAAAGAAAGAAAATATCTATCACATATGCAAATCTGACATAGACACACTATACCAGAATAATGAAATCTAAAAAATAGTCTTGTATTCATTTCAAGAGGTTACAAGCTCCATCTTGGCATAGTTTAGTCATGCCCAAGAGAGAGAGTAGAGGGATACCAATAGGATATAAAGGGATCCAATTTTTGGCTCAAAATCCTCTATATATAGCAAAGAGAGAGAGAGAGAGATGGGAATAATACATTAGAGAGTGAATAAAAGTCATCAAGATCAAGAAGTGAGGTAATAATTCATTGATTGCTTTTTGTATGCATGATTTGATTAAAAAATGGACCTCATTTTGTCCCAATAGTCCTCAATATCCTCTGATTGGTTGAGAGATTCCACTAGAGACAAGGTTTTGTTATGTATGATGGCAAATTCTATTTGAGTGGAATCAATGCCCTTAACTACTTCTCCAACTACCAACTCACCACCTTGGGACCCAAAGTCTACTTGATATGTTCATGAGAATCAAATCCTAAAACTAATAGTGCCATGTTATGAATGGAGGTTTTTTGATCTATGACTATGTTTGAAGGATGAGAAGCCCCACCATATCTCATTTATTTATCCCTACATGGGAAACTAAACTGGGTCCACTATAGATTAAAACCAATCCAAACCATTGGTTTTCCTATAGTTTTGATTGACAAAAGAAGTTCATGAGGTGCATGTTCTTGATTTGACAATATATTGTCACCCCCTTGGTCTATATTAGGTCTAAAAGACCTATTTTACCTCCATGGATCTCTACTAGCAATGTTTGGTCTCATTTCACTATTCAAACTATCAACCCTTTCTCTATATTAGGTCTAAAAGACCCATTTTGTCCTTGTGGAGATTTAATGGCAATTCTAGATCTTGAAATGTCCATATGATTCAGCCTAGATTGAGATTGAGGTAGGTTCCTTCATATTTACCTTGCCTAAGTTGAACAGTGATTTATCGACTTCCATCAAAATGTCTCGAGCTCACCCTTTTCTTATTGGATATCAATCTTAACTCAAACTATTAACATTTTGACTCATCCACATACCATTGATATTGATCAGTATGATTGAGTAAGATCCATTTATCTTTCCCTTGACTTGTCAACTCTATCTAAGTTGGTGCCACTTGTCAATCATACATTGGTTTTAGGATCCTTCTATTAGTCTATTAGCTGCAGTGTTTATGCCACATGTCAATCATGCATATATTTCAAGATCCTTCTATCATTTTTTTTTAATTTTAATGCTTGTGTCATGTGGTGGTATCTTGAGCTCTCTAACCTTTTGACTTGTCTCACACCATTAGATCAAGATCTATGATTCAATGTGGATCATTGGATTCACCGGGACCCACTATTTGAAATCTAATGACTACTACACAAGATTAAATTTTACATCAATGTTCTCATTAAATGACATTCATACAACCATCATTGATGTTCATGCCACCATCAAATTTAAGCTCAAAAGGGTTTGTTTTGCTCAAGCTTTATTTTTATGTTTACACGGACTTCTCATTCTACTAATTCAATTTGAAGCTTTAGATCTTGAGATATAAATATCACATAGACATAAAACTTACAAATCATGTTCATGGTATGAATAACTCCATAACACTACAATATATTGGCTGGAGATGCTTTTTTAGGTATATTTATAAAATACATAAGTGGACTAGTCCATTTTCTCCTTCGTGACATCATGGTGATGGTCTAGCTCTAAAACTTGAATAGCTCATCTTTTGATCATTCTCTCAAGGTGTTGATGATTTTCTAAGGCTTGTATAACCTTTTCTATGCTCTTGAATGTTTAGAACATATGAAAACTTTCTTAGATTCCTCTGTTTGTACTTATAAATCCATTTTTAAGCCATTAAATCTTATACTTTGTCAAACCATGTAAAAGCTTCATATGTGGGCCAAAAATGGCCAACAGTACTTATTCCCTAGAATTCAATAGATGATGAAGGAGAATTTTTAGGCTCAAAGATACTCACTAAATGATCAAGAAAGGAGTTCTCTATATGAAAAACTATGAAAGCATCTATCTTAGATGTGTATCTTTAGAAGAAGCTAAAGAGATTCTAGAAAACTAACACTAGAATATAGGTAGTGGTCATCCATCTAGGAATACCACAACTCACAAGATCTTAAGAATGGGATACTACTAGCCAACAACATTGAAAGATGCTTATGCTCATGTAAGGACATGCCATGAATGTCATGGATTGAACTTATTGAGGCTTCTCAAGGTTGTAAGAAATTGATTATTAATGAAAGAGTACCTCACCTCATATCCTTCTAGCCCTTGACTAAAAATGGCAATTGGCTACTCCATTACTTCACCATTCTTTTGCATCAACATAGCTGATATGTTGTTAATGTTAGAAAATGTATACAAAGTGAAGTCCTTGGAGAAATCAAGATTAAAGAGTGAGAGTGATTGGGCAATGGCTTTTTTGATGGCTTCAAAATTTATCTTACCTTCATCTAACTAAGCAAACACTTGTATTTTATTCATCATGGTGGTGATAGGATTGACCAAGTTTGTAAAACTAGGTATGAACCTTCTCATGAAGTTGATCTTCCCAAAGAAGATTTAAATCCCCTTCCTATATTTTGGTAAGGATAAATCTAAGATAACACTTACTCTAGCAGGGTCAATGGATAATCCCTCTTTTAAAACTATATAACCTAGTAGTTTGCCTTCATGCATAGAGAACACACATTTTTTGGGATTTAAAGAGAAACCATACTTTATGCATCTCTAGAATATTAGCCTCAAATGGTCCATGTGTTCCCTACAATTCTTGGAGAAGACTGTAATGTCATCCAATTAGATCAACACTATTTGATTTAGCATTACTTAGAAGGCCATGTCCATTTCTCTTTAAAAGGTTACCCTAGCATTAGATAATCTAAAAGGCATCTTATGATAAGAAAATATCCCCCACTTGGTGGTGAAGGTAGTCTTGTGTTGGTCATCTTCTCTAACTAGAACTTGGTTATAACCTGAATATTCATCTAAGAGAGAGAAGTGTTACTAACTAGAAACCACTTGTAGGAGTTTCTCCATGGATGGTAGAGGGTAATTATCCTTACAAAAGACCTTATTAAAATCCATAAAGACCACACATAGTCTAATTTCCCCATTCTTCTTCTTGACATGTACTAAATTAGCTACTCATGAGGAGATCTTGATCAGGAAGATGATCTTGGATTCAATAATCTTGGTCAATTCCTTTCTCATGAGTTCTTCTATCTTGGGACTTATAGGCCTCTTCTTATACTTGATAAGATTGGCATTAACCTCTATATATATATATATATATATATATATATATATATATATATTGTGTGTGTTGGGCCTGATTAGGATTAAATCCCCTTAAGTCACTATATTTCCAAGCACAGATGTCTACATATTCCTTACAAAGCTCTATGAAAGCATGCCTTTCAACTTTAGTGCTTACCTTTCCAAGCTTGAGGAGATTATATTCAAAGATAATAACTCTCTCATAGTTTTCTTCATTAGTTAACATCATTGATTTTCCTCATATGGTCCCCTTCATAAAAGAGGCCTTCTAGGGTGACTATCCCTTTAGGAAGATTATTAAACCTTAATTGAACAATTTGCTTCACATATTGATGCTATAATTTTTCTTGGTTGAGGGGGGACAACTCTACTTCTTCTACAATAAACATGTAATCTTTTTGTCATTTTCAAATACCTACCAATGAGCTTCATTATCTAGAACTAATGGTCTTATTACCACTTTGACATGTGGTTGAACCTTGGTCCTTTTCAATTCATTATGGATGTTAAAATGAGCCCCCACACTTAAAATCATGTTAGCATGTTGATTTTGGCCTTTTGGCAATGATTGGATGTTGAAGGCCTCAAAGTCCTCAAATATGTCTCACTCTCTATGTTTATAGGACTTAATTAAAGGGATCTTGGTGGAATTCTAACCTTTGACTTGGTGTACAAACAATTCACTATCCCCATAGACTTGTAATTGCTTGATACTTCTCTTATTATCCCATTTAAGGTCATGGATGAGACCCTCAGATTCTTTTTCATTATAAGAGTAGCTGAATTGGAACCTGTATGAAGAGAAGCACTTATCATTTAAAGGGGATATTATCATGACACTTGAAACTACCCCATGATTTATCCTTGATCCATCAAAGAAAAACTTCCATAGACCACTAGGATCTTCTTGAGGCCTCATGTGGGATTGCATAGGATGGCTTTCTTCATGCAAATAGTAGAAACCCAAGACCTTTTCTTCAACACCTTCTAAAGGGTATACCAACTAGTTATCATTCCATAACTCATCCAAAAACATGTTTGGTACCTCTTATGTATGAGTGTTCAAATCCTATCCCATTTCAAATTCATCTTCATCAATGATGGTGCAATTGATGTTGACATTATCTAGTCCATATGGATCTATATGGAATTGTGTAATGGGCTTAGCTTTGATTGACACTTATGCCCCATACCTTATCTTAAATTCCATATAAGACCAGTCTATTATAATATAGCCCCCTATCTTTATTGTGAACTCTCTAGATAAACATAGTGCAAAGCAAGGAGGCACATCTAAGATCAATACATCTTGAGCCACCAAGAACTAGAAAAAGATTGCAGGGTCCTATTGAGGTTATTGATTATACCAAATGGTTTGGGAGAAGAACCATCAAGTTACAATACTCCTTTAGATTATGGATCATATTTTAGACCAAGTTGATAAGCTATGGACTTTAGCATCACTATGGTACTAGCCCCACTATCCACTAAGCAATTGTTCACTAGATAGTTTCCAATGATTACTAAAATATAGAATGGAGGAGGTTTGACTAAATTACCTGATTGCCCTTCATTAGGTCCTTTGGTTGCATTGGTGAGAATTTCATTCACCTTGCCTGATGGCTTGTTTTAAATTATTGTAACATTAATCCTAGACAAACCCTCCTAAATAATGTCCACCTGAGTAGGCATGGAGAGTATATCCCATATGGTCACACTCACATTTGACTTCTTCATTTTTTCAATAATTTTTATGGGTGAACCACCAACCTTTACATATGCTTTGGGATCCACCACTATTATTTGTTAAACTTGTCAGCCTTGGGGCAAAAAAATATTCCCTTGGCTCTAATTTTTTGGAGGTAATAGAACCTTTGGAGTGACATCAAGTTCACTTGGCTTTGCTAATGAATGAGTAATGGTGGGAAGCTCTTTGACTTCTTCTTGATTACCATCTATGTTCCTCCTTTTAAATCTTATATTTACAGCCACCAAAATGTAGGCTTGGCTAGAACTAGCCTACTGGTTAAATACATATCACTCTTATTATTCACATGTTATCATTATAGCATCCAACTAATTTGGTCTTTGATTAGACCCTTAACCTTGTGGAGGCTCCTCAAGCTTGGTCATCATAGGTACCTCTACATTTTGGTCTATGAGAGCTTGGTTGTATCCAAAGTTAGTAGCTTACTACCATTGATCATTGAAAGCTTGGTTAAGGTCAATATTTGGGATAATATGTTGACCAAAGGACTAGTTCTAAGGCATGGTACCCATTTCTTCTTGAGCCCCATTTTTTTTTAACTAGCACCAAGGTGTTGGAAGAGCTATCAACATTAGGATTGTAGTTATTTTGCCTATTTTATCCATGTTTCCCTTATCCTTAGTTTTGACCTTGGCCTTGACCTTGGTAGTTCCCTTTGTATGGTAGCCCATTTTCTTGTAAAGCCTACTACTGGGGTTGATATAAAATTTGATATGTCTTGTTGAAATCATATTGCCTTTTGACATTTACTAGATCATTCCCCAAATACTAAAACATGATTTTGAGCTCTTGAAAGTTCTTTTGCTATAGTAAATCATTAGATCCACTAGTAGAAGCTCTCTCTTGATTTGGTATAAGGATTTAAACAATTGTTAGTATAAGAGGAATGATATCCAATGGAGGGATAAAAATAGGAGGTGGTTTGATTTCAATAAATAAGGGCATTGGTGGTCTAGGTGTAAGCTTTCCAACTTGAACCAGACAATTTTTTACTTTGATGGCCACCTCATAATCATCTGGAAATATATTTCCTCCCATAGATTAGATCATCACTGCTATGTCACTCTTTAAAGCCTTTAAATACTATAGGAAGGAAAAGTTAGGGGTTGGTCTAACTATGATTGGGATGTTATCCCAAGTTTTTGGAACCTTGTGTTGAAGTCTTGCATGACTTCATGAGGATATCTCCTAATGGAAGTTAGTTGCTCTACAAGTGATAAATGGTCACTTTTATCCTCAAATATTTTACACAAGGCCTCCCCTAATTGGTCCCATATTTAAATTTAGTTAGCAATAAAACCTCTATACTAATCTAGGGACTTTCCTTTGAAATAAGTAGCTAACAAGCTAATATCTCTATTCTCCTTAATGACATTATGGATATTGAAAAAGTTGGCTATGCCCATGAGGTGCTCAGAGGGTGTTGTAGCTTGGTATCTAGTGTAATAGGGAACACTTTTAAGGGATGAAAAGGGGATAAGATCATAGTGAGGAAGGGCTAGAGGGCTTTGGCCATTAAAAATTGCAAAAGATTTACGGATTTTTATGGCTATGCAAGGTGTTAATAAAGGTCTTTTTGTAAAGATAGGCCTTGGAAATGACCTGGGAGCAAAAGTTCCCTGATATGGATGTTATTGGTGAACCTTAATATTTTCATTGAATTTAAAGGTAGTTTAACAAATTCAAAAGGAATACCTCTTAAAACTAACCTTTGTGTTACCTTTAGCATGAGATTAGGCTATTATTCTCCACCAGAGTGTTGATTTTTCCTTTTAGAGTCACCAGATACTATTATTTGGGAGCTTAATTGTTATAAACTTGATCAAACTAGCATCAACATTGATCAATTTTCCATTTTAAAAGAAGTGGGTCCCATCAAGTGTGCTAAAAACTATCATAGGCTCAATTTTCACCCTTCAAGAGGGTTCTTTAGGCCTTTTCCAATTGAGATATATTTAAAGATAAGATATATGTAAAGAGTTGATATTATTACTTCAAAAATTAGTTCCTAAAATATTTTGATAGGGTTTAACCATGTCAATTGAGTACACTTTTTCAAGAGTCTTGATGAGTATCATTGTCCTAAAAAAGAAAGCTAAATTCTAAGATCTGAGAACCCCTTCAATGAGATTGAGACCAAGATATACAAGATAAGAGAGATAGAAAGAAAGGATGTGTGAGCACATTATCTATAAAAATAACACTTTATCTTGGGTCATTAATTGAACTCGAGCCACTAACTTTTTCACCTTAGCCAATGGAAACCTTGCAACATTTTTTATCAATTAGGACACTACCTATGGCTTGTTGAGTGAGAAGGTCCCCACAAGTATTAAGGATGCATTGAATGCTCCCAGCTATATTTCTCAATAATAGACCTTTCTTTTGATCCTTCATGCTATCTCTCACTTGAAACAAAACCTCATGCTCATGGATCTGACCGAATCATGGTTTTGTGCCTTTTAGGTGGCTGTTTGTCAAGACTATGACCATGCTAAAGAATGAATCCCCTTTTCATTAATCATATCTCTACTTTATCTTCATGTTTGGATCATAGGTCTATCTATAGGTGGAAAACTAATCTAATATTATTGGTTTTCCTATATTTTCCATATCATTATAGACTTATAGACCACATAACCCTCTCCTCAATCTAAATAGGTCCAAATAGACCCACTTTATCTTTATAAGATCCAAAATTTTGTTATACTTAGATCCTTCTTTAGAAATGGAAAACCAATCACAAGAAAAAACCCTAGAAGTAATAAAAGGTTGAACCAAAGATCAATATTTATCTCCAATAGTAGTCCCTTATGTTCCTTATACCCTACTACATTAGTTAGACTACTCCATGGTATTTGAATGAGCTTAAATGGCATCAGCATAACCCTAAAAAATCTTGATATCCATGGTCAAAAATAGCTTCTCAACCTCGATTGAGAATCTTGGGCTCACCTTTACTCTAATTGGTTGTCAAAATATGACTCAACTCATTGACACATTGACTCATCTGACTCTATCAATTTTAATTGGTAAAAATGCCTGTGAGACATCAATCCTCTACCATTTTAATGCATCATTTCCATTTGTCATGCACACATTTTATCTTGACATTTTCTAACCCTTTAACTTTTACTAACTATTATATCTGAGTGTACAATTGGAGGTATACCATTAGATCAACAAGGACCCAATATTTGAAAGTCAACAACTAGTCCATGATCTTAAAAATTATGTCCTCACTCATATCAAATGATGTTTTATGATTGTCATACTATGCATTTACATCTTTGAAAGCCTATAACTTAAATCATAAAAGTCATGAATGCACCAAATCTTTAGGAGATGTTTTTGAGACTAAAAGGGTTGAACCCATTTGATTTGTTAGTCTTGGTAACTTTCTAAGTGTGTCTATAAATTATTCAAGTTAACTAGTTCATTCATATCTCCAATGGTATCTTGATGATGATCTAGCTCATTTGGCTAAGTATGGGAAACTTAGCGAAATCTGACTGAGGAGACAACTTTGAACATGCATAACTTCTATCATGCTCTGGTAGATGATCTAAAACTAGGCATGTAATAACTAAGGACCAAGATGAACAAACCTATGTGATCATTTTCTCCTAAAACTACCACACATGTAATAAATGGACTCGTCAATATGCTCACTTAGCTTTACTTGAACTCCTTGTAAACTAGCTAAGTATGGAAACCTAGAAACTTTTGACTGAGAGGCCAACTTTGGATCTTCATATCTTTTATTGCACTCTAGTAGATGACTTAAAACTTAATGTATATGTTTTTGGGACTAATGTGAACAACCCATATTATCGATTCTCCTTGACTCATCTACATGTGGAAATTATGACATCATCAAATTACCTGCTTAGAATTTTTTCCACTAGACCCAATTTTCTCAAAGAACACAATGAAGAACCAAATGGATACCATGCATTTCCATACTTATTTTAAGCACTCTTAACATCCCAAAGGTTGTCTATAACTAGTCTATTTTCTCATCCATTAGCAACCTGATCTATCTAGGTACAAGATTGATATGTAGACTAAAAATGGCCAATAAGAGCATGGTAAATGTATGATTAGGTTATTTTAGTTATTTCTAATGTAATTTCCTACTTTCTAGTATAGTTTGATTTCATAGTGTAGTTTTATAATTTTTATTGTAGTTTATTGCTTTCTAGATTAGGTTTCCTACTTTTTTAGTTTAGTTTTCCATCTTTCTAGATTAGGCATTTTGTTATTTCTTGTGACAATCTAAATTATTTTATTATGACATGACCAAGCTAAAATCTAACCAGTTGGACCCTTATTTTATGCTTAGATATGCATATAATAGAAAGGTAAAATTGTAATGAAATTCACAACTTGGGGCCTATTCACAAACTGGGTATACTTTTGTTTTTATAGTATTCAAGATTTAGGTATGTAATCACAATCATTCTATGTTGTGTCATAATTAAATATTTCTACCAGGTATGTCAAATTTGCTCTCAAATACTTCATATGAATTTAGAAAATTTTCTTATTCCATTAGACTAAACACACTTTTCACATAAATTTTTTTTTTAAAGTGATGATCACTGGTGTAAATGTGACTAGCAGGGATGTTTTGGTAATGATTTATTTTATAACCATACCAGCTCATAGCGATTTCATCTCTCCTCCTTCCATTCAAGTAAAATAGAAATAAAATAAGAAAAATAATTGATGAGTTCAAAAAATAAATCAATAAAGCTAAAAATAACATCTAAGAAAGATCAAAGGTTCACATGATGAAATATGGTGAATGTACCATGCATCATGATCAAAAAACCAAAGGGAAGAGAAGGAAACTAAGGTATCTTTGTCAGGGATATAGATGCCTATCTAGTAGTAGAGCAATACCTAAGCTCTCCTAATTTATTAAAAAACTAGAATGAAACCTACAGCCTCATCAAACCTTTGAAAATCTCATTACAAAAAGGATTCAATGAACTTCACTTTTAGCACACACAGATCCATAAATGAGAAGGTAAGCATCTTGTGTGATTGTACTTAGGAGTCTTTTTAATATCTCTGATTCTAATATTTTTTTTTGGCATAGTTCATGTCTGATTTAAAATTACTAACCCAAGTTATGGGTTCTCAAATACTCAAAAAAATTCCCCATGCAAGTTACCATTTGTTATATCCAACATTCCCCTTTTTCTTCTTGAGGAAATGGGGACCCACTTTTTTGGATCTTGGCCTTATTTGTTGAGCCTTTATTTTATGTGTCTATGCAATTTCTAATAGAATTGATCCTTAGTATTTACACTTAGAATAATAAAGCATGGTATTATACATTTTATGGACTAACTTTATTAATTCCTTTTGAGAGATTTTTGAACTATGCAAGTTTTTTAGGATAGTTTTATTCAAAAAAATTGTTCAAGATTTGTGTTTGGAGATTTTGTTTAGACTTTATACTCAGAAGACTTATTCAAATTTTGATCATCAGGGTTTTTGTATCAAACTTTTTATTTGGAGTTTAGGCATTGAACATTCTGTCTGAATAATTTTTCCAAATGAATTGTCTTTTATTGGACATTTCATATCAGCCTTTTTATATAGACCTTTTTATTGGAGATTATGTTTGGGATTTTTTATCAAAATTGTCTAAAATAGTCATCATCAAATTTATGCAATTTGGGTTTTTTTGCTTCAATATTTTATTCAAAAATTTACTCTGATGGATTTTGGTCTTCAATTTTTTTGCTTAGACATTTTGTTTAGACTTTTTGTTAGCCAGGTCCTAACACAAAACTTAATTCCTGACTGTCAAAATCCTACTAGACTTAACCAATAAAGTAAAAATAATTCTTGATACTTGCTAAGGATACCCACTAACTAAACTAATGAGATTTGAACTATACAAGTAATATAAAACATATGAACATTGGACATTTATAATGCATGAATTGGAATTGAATGTTAAGGCTATATACATGATATGCAGTTAGCAATGTATTTATTGCTCACAAATGAATTCAAACTTCATTTTTATCCTATGAATGAATTCCCTAGCTACTGGTGAATCTATTGAAAACAAATAAGTGACTAATAAAGAGGATTTTTTCCATGGAGCACATAAACAAAATTTTATCACTACGCATAATTGAAATGGTGTCATCATCCAAGACCTTCAAGGGATCACTTCCACCATCCCCATTTTGTATCAAGGATTCAACCAAATTCATAGACATAGTATATGATGAAATTATCTTTGATAATAGGTATGTAAATTACTTAAAATTATTGGATCAAATGGATTATATAAATGTGTTTTCACTAGATATAAATATATCTACCATAGAACATCAATTTATTATAGACTTGCTCTCCCTTAAGAGATGAGCACTACACTTAGTGGTGGCTAAGATTGAGTTGATGCCCTACATTGATCTTCTATGGGATTTATTATTTTCTTTGAAAATTACACAAGACACATTTCTACACCACATGGAAAACCAGACAATCATGGTGTGCATCACTGAAGATGACTTTCAAAGGTATCTATCACTACCAGTTTCAAATGTGTTTTTTTATAAGCATAGATTGGTTTTGTGGAACCAATAAAATTCAATGGACAAGGTACTGAGCTCATGGCTTCTCCCTAGGGAAACAATTATTTATAAAGGAAATAATCCCACCCTTATTAATAAATTTAGAATGGGGGTGTAGATTGTGATGGCATTACTAAATAGGATATATGGCATGTCTAGCATCTATTTTCTAAATTTGGACTGGGTGTCATTAATGTATATAATGATGACCATTAATGTGAATTTTGACCTAGGTAAAATTATCACTTCTAACTAAAAGAACAAATTATTCATAAGAGCAAGTGGCCCACTCTAGATATCCACTTATACGTGATGTCTAATCTCTTAGATACCTTAATGGGCATGGTATATAAAGTCCTTAGAAATATTTAGATCTTGGCCACAAATTATGTCAAAAATTTTATTTGTGACTATTATCAGTTCATTCATATGTATACATATACAAAGAACATGGTTTTAATTGTTGAGGATATCTATCCTCAATTATGGTAGGCAATCCATAGAACTCCACTACCTAGAATTGGGGAAATCATAAGAAAAACACTAGCTGGAAGGGGTAACTACTAGTTTTACCATAATTATATGGTAATCATGATTGTTGATCATAAGTTATACCCCCTTCACCTCCCAAAATATGTACCAAACAAGTTATAAGAGAAATAAATTGCTTATCAACTCTAGTGGAGTGTCGAAGAGGACTTTAAAAAAAACACATTCTATGGGTCACACATGATCATTAGTAGAATGTGATACGCATAGAGGAAGCACTTTAGAGAGAGGTAATAAAATAAAGATATATCACTTTCCCAATATGTCATAGATGGATAGGGATCCCCATTTTCATATACAAAAGTATATTTAGGGCTTTGACATCCCATACCAACATGTCCCTTATGACCATAATTTTATATTTTTGAATGCAAAGGATGATTCTCAGGTATTAAAATAGACACAAGTTGTAGGCTTGAAGGAAAATAATTTGAGGATAATTCATCAAGAGCATTCAATTTTAGTGAAATAAATGAATACAAAGTTTCCACCTTCTAAAGGATGGACAACTTTAGATTTTTGGAACAACCAACCCCCATAGCAGATAGAGGTGCAAGGGGAGCCTTCATAGCAACTTCCCTTTTTATTAAAATTTATTAATAAAGAGCCTAGGTTGACTAAGCATGATCCCAAGGGAGCTATAAGGGATCCCATTCATCTAGATTCCTCTAAGGAGGAAGAATAAGAGCACCCATTTGTAGCTACATTACAAACACCTACAACTACCCCCTTAATTACAAGAATCTACACTACCATGGGTAGCTATAGAGGAATTGACTACCAAAATTTAACAAGGCTCCTCCTTGGAAGAAAAGACCATAATTTTATATAAAAGGAAACCAAGGGCTTCCCTACCAAAGATTCCAAAGATGGATCAATCATAGAGCTTGCCTTCAATTCCTCAACAATAAGGGGAAGAAGAGTAAGAACTTGATGAAGAAGAGGAGTTAGAAAGAGTTGAGGCATTAATCCTTATGATTGATAAAGGGAAGTCACCAATCATAGAGGATACAATAGGTAAGAAGACTCAACCTTCAGACCCCACTTCCCTAGTTTCTTCATCTATTCCTATTTTTAGTTTAGTTTCACTAAGTATTATTATGAAGACTCCCAATGTGGAAGTTGTCACCTCCACCCCAAATGATTCATTGACCTCTTCTTCTATCTTGCACATTACTCTACTCACACCAAAGGTAGATAAGGATTATTCCATTACCATTGTTCCATCTCTCCCCATAGTGTCATCCACATCCATTATTCCATCTACTCCTAGTATTCCCTTTGGCACTACCATAGTTAGGACCATGAAGAATAAAAAGGCCACCAATAAAGTTGAAATAGCCTTGGCCACTTCCCAACTTCATGTTTCATTTACACAAATCACTTTACCCATGAAAACCCTAAACTTATCCTAAAAAACCATTATTGTGTCCTTAGGCAAAGGAAAAAAGGGAAAACAAGTCATCACGATCCACCACTCCCCTAATATGGAGGTGTGGACTGGTCTAAGATCATTTGGACCTCCCTTCCTGACATAGTCCTCAAAGGAGCTAAAAATAAATAATTAGCAAAAAAATTTGAGAAGGCTATACATAAAGATAAAAAATAAATATACCCTAACCAACTAGTGATTCCTCCATGGGCAATTTATCTAAGAGCTAAGGCATTTCCAAATTCCCAATTTCAAGATTATAGAGATCCCATCAATAATAACCTTATTTGATAAACCCTATCAAATTATTTAAAGGGTCATAAAGAGGAAGTTGGAGGATAAATATGGTAGGGAAATCATTCTAGAAGAAAGGCAAGAAGTATATACCCTATCTAAAAGATCAAATAGGTAGTTGGGGAAATCCACCTACAATGAAGATTTCATATCCTTAACTAAAGCCCACAAAGATGCCATAGTGGCAATATATAAAGGGATGTAAATGGAAATATATGAGCTAGAAGAATAATTAGAACAAATCAAATAATAAAAATAGATAGTTCACATTATAGTAGGTATTAAAATTGAAGAACAAGAGGTGGCATCAAAATGTTTTAATTCTTTAGAGGCACTAAAAGCAATGTGGGCCGAATTAGCCCCTCATATTACCTAAACATACCAATTATTTAATTCTTTGAAAGTAGATTAAAATAAATTAAAGATTTTGATTTTAAATACCACTAATAAGGCCTATATCCACTTTATCCTAATGACATAATTAGAGGCATCTAATTCCCTCAATCTAGTGGTTATTAGAACTCAAGATGCTAGAGAGTGGGTAATAATAGCTAGGGCATTGATGCCCGAGTACCAAGAGCATGAATCATTAATTTTTTATATTTTAAATAATTTGAAGTTTTCAAAATCAAAATATGTTATAGGTAAGTTAATAATTAGAATAAATTTTAATTGACTTATTCAAGAAGCTTCGAACAATTTAAAGCAAATTTTACAATGGCTACCATTAGAAGACATTGAAGCAAAATTGATCTTTGTAAGGAAAAAGGTAACTAAAATTAAAATTTTCAAAATTAACTTTTAGAATAGAAAGTAAAAATATGCAAATATATTAGGATAAGTTGGTAGGGTACATAGACCCTCATTGATAAACTTAGATATTATATGGTAGCAAAACGATGTAGTGCATAAATATTTTCTTGAGTTAGAGGCAAATAAGAAGCAAAATAAATTTTCTACATCTAATTATACACTGATGTATATAGTCACCACTCCTATTAAATTTAATTCATCCATACAAACATCTACTCAGCCTTATGGGCCAATTTTGTGTTAGAGGTACAATCACTAAGAGGGGGGTGAATCAATGAGCCCAAATAATTTAAATTCAATTTTAAACATTTTAAAACTCTTAATCAGTTACCACAAGAATTCATTAAGCATACACATCATTCACAATAATGAACAAGAGAGAGAATGCAAGATCAACACTAGAACCTTCAATTATACTACTATCCTATAATAATAATAACCAATTTAGACTAGTAGTAACTAATCAAGGAATTATCATCCCTTATTTTAGTAAGACTAAAATCCCACAAGGAGCTACTACACCTATCTAGATGAGCTACCACAACAACTAGACCTTTAACAAGTTTCACCTTGTAAGGAGGCTACAAGCCCCTAGATATTGATCAACCATAACAACACCTATGAATAACTCCACCTTTTAATTGATTTCTTCAACCCCAAATGATGGGCCTCTGATTATCACTCTTTACCTTCTAAATAATAACTCTATCACCACATCAATAGCATGACCAAATGGTCATACACATGGAACTCAATCTAATCTACTCAAAAACCCATCCATTGATCACACTTACTCTCCTTCACCTCTCAACACTTCACTCTAAACCACACACACAAGTCTCTCTCAAGTATAGATGCCATCATCTTTGGTTTCACTATTTATAGAGCATTTATTATCATCAACATCTTGGTCAGACATTAGGCATGCCTGAACACTTAAGTAATATTTCAAATTAAGACATAGGTTAAAATAATCTTCATAGGTTTTCCATAACATCTATGGGTAACCTTTAAGCAGCTACACCTTTCAATTAGGCCCTTGTAGCTCTTATAGGTCTCATAGAGACCTATTCTCCCATTTAGTACTTCATCAAGAAACTAAGAACATAGGAACACTTTTCAACTCATGGAACCATGCCACATGATCTATAGGTCCCCTTTAAGTTAAAACATCCATCATATCACTCTTTTTCTAACTCCCAATTATCTCAAACAACTCTCTGTACACAAAGTCATTATGAATTAAAACATGGTTAACTTCTAACCCTTCATTCATATTGCATATGATTGGTTAAACATTCATAATGAAAATAGATTGTCATAATGGATTCTAAAACACTCCATAATATCCAATTCATCAATATATATTGAAATAACATCAAAACAAGATCGAATAATCTCCTCGGGTCACTTGTAAGACATACATGAAAACATAGTCAACTTTGAACCTTCATAACTTTGACTATATACACTTTTAAATCTTCTAATATATTTCCAAATGTGCCTTGGATTCCTCTAAAAAAATTCTTTTTACACCATAAGAAAATTTTACATGTATATAAATATATGGCCCAAAAACTAGACACTCATCTTTCCTCTATTAAATTCAAAAATTTGAATTCAAATGGTCACAGTTAAACATTGACCACTTTGTCCTCATCTCATATCCTTATTTATCTGATTAAAGATGCACCATCTATATTATTCAAAATTTAAATCATATTTCACCACTACCTAAATGTTAAAATTTGAACAACTGACTTTATTTCATGCAATCTTGACCACATACACACTGTCGATCTCCTTTACATAACTCGATCTTTATTTATATTAAACATTAGACACCTTGAAATCACCTCACTCAATATGCACCATTAATTTGTATATGTACAAAAATATTATCACCATTATATCTTAAAATAATCCTAATCTTTACCTTTACTCAATGTTAAACTTCAAACACTTGTCCTTATCTTGTTGCTTCCTAACACTTTGGAATAAACACTCTCTATTGATCCTTTTATAAGGACATCTACCTTTAAATTCATTAACCAATAGAACCTTTGACTCATTTGAATAAACACACACCATATATCTTCACTTTATTATCACCTATGAGCAATTATATATCCATTTGGTCTCGATCTTTAACATCGTGAAAAATAGACTAAGTATGGGGACCATTTCTATTTGCTTAGAAGGCCAACTTTGCACAATCATATATTTTATCTCGATCACTTGCATGTTCTCAAAATTTAACCATATAAACTAGGAAAAATAATAAACAAACCCATATGACTATTTCTTCCTAAAACATCCACATGTGCAAGAAATAACTCCATTAATTTTCTCAATCAAATTTTTCTACCACAGAGCCAACTATGTCAAGAACTATCTAGAAGGCCAACTTTGCACATGCATAAATTTTGATGTGCTTCAGTGCATGACCTAAAACTTAGTGCATAACAACTAGGAACAAAACTAATCTAACCCATATGATCAAATCAATTTTAAACTACCACACATGCAAAATATGACTACATCAAAATGCTTACTCAGCTTTTCTTACAACATGCAAATTTGGCTATGGGAAAAAACTATCAAACTTATTGGGAGCCCAAATTTGCTCTTACATATATTTTATCGCACTTAGTTACATGAAATTAGATTTAGTACATAATATATTATCTCATAACTAAATTCATACGTATATCAAGTTAATTCTAAAATTTTCATACGTGCAAGATATGACATCACCAAACTACTTACTCAGCTTTGTTTGAACATATAACACACTATCAAAATACCTGGGAGCCCAACTTTACACACACATATCTTTGGTTGATATTTATCGCATTACTTAAGACTTGGATCATATAAACTTGGGACTAATTTGATCACAATTATATGACCAAATCCCCCTAACTCATCCACACATGGTAATTATGATGTCATCAAATTACCTAATCATATTTTTTGCTACTAGACCCATTTATGCCTAGATAAACAAAATGAAGACCCAGGTGAATTTCACTCATGCACACAAGCTCTCCAATCATACTTGACCACTGATAAGACCCCTTACACATTCTCAATATATCATACTCATCCATAATAATCTTAAACCATGCCAAAACTAAAGATCAACCAAGCCTTCTTCAAACACATTTCACACTTTATCATTGTCACTTAGACTATCAAGGAACTTCATCCACTCACCTGGACACCTTCATGACATCATTAAAAAGTATCCAACATTTTTTTCATGTACATTATAATATCGGCATCAATTTTTATATATAGTTTTATTATGATTCAAACTTATTATAAAAGTTGCCTACTTATTTTGAAAACATGCACATGTTACATGATTTTGTAAAGGTTGACTTTAACTATTGACAAATGTAAGATAAATTTATATAGTTTTGTAACTATAGTTATAATTGAATTTATAACTAACATGTAACCAAATTTTTCATGTACTTGGAGGATGAGGAGACCCTTCCCCAAATCTATAAGATCATATGTAACCCACAATTTTAAAGGGTTGGAGAATTTCAAAATACAGGAGTAGAATCAATTTTGACTTTTATTGAATGTTTTTGTGTATTTTATTTCTAATATTTATGTATTTAAACTTATCTTATTTTGGTTTTATGATTCAATAATTCTTAGTGTGCAAAATTTGTGAGGAATTTTTTATCGTCATGATTGATATGTTGGTTTTATATTTGTAATAACTATTGAATGATTAGAAATTAAATTGATTATTGGTAAACAAGTTGATTGATTCATATTTTTGAGTGTGTAGAGGTGTTTTCATTTATGTAATTTTATATATATGTGAAATAATTATCATAGATACCTCACTTGTCTAAGCCATAATCTCCTAAGTAAGAGTGTGCAACAACTACTCTAAAAGGAGTAACCTTTGACTAAACCCTGTGAGTTTCCTATATCAAAATTATCCTAGACTACTTGACCATGTTTTATTGTGTCTGTGAAATAGTTTCTAGCAATATAGATTAGTTTTGAAATCACTTGCCCACTTAAGAATCCATCCTGAGAGGTGATTCTTGAAGCCATAGAATCTATCTTTCCTTCTCTACCTTTCCCTCCTTTTTGAGTTTATTTTGATACCTACCCACTCTATATTAACAACCATATAGATACTAAGTCATCTAGATTTTAACTTTGTTTTATAAACCACACCTCCATTAATAATCCTTGTTAATAACTTGCATGCCCTACCTATTATTTGATCACTTGGTTATTAAAACTACATACTTGCAACTTGTACCTTGGAGTGGAATTCACCTCCATTAAGATCCTAAAACATTAGAGGCTATATCATTATGATTTGGTGTGCATAAAAATTGCATCAACAGTATCCTTCTCTAGTTCCATGACTAGATTTAGGTTATCACCTCAAGGTTTTAGGTTTATTTTTGATATTTAACACTATAGTTTTTGAGTAAATTCATTGAGAGTCTATATTAATTGATAACCTATCCAACTATAAATTATTCCTATCCTATTGACATCCTCCACATATTAAAATTGACATTAGGTTGGTGGTATATGAAATGAGGTTCTTTAACTCATCTAGACTTCATAGGCTTTCCTTATGATATGTTACCTTTTGAGGCCAATTCATCATTTGAAGATATTAAGGTAACTTTTCCCATATTCATAACCTTTATAAAATCTCTTTCTTACCCTTGACTTCAAACCAAGTAAATAATCTCCTTTTGGTTAAGCAAAAAACCTTATCCTCTTATCACTTTATAGGTGACTTTTAGGTAGTTTGATTACATTCTAGGGTTTAAGGTCTTCACTCTCCAAAATAGTGATCATCTAAATACTAATTGTATTATTGAGAATCTAGATTATTTTTAAAATATACTCTCAAGTCACTATGACTTCACCACCTACAATGTTCAATATTTCCCTCTCAAAGTGGTTGTAGGTGACTATTTAGAGAAGAATCTAAGCATTAGGAATTGAATTTTTTATTACACTTTATCATGGCCTTAAAGATATCCAAATCTTATTTAATGTTCATTTTCACTATCCCAAAAAGTCTAATTCCCACTTCATGACCTTTTCAACCTCTTGCCTTCTTAAATATATACACAAATATGTGTAAATGTATCAAGTATGAAGACCCTATCTCCTTGACAATCTCCTCACTTGCAAGTGGTTAGGTTTTTTCAATGGTTTGTGACTCCTATCCTCATATTCATCGACACTAATTCATACATCAACCTTTTTCTTGTTTTGATGCCAATTACCTTTCAATCCAAAAGGGGACCTATAGGTCTCCTTGTACTGAATATTAAAAACCTCTAACACTTTTAACTATCAATTCTTTTCTGACCTATTTATCACTCTCTCAATATCTTATATACCCTTTTACTTAGCATATTTCATCTTCAAATCTTATATTTACTTATATAGATAGTGTATGCAGTTAGTTTGTATGCAAGTTCTCTATAGGAGAGTTGGAGCTCATAAGTCCATTCATGCATGTTGATGATCTTCCATAGGACCATTTAGTGTCAAATGAATTTATATGATTCTATTGATATACTTTTTAATGGTTTGAACACATCAATAAAACTTAGGCTCCATAGATATTCACCTACAAGTCTGCAAACTTGTGGATGAATGAAACTTGTCCAAATCCCTTGTTAGCTAGTACATTGAGTTTAAAACACTTGTATTGAGTTACAACATGTTCAAAAATGTCCTCCTTATATGATATCATAGATATTTATTTCCAATTGAACCAAACGTGGCATTCAAACTTATAGAAGACTATATAAAATAGACCATGTGTCCAAAGAGCAAAACACTTAAAGAATGCATATAATAAACACATTCTAAGGCATCATACATGAGCCTTATGAATTCGAGGAATATTTCATGGAATTTGAGGCAATTATAACTCCTAAAGGTGAAAAACATCTCAAACCAACCAAAAACACACTTGTAGCTGATTGATATGCTCACATACTTGAGATACTTTTCTTCTTATTGAAGACATTTCATGAAGATGAATTAGCTGATGAAAATATAATTTAAGATATCCCTTTTACCTCTATAAACATCCCTCAAAACAATTATTCTTCATTAAATTTTGAAGTAGATAAACATAATCAAAATTAGACCCTATTTAGATGGACAAGGCATAATGAC
>JARHVA010009844.1:0-117500 GCA_037957365.1 Torreya grandis
TTCACATTCAATTTCAAGTAATATTGTTATAATTTTTACAATTTTAATCAATCATTAGTTATATACTTGTTTTGGTAAATTAATAAAAAGTAATGTAAAAAAATATTAGTGAACCTACATTTTATCTAGAGCATAGACCCGTAGCCTTCCCTTAAGGTTTCATTCTTAATAGGATTTCATTTTTGTACATTAGGGTTTCACACTTGATTTATGAGTTCTCCTTGTCATAAATTAGAATTTAAAGCATCTCTTTTTTATCTTTATGGTTTCACACTCATTTTAATATTAAAGCTTCCTCTCCTAAGATTTTGGTTTGTCCTCCTAATTATATGATTCATTTTTTAATTCAAAATGACTTTATTTTCAAAATTATTAGAGATTTCTATTATTAATATAGGTTGGACCAAAAGCATATTTTTGTTCATTAAAATTCTATACAAAGTTTATGGTATTAGGGTTTTATTATTTTTATTAAATTTTTCCTAAAGGGAAAACTATATATCTATTTTCAAAATAATTTCTTGGTTTTATTTATCTATTATTTTATAAATAAAAACCTAAATTTTATTTCTTAAAATCATTCATGTTTTTATCAGAGTGTTTAGTTCTATATTTGACATTATTAAGACATCTTTTTTTATATATACACTGTTTCATGTTTTATACTTTCTTAATCATTTCATATTTATGTATTTAAAACCAGTTTTTATACCTAATTTTAGATTTCCCATTATAGTAAGTTTTCTCTTAACTTAGGGCAGGAATTATGCTTATGTTTCTTTATATCTTAAAGGTTAGTAAATTTAAAAATGAATGGCCATTGTAAAACACCTAATAGATATCACCCTTTGGATTTCCCATTTTTCCTTCCTTTCCATGGATTATGCTTATACTAATGAATGGAGAAATAGACAAAAAGTATAAAAAATAATTCTATTTATGTAAAGGATGGATATGATTGAGAAATAAATTACTATTATTATGATTATGAAAAGTATTGGTATAATAGTGATAACTATAGAGAAGTATAAGAATATGTTGAAATCAATTCTCCTCCTATACACTCTTTTAATGACATATGATGACATGAGGAAAGTGACAATGAATTACATAATGCATTTTTTATGTTTCTATTATTTAAATAGAGAAAGAAGATAAAATAAAACCATACATAGATGGTACACATATGGTTTCTCATGATTTTTTTGTTTCCAATAATGTTTCTAGTAATACATAAAATATTGGAATTCTTTTTTTGTCAACTTGAATGTCATACTACTTCTTTTCAAATGACAAATCACTCAAATGAATGTGATGTTAATTTCTCTTCTTTTGAAATTAAAAATGATATTAATGTTTCAAATAAATGTAAGTTTTGTCTCTCCTCACTTGAAAATAAATTTCATAATATCTATTATGCTTTCCACGAGACTTTGATTTAAAAAAAATGTTATGCCATTCCTATTCTTTCTCTAGAACCAAAAGGTAATGATAATCCTAATTATACAAAAATATTTCCATAGGATGTGAATCTAATAAATTCGATGATATTTTTTTTGTAATGAATATATTACACATATGTTTAGGATAGATGGTGAGTTAAAACTAATGATTGAATTTTTCAAAACCATTACTATTGATACTTGCCATATCATCTCCATGATGCATGGTATAGATGATATCAAAAATAAATTTCTTTCTCTCACTTTATAATCTCAGTCATGTGATGATAACATTTAATTATTCAATATTAGAAAAATGTGTAACACAAATCATATTCAATTTTAATTATCTAAAATGATTTGTCATGCCTAAGTTCTAATTATTTTATGGCCATGGAGATCCTAGGAGCCACTTAAATAAGTATGTAATTCATTTTATGAAATGATCAAATTATGGATGAACGTTTATAAAATTTTCCCCAGAATTTCATGAGAGGCCTTAGATTTGTTCTATATTATTCCTTTTGGATTTTCACCTTAATAAACTAGAAGAGATTTTTTAATCCAAATTTAATAGGAATACATTTACTAAATCCACATTGGAACACCTCCATAGTTTAAAATAAGGGAAAAATAAGCTTATTAAAGATTAAATTTTACATTACAAGATTAAATCATATTATTGGATGTATCAACTCTCATATTTTAAAACATAACTTATTTAGCATGGGTCTTATGTATCCTCTTAAGGAAAGCGGATTTTATAATTCTTATCCTTCTTTTGAGATAATTTATATGGGATTTTTCACCTATGCATTTGATCTCACTTGGGAGCCACATAAATTAATAATTTTAGGTGATTCAATACCATCATATTTTAAAGCAAATATGATTAAAATAATAAACAATCCTCTTTTTCCACTATTCCTCTATAATTATAATAATAAATAAGAAACTAAAAAACAAATTATCAAATGTTTTTAAATATATGTCTTCATACCAAAAATATAATATAAAGTGTATTTTTATTTCATTAATATATGAGGGATTTGAGAATAAGTTTGTAAAGCATCATATTTGTTGTAGGTTGTATACATATTCAAATCTCAAACAGGATGGTTTTCCCACTTTAAAAGTAATATTTCCTTTCTCTTTAATTGCAAATAGGCAGGTAAACTTAATCGTAAATATTTATTAAATCAGAATGGAGTTTTATATACTATAAAATTTAAAAAATATATGATGTAACTAATACTGGTAATTTATATTGTTTTTATCTATTATAATTTAACTATTTATGATGGAATCGATATCATTATTTTTCAATTGGGGTTTTCTGATTGAAAATTTGTTAAATATATAATAATAATAATTGATTTAAATTAAATATCAATAACATTATTAGTCTTGAAAATGGTCTCTATAAATATGAATTAGAGGATATCACTTGAATTTGAGGGATAAAAGGCGATAATTGTATTCTATATGATATAATTGTTACTATTTCATTATTTATTAATGACATTATTATTATTTTACATAATTTTAAAAACCTACAAGGACATCAAGTAATTTTTAAATCCAATTCTATGATACTCATGGTTTATAAGTGAACTCAATATTAAAATAAAGGTTATGGCTTTCAATACAAGCAAAGAAATAGTACATTAAACTAATTTCATTTACAAAGTAATTTTCATTGGAGTATTTTTCTCTTATACATATTGTGGTGTAATTTTTTAGTGACATCCCTTAAATATGCTCTTTATTATAAAATATATATTATGTAGGGGGAATGTTTCACCTAGTACACTTGAGAGATAATGTTTCTATCTTTATTTCTATCAGAGTTGTTGCCAGAATCTAGATAATGCGAGTGCAATGGAGACATGATCACATGAGATGAAGCAAGTGTACACCACATAGATGCTAAATCAATTTGAAAATAACACAAGAAAATAAATTGCATAAGACAAAATGGAGAAAACTAAAATCTGATTAACATGAGATGGCTAAAATGAGGAATACATATAGGAGAGTACGTAAGTAACTCCTCCATAATAGACTATAACTCCTTCATGAAAGGTGGTGACAAGGTGCTAAGAATAGAGAAGTAACTCCCATCAAGGGAGTTACTTATGACATTCTTATGACACCTATGACACATCTATGACACACACCTCCACATAAGCTAGCCTATCCAACAAATGTAGGAAAACTCCATGTATGCAAAAGAAATACAATTTTCCTAATTAATAAGTAGGGAAAAATAAAAACCTACACTAATACCCACCCATAAACGCATCTTAGGTGGGCAGTGTGGAGATATAAAATGGGTCCTATCAACTAGGCCTGATGAGGTACCATGTACAAATGCAATCTCCCATAAGATAGAGAAAAGGAGAAAACCTGTAGTAAAAAACTCCCCCCAAAAGAGAGACATAAAGGAAAGAAGAGGCTAGTGGCCCCCCCAAAGATGATGCTACTGTAGATGTAGACTACACCCCAAGAAGAGCTCATAGATGAATGAACTTGCTCTCAGTGAAAGGTTTGGTGAATATGTCTACAACCTGCTCTAAAGACTAGCAAAATATCAAGTCAATGACCTGATTATGAATAAGCTCCTGAATGAAGTGCATGTGAATCTCTATGTGCTTGGTCCACTGGTGCTGAGACTAGATTGTTGCAAATATGAATGGTACTCTAGTTGTCACAATAAATGATGGTGGGTTGCCTGATAGGGATGCCAAACTCAAAAAGTATCCTCTGAAGCCAAATAGCCTCAATAGTTGCATTAACAGATCCCCTTTACTCTATCTCTATGGATGATATAGCAATAACATTCTGCTTCTTGCTAGACCAACTGATAGGTTTAGAACCTAGAGAGAAAATGTAACCAGAAGTGGACTTGCAAGTCTGTGAATCGCCAGCCCAGTTTGAATCTATATATCCAACCAAGTCAACCTCTATGCCAAATCTATAATGAATCTCGTATCTATGTGAATATTGTATGTAATGAAATATTCTCTTAGCTACTTTCTAATGCAGCTCATGAGGTTCTTGCATGAATATGGAGACAAGTTCCACTATGTATATGATATGTCAAGCCTAGTGTGAGTCAAGTAGATGAGACTACCAACATGTTGTTGATACGAATTGGCATCAACCAATGGTGAAGAATAATTAGCCTCAAGCTTGACTCTTGATAGAAAGGGAGTCAGAGATGGCTTGCAATCAGCCATGTGAAACTGAGCCAATAAGTCAAGAGCATACTTAGGTTGTGCAAGAGAAATCCCTGAATTTGACTATGAGATCTCAATACCAAGGAAATAGTGCAACAAACCTAAGTCTGTCATGTCAATTCTATCCTGAAGAGATGCCTTCACTGCTGCAATAGCTGATGAAGAACTCCTGTGATAAAAAATTCATCAACATACAGAACCAAAATCAGGAGCAAATCATCCTGCCACAAGAAGTAGACATTGGAATCAGAATGGCACCTAATGAAACCTGCTATGAGAAGGAAGGAATCCCTCTTGGCATACCAAGCTTGAGGGGCCTATTTGAAGCTATAGATAGATTTATTAAGTCTACATACTAAGGAAGAATCCTGAATAAATCTTGGCAGCTGCTCCATGTAGAACTCCTCCTATAGGTCTCCATGAAGAAAGGCACTCTTCACATCCATCTGATGCACATCCCAACCATGTGCTATGACAATAGCCAAGGTGAGTCAGATAGAATTCATATTTGTAATGAGTGTAAAGGTTTTTGAGTAGTCAATGCCTGCCACCTGTGAGAAACCCTTGGTGACCAATCATGCCTTGTACTTATCAACTGACCCATCTACTGCAAATTTGGTCTAGTATATCCACCTACATCGAACCATATTTCTTACCTTAAGAAGTGAATTCAAATCCCAAGTGTGATTTTTGATTAAGGAAGAATACTCTTCCTCCATAGCACTATCCCACTCAGGTACCCCCGATGCCTCTCAAAAAGTCTGTGGATCTAAAATTGTAGCAAAGAAGCCATGTAAATCTCTCTATAAATCCCCCTAGTATGTTTATCATTTGCGGGATCTCCTACCCAAGTGCCAGTACTCTCAAGTGTCTACCTAGCCCAAAAGTGGGCGAGTCAGGTGTTACTCCTCATCCTCTAATTGACTAGTGGTGGATGACTCTGCATCATTGTCCTCACTGTTTAAACTCAAAGAAGAAGAAGATGTCTCTAGCTCAAGAACCTACTATGGCTGATCTAAATCTGATGAGGAATCATCATGAAGAAGTAGATCCAATGAGGTAGAAAAAGTGTCAAGTGTTGAGTCTCTAGGACTCTCCTGAAAACAGACACTTCTCTCGATGAACAACTCATGAGTGACTAGATCTAGAAGGTGATACCCCTTAATACCATCTGAATATCCTACAAAGATGTAAGGCTTAGACTGACATTCCATACCTTTGCATTTCTTCTTTGAAATGTAGGCCATGGCTGGGGATCTGAAAACCCTAAGGTGTTCAATATTAGATTTCCTTTTATGCCAAGCTTCAAAGGGGGTTATCCCTTTCAAAGCTTTGTGAGGAACCCTGTTTTGAATGTTTCAAGCACAATTGATGGCTTCAGCCTAGTACTATGGTGCTAAGGATTTGGATTGAATCATATAGCTACCCATCTCTCTTAAGAACCTATTCTTGTGTTCTGTAACCCCATTTTGTCAAGGACGTAAGTGAATATGTGCTACAAATCAATCCCTTTTGTGGTGTAAAACTGCTCAAACCTGATGCTGACATACTCCCCTCCATTATCAGTTTGAAGAACCTTAATGGATTTCTCACTCTATTTCTCAATAAGAGCCTTGAAGTTTAGAAAATTTTCAAACACTTTAGACTTTTGTTTGATAAAATATATCCAAGTGTACCTAGAGAAATCATCAATGAAAGTGAGGATGTACTTGGCCCTTGTGAAAGATGGTTTGGGAAAGGGTCTCGATACATCACTATGGACTAACTCCAAAGGTTTTGAAGCCCTCCAAGCTTTGCCTTTGTCAAATTTTGGTTTGGGATGCTTCCCAAGGGAACACCCCTTACAAAGTCCATTTGAGAATTGGACATGAGGCAAGCCAATGACCATGCCATTTTTGCAAAGTTGCTCAAGGTAGTGGTAGTTAAGGTGGCCCAACCACTCATGCCATAATTTGCTAACTCCATCTAAATGAGTCAACAATGCTGTTGGTGAAGAATCTGATGCAAAATGTGAGAAGGTGTATAACCTGACTTGGTGATCTACCCTACCCACTGCCATTGTAGTATCACTATGCAACTTCCTGATAGCCATTGAATCTAGTGAAAACTCAACTCTCACGCCTTGACCAATGTGAGTGATTTGGTACACTGATAAGAGATTGGTTGAAAGAGAAGGAACACTTAGAACATTATTGAATATTCCTCCTTCCATTTCAACTGACCCTCTTCCTGCAACAAAAACTAATGTGTCATCACCCAAACTAATTGAAGTCATGCTACAAGGCTCTAAAAATGAAAACTCGACTAGTGAAGAGCCCATGTGGTGAGAAGCACCTAAATCAATGACCCATGATGATCTAGAAGCGGTAGTAGCTACAAGGGCCTTTCCCTTTTCTTTCTCCTTACCCTTGCCTTTTGCCTTGGTAGAATCTTGGGTAGATAAATTTTGCTTAATGGACTCAGGAAAACCTATATTGTTCTTCTCTAGAAGATGAGTTAGGTGATCTATTTGTTTATTCATGAATTTGTGTTCATCATGCCCTGTATTTTTACAATATGCACACTTAACCTTCTCCTTCTTATGTTTAGCATTGGAAGAGGAAGTCTTAGTGTTGTTTTGGGCAAGATTAGTGTTTTCTTTCTTCTTCTCTTGGTCTTTGTTCTTTTTCTTCTTCTCCTTTGTTGAAGTCTTATCCTTACCATTTCCAGCTACCAAAGCTTGGGATTGAGTAGACTTCATTGTGCCCATTTGCATTAGCTTATCTTGCTCCCTATTCAAGTCAGCAATGAATGAATCCAAAGAAGGCATTTTCCATGTAGTGCCAAGGTTACTTTTTGTGGCATGGAAAGTGGAGACAAAGACTGAATAGCTTGGACCTAACTTTGTGAGAATAGAAAGAATGAGTTGATCATCTTTCTTCTCTATCCCAAATTATTTCAATTGCAATCTAAGAGCCTTAAACTTAGTGAAGAAGTCCTTTAGGGTGTCAAAGTTGCTAGGACTTAGACTTATGAGTTCATTTTCGAGCTCATGACCTCTCATCTCGTCAAGCTTCCCAAATAATTTTTCTAAGCTGTCCCATATGTCATTGGGAGTTTGGGAGGATTCTAGATGGAAGAGAAGTTTTGGAGACACAGACAAGCTTAGTAATCCATAGGCTTCATAATTACGGTTGTACCACTTGACCTTTTCAACATCAGTATTGGGTTCTACTTCAATATCCATGGTGATCTTATACAACCCTTTGCTTCTAAGAATGATTGACATTTTAAACTTCCATTCATGATAGTTGAAGGGTGTTAGAGGTTTAAGTTGAAAAGAATCTATTTTTAAGCTGCATTTAGGTGAAGTTGTGTTGATTTCAAGTTGTAAATTTATGCAAAAAGGAGAATGAAAGAAAATATTTACAATTTGTGAAAAGCAATCACACCCCCCTAAAATATTGAGCTTCCCAAAAATATGCAAGTGCACACTCAAAAGATGTTGGGCTCAGTTGAGAATGCGTCTTAGAGCAATAAGTGCAAGACTAAAGCAAACATGACGTCGGACTCTATCGAAAATGCGTCCTGAGAGAACCAAATTTTAGGCACTTTATAAAATAGTGAATTTTCAACAAATAACAAGCCTATGATGTAGAGAATTAAATTAAAAACACTTTAATAAAAAATGGAACCTAAGTTTGAGCTATCATTTGCAAGATATTAAAGGTTCAATTTTCCCATAAACTAGTGTTTTTGCAAAAGAAAGCACTAAAATATTAAAAAAATGCTTGTTATGAGAGAGAAAGTGGCCTTCCAACCACTCATTAGACTCAACATAGAATGAGGAATTCAAAGGAGGTTTGTGTGAGATGGAATTGGCCTCCCACCAACTTGCGTCTCACCCTTCATCTTTGACAGGTGAAGATACAAGTTTCAAATGAAACCCCCCCAAATTACAAAATGTCTAAAAAATTAAATATTTAGTCAAATTGATTGATTTTTATTTGACAAGTCAATTTTAAACTGAAAACAAATAAAGGATAGATAGAATGAAGGATTTCCAAGTGTCCAAGGGGTGCCACATGGGATGCCAAATAAGGAAGGGGCATAAAAAAACATAGTCCAAAATTTAACTTGCAAAAAAGACAAAAAAATAATTGTAGACCTATGTTGGATGCCATACGGTCTACTTAGCACCTTGATGGGCAAGAAAAGATGATGAAATTTGCTGACTTCAATGCAAAACAGGTCTAGGTAGAATAAGACAAGAAAAATGTGCCATATTCAGAAAAAGACATACCTATTTTGGATGCCGTACAACTGATGGCATGGTAGAAATGAAGGAGTTGAGTGATGAAGGCGTGGTGCTACTAACTAGAAGCTAGGCATAGACTTGCAAAAGCTTGGTGTGGACTAAATGCTGCTCCTTCCTCTGCTGCTCCACACAACAATGGTGCCCAAGCTAACTGCTGAACCAGCCCCTAAAGTGAAGAAAACCAAGACACCCAAAGGCTAAGGATTCCCAAGAAAATGATACCAGAAATGATACACACACACACACACACACACACATATTTTAAATTTTAGATTAGATCTAGAAAAAAAAGAGAACTCCACTCCTCTTGATTTCAAAATGAACTAAAAGCATAACCAAACACATGATTACCGTTCTTGCTCTGATACCATATCAGACTTATTACCAGAATCTAGATAATGTGAGTGCAATGGAGACATGATCACATGAAATGAAAAAAGTCCACACCACATAGATGCTAAAGCAATTTGAAAATAACACAAGAAGATAAATTGCACAAGACAAAATGGAGAAAACTAAAATCTGATTCTACAAGAGATTCTTTCATCTCTTCTAGGGTATTATTTATTCATGTTTTTTAAAATTCATTCCAACACCACAAGGTGTGATCCATTTCATGTTTCTCTTATTCATGATATTAAAAAATATCTATTCTAACCACCATCTCCTTAAGCCTCTAGTGATTTCCATAATATTTTTATTATGCTTCTTCATTCTATTTTTCCCATCTCTCTTACCTTACTACTTTCAAGACATCTTTGCATTGCATTCTCACCTACAATAATTCATGTAGCCTCTTTCACTGTCATTTATAAATATTTTATATTCATTTTCATCTATGGATAGCCTCCTCTTATTTCTATATTTATTCTAAAGTTACTCTTCTCTAAAAAAAATATCAATTTTAAAGACAAAAAATTCAAACACAATCCTACCTTCAATTTTCCTCCTAAAGTTGAACCTTCCATAAAATCAGATGATGGAGTTACGAGTGTAAAAAATACAAAGCACAAAGATTAAAAATTTTGAGAATAAAACTAAGTAACAAAATAGATATTTTATTATTTATTATTAATTATTATTTTAAAAGAGTACATTTTTTTAAAAATATTGCACAATTCAAATATAAAATATTCATGACTAACTAAAATCCTATTAAAATAATAGCTAATCCTAGAACTAACTAGACTATCTATTTTTAGATCCTATTAAAATAAAATATACTCATTAGATTTAATTAAACTTGATATTTTTAGCATTTTTTAACTAATTTTATATTTAATATTTTTGATGTTGAGATCAATGGAGATCCCACTTTATAATGGAGGATTCATGTGGCCTTTGTCAAATCACTAAATTATCTTATCAAAATTATGAATACCTTATAAATTTATAAGTAATTGTAAATGGAAAATAGTTATCAGGATTATCTATATGTTGTGCTTAGGAGGTCCAAGTCTTACCTTACACTCACTGGAGTAGGTTGAGAGGAATGGTGTTAGCAAACTCTCTATATAGTTGTAAAGTATGTAATTAATCCTAAATGGAAAACAATTATTAGGCTTATCTATATGTTATGTTGGGTTGGTCCAAGTCTTACCTTACACACATTGAATGAGGTTGAGGGGAAGGGGTTTAGGGACTTTTTGTATGGTTATAAATTTTGTAATTAATTACGAATTTTAAATAGTTATCCTTGCTTATATATTTTATTTTTGGTAGGTCAAAATTTAATTACCTCACATAGACTAAAGGAGGTTAAGGGGAATATTATTTGGGTACTCTCTATATGATTAATTATATAGCCAATATTATTCATGTATAACTTAGTGTTGGCTAGCATTAACACATCTACATAAAAACCATGATTGAGAATATTTCAAAGGTTTTAAATAAAATTATTGACATGTTATTATTAACTTCCAATGTTTTAAAAATAAATTTTATATCCTCAAAAGATATACTAGAACCACATCTAAATAGCCAAGTTTACATGATTGAATGTTCTTGTGGGAAAAAACATATCAAGGTGAAATAATGAGATGAATAAAAAATGATTAAATATCATGGGAAATATGTTCAATTTTATAGGATTCATCAATCAACCTTATTTGAACACTCTTTAACATCTAAGCATTCCATTTGCATTGATAAATCTAAATTTTTGTCTTATGAGGAATACTGTGTTAAATACCACCTAAGAGAAGATATAGAAATAATGCAAAATGAAAAAATATAAATATAGATGGTCCCTGGAAAATCAGTATCACTTGAAATACCATTATTAAAAAATTAGAGAATAAGCATTGACTGATTGTTAGTAATTTAGGTAATTATTTTATTCAACCTATAGTTAGCTTATTTTTAATATTTAATATATCTATATTTGTTTTTACAATACAATTATTTTCTAAGGTTAATTATTCTTGGTTTAATCTCATATATTGTATTTTAATATTATTTATGTTCTTAAATCTACTTTCCTTTGCATAATATTCATCATTTTTCCTTGATGATATGTCTAAAAGTAAACACGAAACATTGGTAATAAAATTACTTACCTAGTATAATCCAGATATATTTTATAATTAAAACATATAAATATTTAACTCTTTTATTGATTAATTACATAACATGTGTATTTTACGAATCATCTTTTTCAACTCTTCCTTTATAATTAAAAAAATAAAAAATTAATGCAACAAAACAAATTGTTAAATGCATTTAAGTATGTGTACTACTAAAATAAATCTAATATAATATTTATTTTATTTTTTAATACATGAGGGATTTGTGGGTAAGCTTAGAAATCATCATGTTTGATGCAATTTGTATACACATTCAGATCTCAAACATGATAGTTTTTTTACTTCAAAAGTAATATTTATTTTCTCAGTAATTCAAAATAGGAAGGTAAACTTAATGGTAAAGATATTTAAATCAAAATGAGGTTTTATTTAATATTAAATTTAAAAAAATTATTATAAAATCAATATTGTTAATTTATATTACATTTATCTATTACAATTTGAGAATTTATGAGGGGATCAATATCATTATTTATAATTGGGGTATTCTAACTGTAAATTTGTTACATACATAGTAAGATTTTGTTTAAATTAAACATCAATAAAATTATTGGTTTTACAAGATTTTTCCACTTTTTAATATTTTGTTTGGTTTCTATAAATATGACTTAGAGGATATCATTGTAATTTCTAGGGTAGAGGGTGACAATTATATTCTATATGATATAATCAATACTATTTTATTATTGGTTGATGACATTATTGTAGTTTCATATAATTTTGAAAACCTATAAATACCCATTGACAAAGGTCATGGTTTTAAATATAATTAAACAAAAAGTACATGAAACTAATCTCATTTACAAAGGAAGCTTGGTTGGAGTAGTTTTCTCTTATACATACCTTGGTGTACTTATCAAGGGACCTCCCTATAATATGCTCCTTGTTGCAAAAGAGAGTTTACACAAGGTGCATGTTGAACTTTATAAAATTTAGAGATAATTTTTCCATATTTATTTTTAATATACCAAATTAAAATTACATATCTCCCAAAATTTAAAATAACGAATAATTTGTATGTTTTTGATATTTGAAGACCTGGACTTCATAGTACTGGTCTAGATAAGGTTGATATTTTTCTTATTTCTATGATGTCCAAAAACTTACATGAAAATTAATAAGTTGAACATGAAATTGTTTAAAATTAAATTTGAATCCATCCCCTTCATATTTAAATTCTTTTAAACGTAATGTTATTTCTTGAAAAATTAAGATATATGGAAAACATAAAAATTGGGTATAATAGGTTTCCATTCAAGGCTCTTCAATTGTTCATTTATGAAAATCTGTGAAAAAAATATTATAAAAAATCTTGGCATGTTCAATATACATATTTATTATAGGGAATTGGTATCAATATCAAATGTATACCTCTTAATACTAGTTTTATCAATACACCCTTTATATTGAAGTGAGATATTCATAGAGGCATCAAAGATGAGATCTAAAAATAATATATGTAATCAAATTGGACATAACCATTAAAATAATTTTCAACTAAAATACATCATTAATTGGAGTGATATATTGAAGTCAAATATGGGTGTATTATTACTCCAAAGTATACCAGGCTCTCTTTTAGTTTGAAATTTATTTTAGGTTAGTTGGGAGGATGTTTTCATGATGAGGCAGATCTATAGTTCTAACTCTAATAGCATGAAAAAATTAATAAAAATGTAGGATAATAAAAATAATAGGCTACTAAAATTTATCATGTTTTGAAAATTGTTAAAAGCATGTTTTGAAAATTGCTAAAAATAGAAAGTTTCAAAAACTATCTAGATAACAAATTTCAAAAATTACTAAAAATATAAAGTTTAATTATCTATAGATTGCATTTTAAGTTAATAAGAGCTAAAAATAGAATGTTTAATTAACTATATATTTAATAGGATTTTAGTTGTGCATGACAACTCTATCTATGAGTTGTGGATTATTTAAAGACCAAACATATTATTTTAGAAGATTAATGAATAATTAATAATTAAAATTTATTTTTTTGCACAATCTTATTCTCAATAAATTTTACATGCTACCTTGATTGGACTACAAAGCTCCTATATCATTCTCCTCTAGGTGAATTGTTTGAACTGCATGGTTTAGAGTTGGTATTACTTTGATTCATTTTTATTCATCCACCAAACTATGACTCTTATTGTTCAATCTCATGTATACTTGATAGGATAATTTATTCCTTTCTTGAATTTTTAGTCTACTCACATGAATCATAAATGTTGAAACAAAAGTTTTCTCATTTACATCAAAGTTTACAATGGTCATCTCCAAAATAATATTCTCTTTCTCCTCTTCCATATCTTCATCTTCACTTTCATTAGAAAATTATGAAACACAATACGAATCAGATTCATATTCAATACTTATTCATTCATTTTACAATGCACATGCATATCTTTCACTTTATAATTAACCTCCAACAAAGTATTCTTGTTGACCCTTTCTAATTTATTCATTTCATCTACATTTTCTATGTTCTTCTCTAAACTTTACTCCTAATTCTTGATGACATAAACTTATATAACATGTTTAAATTCAGATACACCATCTCCATGCATGAAAGTTATTATTATTAAACTTCTTTCTGATATCTTTTCAAAGACAATAAAACTCTCCTTCTAAAAGAGAATCTTTAATTTATTCTAAGGTATTATTGCACCAAAAAACCATTTTCCTCTTCATTTCAAAACCACAAGGTGTGATCCATGCCATTTTTCACTTCATGACATTAAAAAATTTCTGTTCTCACAACCATCTCCCTCAAGTCTCTGATGACCTCCATAATATTTTTATTATGCTTCTTCATTCTAAATTGCTCCATATTATTAGCTTATCACTCTCATGTCATTATTGAATTTCCTTCTTACCTATAATAATTCATGTAATATATTTCAATCTCATCTATAAATCCTCTTCTTTAAAAAATAGCATTTCAATTTTAGACACACAAAAAAAAAAAAAAAAAAAAAAAAAAAAACTTAATCTTTCCTTAAATTTTGCTCTATAATCCAAACCTACCTGGATACTGATGATGGAGCTAAGAGCATAAAAATTCCAAAACACAAATATTAATTTTTTTGAATAAAATTGTGTAATGAAAGATAATTTTAATTATTTATTATTCAGTATTCTTTAAAAAAAATACATAGATTTTTTTTTCATAATTTACAATTCATAAATAAATTTGTCATGAACAACTAAAATCCTATTAAAATAAAATCTAATCCTAGAGCTAAGTGAACTAGCTATTTTTAACTCCTATTAAAAGAAAAAATAAACCTAGAGTTAACTAACTTGATCTTTTAAACTTTTTTTTTAAATGGTTTGTTTTTAGCATTTTATAACTTTCTTAATTTTTAATAGCTTTTATAAATTTTTATTTTAATAACTTGATTTTTTATATATATACTATTTTTAGTAATCTACCTTTTTAATACATTTTTCATACTAGTTCAATTGGGACAATTGAGTTTCCACATCATTGCTTTGATATCAAATGATGGGGTAAAGAGTGAAACAATTCCAAAGCATTAAATATATTTAAAAAGAATAAAATTATCAAGCAAATGATAATTACAATTCTTCATATTTAATTATTAATTATTATTATAAAAACACAAATAATGTTTCTGAAAATTCACAACTTGTAGATAGACTTTTCATGTGCAATTAAAAGCATTTTGAAAGATAAGTTAGTTATAAAGTTAGATGAACTTTAAATTTTTAACTCTTAATTAAAAAATCAAATCATTGAATTAAAAAAACTTATTATCTTTATCATTTTTAGAACGTTGTCATTTTTAACAATTTTTAGAACTTCTCATTTTAGTAGTTTCCAAAATTTTCTAATTTTAGTAGCTTGATATTTTTAGCAACCATGTTTTTAGTGAATTTCACATGCTAGATTAGATTTGAATAAAAATATATCGCATCATATCATCATATTTTTATGATGTTATATCTCATCATCTTTGCATAGAGTTAGAGCACTTTATTCAATGGCATCAGTTCATAAGTAAACTTTTCAACAATGAATTAAAATCATAGAAATATTTTGTATTTAGTTAGATGGTGTATTATGAGATCCATGGCATATTTTACTACCTCTTTAGAGGAAATTTAGGTCCTATATGATAGTTTATTCATTATTAGGATCAAATCAGAATGAAATTTCAAGAGACATCAATAGAACTTTTTGTTTCTTGATTCAACTTCAAACTTTATTGTTTAAACATAGTTTCATACCCACTATTCTAATAAAAAATGATGGGCTTATGTGTATTATGAGATCCATGGTATATTTCATTGCATATTTAGAGGAAATTATGGTTATCTATGATATTTTATTCATTATGAAGATCAAATATGTGTAGACATATTTATCAAAGTTATGACCCAACACGTATATGTCCTTTTCAATATTACTCAACACAAATATTCATTTCATGGTTAAAATTTGGAATATTTTACTCGACCTCAATTTCTTAGACAAAAGAGATACAGTATTCTAGTCAACAATGATGAATTGTCAAAATAAATATTTAAACAATATTTAGTTATGTTTTTTTAATCAACTCTTTCTCTTAAAAATTATTATTTGAAATGATTTTACATTTACTATTTAATAATAACATATATTCATATTCATCCCTGATTAACGAATTCAAAATGTTATATTAACCTATTTGAAATGGTCATAAGTGCAAGTATTAAGTATTTTTTAATACATTGCATATGAAATAGACATCAATGATGTAAGTATTTTGTTTCATACCTTGCATTAATGGTTATTTAGTCCTTTAATTTATTGAGAATGTGATATTTTCACTTTCCCCTTACCTTTTGATCATTCTTTTAGATCTACACATATATGTGTCATCTATCTTATAATGATACACCATTTATAAAAAAATCCATACAAAGTGTGGGTACCAAAAATAGATTGAGAACTTAAAGATCAAGGAATGAAACAAGTTAAAAACATTACACAATAATATATTAAAAAAAGATCATTAAAAATCATCAAGAGATAATTATAACATAAAAAAATAGTTAGAGATATAAGGGTCTATATTATTCACCATTATCATTTTGAAGTGTTTGTAAGTTTTATTGATTCTCATTTAATCTATTATTCTATATTTATCACATGTATATATACATATAATATTACATTTATGCTTATTTAATCATTTAATTTATTGAGAATATGATATTTTTACTTTCCCCTTGCCTTTTGATTACTTATTTTGATCTAGACATCTGTGACATATATTATAATGATACATTATTTACAACAAACTTAATACAAATTAAACATTCTTTATGTCATACTAATTCCTCACTCTTGCATATGGACTATCTATACTCATTATGGTTTACATTAATTTTATATAATCACATACATTTTGGATTAAAATTATTGGATAATATACACTAATACATTAAAATCCCCTCCACCTCCTACACACTCTCTAGAGATACATTATTGAAATTCGCATATACATTCAGGGCATATTTCTTGCCCTATATTCCTTCACATTGTCATACTATTACATTTGGTGTATATTATGCATTAGCATGTGTCATGAATTTCTAGAATCCATACCATTCTTCTATTTAAAAACCTTTCCCCTTGGATTGCCTTGATACCTATGTTCAAAATATTACAAGAATAAAAAAATACAAATATTAAAAAAAAACAAATGAGGACATATGCATGACATGTTTTACAGTTCACACATTTCATTTATGTTATTTGTCACATATTTGGTATATTACGTATAATTTTTCATATGCACATGTATTCTATGGTATATATGAGTGAGATACATGACATACAAGTTTTATAAGATACTTGGATTCACTGATACAAAACATTGCTATACCTAGGGCCCATGTCAATGTTAGGAGAATCTCATTCCATAGGTTACACCTACATATGTTATATATTTATATGACCTTTCTAATTATCATGATTATTTGAATTGATTGCTTACCTTTTTATCTATTTATTATATTCTTTGTAGTGCTACATTTCATGCATATGCTATTTTATTATGCTATGACATTGATATAGATTGATAAAGTGTACTAGTTTAAATTGCTATTGATTCATTGTTTCTATTTAATTTATATATAATAATAATAATAATAATAATAATTAATTATGCTCATTTAGTTATTGATTTAATGTATGATATTTTATAATTGAGAGTATCATTATATGCCTCTTTCTTTAGGTCATTGCCTATCCTTATTATTTTTAGTTGATTAAGATTCACTCTATGAATCTTTTTTGGTCCCTTTCCTTCATGAAGATGATTAATACAGCAAAGAAAGATCTTGATTGATTATTTCACATGATATATCTTGAGCTACTTCACTAATGTATTGAATTGTAAGTATGGCAAAAAGAACACTGATTATTCATGTCTCAAATGAAGTAGACAAAAACATTTATCGAAAGGTTTTGGATGATGAATTGAAAACCAATGGATACACTTGTTGGTGCTCAAATTTGCACCATATACTTATGTAGTTTTTTAAGGATAAAATGCAAGGGAACATCCATGTGGAAAAATTTCTTAAGTACTCAATCCCATACCGTGATAGCCAGTCACATTGGAAAGAAGGCAATGGAGTAAACCAAGGTTTGAATTTTTGGTTGCAAAGAGGGATGCATGGCAAGAAGGCAGGGGTTTGACCAAGTGAAAAGTAGGTATCAAGGTTTCTATGGAAATATAAGAGGCCAAAAGCAATTACAAATCGAGGTTGAGAAGTCATTCAGGGATTTCCACTGGTAAAACACAGTGCCAAACACAATCGTGAAATGCAAGCATGGCAGAAAAGGGAGACCGATGAACAATTTATAATAAGAAAAATTTCAATTTGTATATGCACTTCTAGATCCCACAGACTTGAAAGAGAGTTTAAAAATTTTAAAACTTGAAACATGTGGACATTGATAGTCCAACAATGACCTAGGGGCAAGGAAGGAAAAACTAGTCATGGTTTTGTTTGCAATACTAATGCTTTCACAGCTAGATCAGCTGCATGGGAGAGGTCCCAGTCTTGAAATCATGGATGCAAATGATTTTTAGGTTGAATAAACTCTGTCCTCCAATGTGCTCACTTAGTTGAATGTGTCAAACTATATAGTAGCAAGAAGATAATGCTAATGCATCTTCACATCCAAGAATATCTTCTCATGAGTTATGGAATGTTGTTCTTTTTGGCAAGTGGCCACATAAATCATTTGAAGGTGTGGCTCCCCTAGGACTTCCAACTATTGAGATGTGTGGCATTCAAGGTTTAGAAGAATTTTGATAGAAAGGGCGTAGAGATAGTAGCTAATCTTTTGGATTCCAAATGGACTACTAATGATAGTGCCAACAAGGAAGAAATTATGGGTGAGAGATCAATGGAAATTCATTCTTTTTATACTTCATATGGTGATAGTGTCGACAAGGAAGAAACTTTGGGTTAAAAATCAATGGGAATGGATTCTATTTTTAGTTCATTTGCTAATGATGCTAAACCTCTTGAGTAAATTAAGGAAAATACTAATTCATATGATGCCTATTTATCCTTGGCTCTTAATAAGGATTCTAGTAGCAGCATTGTAAAGCAAGAGCATTCTATTCAGCACAATGATTCAGAGACATCCATTCCAGATAGAGATTGGGCTATTCTCAATGCAAGGAAGACTAAATGAATTAAATAAGATTGGGGAACAAACTTATAGAAATGATGTTTCTCAACATTCTGAGAATTGTATCCTTGGTCAAGATTATATGAATTATTAGGGTTTAGATATCCCCAGTGTGGTAGAACCATACAATGTCATTGTAGATGTGGAAATCAGCCTGGGTACATTTGATGAGTTTAGTCAACAAACTTTTGTAAATGATTTTGATTCCCAAAGTGGGAATTCTTTATGTGATAAAGAACATTTTGGTTCTCCACAAATAGAGACTACTGATTCACTAGGATTAAGTAGCAGTAGCATGGATGTGCTCTTAACATGCATAGATGATAGTCATGATGCAATAACAACATATATTTCTTCATTAGACTTGGCTTGTGAGGTTTTTGATTTAAATTTTCACAGAGTAGATGATGCCCCAGATTCAAAATCATGTATAAAATCTAAGAGAATTATTTTTGTATAGTAGATGGTAGATGATGCACATTTACAGTTTGTTAAATGCAGTTTTGATGAGCGGGAATAAATGTAAGCAAAAGAGAGTTCATGCCTAGGCAAAGTATATTTTCACATGGTGAATGTTTTAGATCCAAATGCGTTGTGCAAACAAGATGGATTGTTATGTTAAAGCAAGTAATGGCCATAAGGAAAGGGCTTAGTTTTTGGAAAAGAATATTTTATAGGTTGCTTTGCTGGAGTAAGAATGGAGTTGGGTGAAAATCCAAAAGTTACAAGTTTCAAAAAATTGTAGGAGAGGCCCCCAAAGTCCCTGGGAAATTTGTATGGGAGAAACAATTTGCAAAATGCAAGTGAAAATTGTGGTTAACTCTTCCATTCCCACCAGTCAAAGTAAATGAAGAAAAGTCAACTCAAGAGGAACTTCAGGGAGATTTCATGGAGGAATGCAATTTTGCAATTTTCCACTTGTGCAAATTTTAAATTGTAGTTGGGTCTCCCAAATCCCCAGTCAATGCTAATCAACATGGGGTCTATGTGCAAATGAAAAATTTCAAGGCTGTTTACATTTTTACGAATTTATAAATTGTAAATTACAATTGGAGTTCTCATTTCTCTAAAGAAGCCCTTTAGGGAAACGGGAACTCCAACTACAATTTGTAATTTTGCAATTTCATAAATTGTAAATTATAGCTAGAGTTCCCATTTCCTTAAAGGAAGATTTTCAAGGAAACAGGAACTCAAACTAAAATTTTTAATTTTGTAAATTGCATCTGGAGTTCACATTTCCCTAAGGGAACTTTCTAGAAGAATTATAGTTATGAACTACAATTCTACATTTTACAATTTTGTAATTTGTAATTTTGCAATTTATAATTTTGTAATTTATAATTCTGTAATTTATAAATTTTAAAATCACATATGAGTTTCAGATTTCCCTTATACAAAGGAGCTGTAAAATTACACATGGGACCTAGATTTCCCCAAAAGAAGGAAAATTGAAAATTTGCAAAAGTGACCAGAATATCTCCAAAAATAATGCATTTATGCATTAAAACATGTAGATTTAACCCTAAAAATCAAATTGAAAAAAAGAGTGAAAAATGCAAAGCATGGAAAGTCAACTTGTAGCTAAAAACCAAAAAAGTAAAATAACCTAAGTTTTGCATTTTCATTTGCTTTGCTTGTTCAAACACTCCATGGGAGAAAAATTGAAGGTTTGCAAGTTCAAGGTGGGCCACTCCAAAGAAGATTTTTTAAATGGTCATGCATTTGGGGTGTTCAAATGCCATCATTGCAAGAGTAGGGTTGTTATTTGGCATGCATAAGGGGAAAGACAAATGTCAATAAGTTTCTAGCTATGCTAATGAGTGGTCAAAGGCATCTCTAGGCAGTTGCACAAGAGGACAAAGGATTTATTTCACCTCCAAAATGAATATTATCCTTCTATCTTGTGTGAAATGCATTTCCAACCAAGGAGAGAAAAAGTTTGTTCCAAATCTTCATCATTGTTTGTAGAGACATTTAGACCAATGAATTTTCTTGAAAATACATGAAGATTCTAGGCATGTCAAGGAATATTTTCCAGCTGAGAGAATCTTGATAGAACTTGAAGGGCTATTTTACAATTTTATAATATTGTAAATTGTAAACCATATTTATATATTTTCAAAGTGGTGAAAATTTTATAAATGGAGGGCTTCCCCTCTATTCTGAGATTATTGTTGGTTTTTCATTTTCTCTAAGTCTAGGTTATTCAAAGTTTTGGGATCAACTGTTGTGTGTGTGTGTATTGTCTCCCTTGCTAAGGTGGTTATAACTATATAAATATTAACAAGATTTGAGAGCATGTTTATGTCTCCCTTGTCAAAATTTCAAACTCACCATGCTTATCCCCATGGTAGTATTTTGGAAACATGATGTATGTAATATTTATTTGTAAAGTTAATGAGAATACTTTTGGTTTTTACTATTTCCTTTTGATGAAGTGTAGTAATATGTTTTGAAAATATTATTGATTAGATATTTGGTTCAATGCTTACTATTAGTTATCATTTTAAGCATATATCTAGATTACAAAACCCCTTCTAATTTATGTTGAAAATATGTTGTTGAATGACTTTTTAAGGCACCGTGGGTTTATGGATTTGATAGGGAAAAGTATTTGAAATTTTAGTTGAAGTGTATGCTCTAGGGTTTCAGGAATCATTTGGGTATTTTCATTGTATTGGCACCAATGGATGCAAATCACTCCTAGTAATTCCCCTTAGCTTGGATGTCAGTTTTCTTATATCTTTACAATAAGTGATGTCATGAATATTGAAAGAATCCATGTTGTTTGACAATCACTAGCACACCAAATTTTTTTAGACTATCTAACTTTTCCTAACTATCGTATCTTATAAATAATACAGTTGTTATAAAACATTAAATGGAACCTAGATTTCCCCAAAATAAGAAAAATTACAAATTTGTAAAAGGGACCAAAATTTCCCTAAAAGGTCAAAAAGTGAAAATTAATGCATTTATGCATAAAAAAATGTGGATTAAACCCTAAAAAGCAAATTTGAAAAAAAACAAAAGTGAAAAATGAAAAGTGTGAAAAGGCAACTTGGAGCCAAAAAGTAAAAACATAAAATAACCTAAGTTTTACATTTTCATTTGCTTTGCTTGTTCAAACACTCGATAGGAGAAATATTGTAGGTCTGCAAGTTCAAATTTGGCCACTCCAAAGAGTATTTTTTAAATGGACATGAATTTGGTATGTTCAAATGCCATCATTGTAAGAGCAGGGTTGTTCTTTGGCATACATAAAGGGAAGGGCATATGTCAAGAAGCTTCCAACTATGCTAATGAGTGGTCAAAGGCATCTCCAAGCAGTTGGAATAGAGGAAAAATGATTTCTTTGGCCTCCAAAATGAATATTATCCTTCTATCTCATGTGAAATGTATTTCCAGCTAAGGAGAGGAAAGGGTTGTTTAAAATCTTCTTTATTTCTTGTAGAGGTAGTTAAAATAATGATTTTTCTTATAAATACATGAAAATTCTAGGCATGAAAAGGAATATTTTCTAGCTGGGAGCATCTTGGCGAAACTTGAAGGTCTATTTTACAACTTTGTAAATTGCAAACCATATTCTCAGATCAATAAAGTGATCAAAAATGTAAAAATAGAGGGCTTCTCCTCTATTCTAAGGTTGTTTTTGGTTGTTCATTTTCTCTAAGTCTAGGTTCTTTAAAAATTTTATGTCTCCCTTTCTAAGGTGGTTGCAGTTGTACAACCATTAGCAAGATTTGAGAGCATGTTTATGTCTCTCTTATCAAAAGAGAAAACTCACCATGGTTGTCCCCGTGGTAGCATTTTGGAAACATGATGTATGTAATATCTACCTACAAAGTTAATGAGAATACTTGTGGTTTTTACTATTTCTTTTTGATGCAACATATTAATATGTTTTATAAATATTATTTATTAGATATTTGGTTCAATGTTTACTACTAGTTATCATTTTGAGAATAGATCTAGATTATAAAAACCTTTATACTTTATGTTTGAAACTATGTTGTTAGATGACTTTTTAGGGCACCATAGGTTTATGGATTCAATCAAAAAAAGTATATGAGATTCTAGTTTTAGTGTATGTTATAGTCTTTCAAAAAACATTTTGGTATTTACATTTCATTAACACCAATAAATGCAAACCACTCCTAGTATTTCCCTTAGCTTGCATATGAGTTTTTTTGCATCTTTGCAAAATAATAATGTCATGAATATTACAAAATCCCCTACTATTTGAAAATCACCAGCACACCACCTTTTTTTTATAAACTATCTAACTATCTTATCCTATTCTACCCTTTAAATAATGCACCCTTTATATATTTTAAGTGTTATTTGCCTTATAAATGCATAAAATATTTCGTATACAACATGTGTTTGCATTTTTCTCTCTAAATACCAACATTGCATTCTTCCATTAAACACCTTGTTGAATTTGTTTTTTTTGAAATTAAGGTTGAAATCACATCCCAATCTATCTTTAGTAGCTTGTATATGACCTAGTGCATTTATTCAATCCTTATGACAACCCTTCCTAGGTGGAGTTATCATGTTTGGTTTTGCCCTAGTCATATTCATGTTTCCTTGTGCCAAAAATCCCCATGAAGGTTGAATCAAATAATCATTCCATTTGAGCAAGCTAATCCTTAGGTCCTCTCACCTTAGTTTAAGTAGATCCAAAGGTAGAAAAAAGCTAATCACACCCTTTGTCAGTGCCTCCCAGCCACTGTTTATGTCCAGTCCATTTTTGATGCCAAAGCCTTCCCCAAATATAACAACATACTAGAAAGTTTTTCATATTTGTTTTCCACTTCTCTCAAGTGTGTAAGGCCAAATAGAAAAGGTGTAAAACTAGGAACCAACACTTCATTGGTGTCATTACCAGGGATTAAATTGAAGTCCTAGTCACTTATGTTATCGGGGACTTTTACAAAGAGCTATAATAATTCAAGGTTGAAAATTTCTCTACCAATGTTTGATGCAAGTAATCTCAAATATATTTTTAGACATTGTTTATCCATATTATCTCATGGTTTTAAATTTGAGGTTATTATTTTCTGATTTACTATCTCGGCTATCAATGCTATAATACTCCACTAGGGATGTGCTAGGAATTGAGAGACTGATTAAATTAACATCTATTGAATTTGTTGGAAAGAGCTATGAATTTGTCATGTTATGAAGAGGTTTCCCATTTTTTAATATGAATATGAAATTTATATCATCCTTGCTTTCATACATCATCACTAATTTCAGCAAGATATGGTTTCAGTGTGTATCATTGCAAGTCTGTAAATGGTTATATTCTAGAAGTTCACTTCTAGTGGCAAATCCAAAACATCATCTAGTTTCAAAGAAAGATTAGTGCCCACTTATAATATATTTAGATTTTAGAGTGATATTAATTACAAATATATAAGGACTAAGATCATCCTTCAAATGTGACTCATCAAAATAACTTGTCTCACCCTTAAGTTTGAATCAAAGATGAAGGAGATGAGTTTGGAGGCCTATTGAAGAGCAAAGTGCAGCTATAAAAGACTATTTGGGATATAAAAATTCTAGTAATATTAAACTTTTATTTTTTTAAATTACTATTATTGATAATTATCATAGATATTCTAATTATTCTAAGTCATACAACCCCATTTACTACCCAATTCTTTCTCAACCAGCTGAATCCCCTCCTAAGTTTGATCCCCCAAGTCCACCTTGTTATCCCCCTCACAACCCTTTTCCATTTGTTTTTGAACCTCCCATTGAGATAATAATGAGCTATAGGGACCAAGATGAGAATGAATGCCCTGCATTTCACATTTCTATATTTATACCTATCAATTTTGATGAGATGGAAGGCTATCCCAATTAAGTCCTAAACGAAGTAAGGAACTAGCTTCCCAAATTTCAAGGGAACAATGTAGTGAGTGGTGATAAACACTTGAGGGGTTTTCACATTATCATTGAAGATTATGAGGTTGAGCATGATGATTTGTGTATTGAGTTATTTATGCACAAACTAGAAGAAAACACTCATGACTTGTTGAAATCCCTTCCTCATAGATGCATTGATTCATTATAAGAGATGGAGAATGAGTTCAAAATTTAGTAAAATGATAGAATTGATCCAAGGTTTCTTTTGGATAAGTTTGAAAACATAAAAAATAACCCCAATGAGTATGTGTAAGACTTTAACATGTGTTTCAAAAATATTATGATGCAGCTACCTGAGAACATAAGGCCTAGAGATATAATGTGCTTGATAAAGTATTATGATTCTTTTGAAAAGAAAGATGCATATTAATTAAGAGACAAGGCTCCCATGAACATATGATTGGAATTCAATATGGCCATCCAAATTGAAAATAATATAAAGGCTATCAAAAAGCCATTGAACAAGTAACCTAATGTGGATTTAGTTAATCTGGAAAAAATGCAGTCCTCTAAGAATGTCAATATTGAGGAGAATATTAAAACTTTGGCCTCCATTGTCAATGAAATGTCATACAAGCTAGCTAGGGATAAGAAGGGGTTACCTCATAGCTCTACAAGTCAGGAGAGAGATGTAAATTTAGATCAAGCACAAGGAAGGATTACTTTACACAATCAAGATAATGATAAATGGAAGAGGCTTGCATGTGATGATAGAAATAAAAATAGAGGAGTGGGAAAGGAAGTGCTTGATTCATTAAACACCAAGGTGAATGTAGTGAATTTTGATTTTAGCATTGATTGGTGTGACAAGTGCTTCCTCCCACATCCCCCATGTGATAATGTTGAACCAAACATGATGAAGATGCAGATGGTGTTGAATCTATGTTTGATGATGATGATGAGATTTTGATGGTTGATTGTCAAGTCTCCCAAAGTAAAAAATCCACCTCCATAGAATTCATGAGTGATACTACTACTGATCAATTTTGGAATATGATCAAGAAGGTATGTATCCCAACTTCTAAATTTTATTGTGATATTAATATGATGTAATTAAAAATCTAAAGTGTGCTTTAAACAAAGTGTTATACACGAATGTGGAATTGGGTAACTTCATTTGGAATGTGGATGTTATTGAACAACCAATTATTATCGATGCTTAGTTTGAAAACAAAAGTGTTTTTATTTGGAGAATGTCAATGGATGGAGCTAGGTTTATCTTTTATGCCCCTAAGGATCAATAATTTTAGTTTTATTTCAAGTAGTACTTCAAGTGCAAGAATGACATTGAGGATCATGAGGTACTCTTGCTTGGTATTTACTTGATTACATCTAAGAAACAAGTTTATTTATATTTTTTATAAAAGGTACCAAGATATTTTTTCTTAGTCTTATCCATATTTGAGATCATACATGAAGGATTTGTTTCAACTTGTCATCCTATCACAACCTAACAACAATACCATTAGGAATGTGTAGAGATTGATTGAATTCATCTTAGCCACTGAACTGCTAGAAAAGTTCAATATATTAAGAGATGATGAGATACCAAAGCCTCTAATTAATGGTAGACATTTGAAACATTTCCTAGACTGAGCCTATGACTATGTACATAATTATACAGTGCATAGTCTTGATGCTTTTTGTTTCTATTGCCCCTTTGCTTTGGGCCTTATTTGTATATTTCCTTTCATGTTTTTTTATCATGTGTTTATTATCATATACTCTTTACCTATTTTTATCAATTTTCCTTATTTTTTTGAAACTTCATGAGTGTTTACTGATAAGTTGCTAAATTTTTAACTTCATGGCCTAATAGATTGGCACTTGGTCTTGTGTTATGGGGTTCTTTGCACATCCATAGGGGTGTACATCCTTGGGTTAGATCCAATGTTGGTTCTAAAATTTTAACCATATACCTATGTAGTTTTTTTGTGGAAAAAATACAAGGGGATGTCCACATGGAAAAATTTCTAAAGTACTTAGCCCCATGTCATGCTAGCCAACCACATTGGAAAGAAGGCAATGGAGTAAAATAAGGTTTGAATTTATGGATACAAAGAGGGATGTATGGCAAGAGGATGGGGATTTTGGGTTAATATTTGGTTTGAACAAGTGAACAATAGGTCTCAAGGTTTTACTAGAAGTATAGGAGGCCAAAAGCAATTACAAATGGGGGTTGAGAAGTCCATCTGGAGTTTCCATGGGGAAAACACCATGCCAAATGCAGTTTTATAAATGGAAAATTTTCATCAAGGTTATGGATCTTGAAATGAAAGTGTGGTAGAAAAGGGAGACCGATGAGTAGTTTGTAATAAGAAAATCTACAATTTGCATTTACACTTCAAGATCCTGTGGACTTGAAAGAGAGTATAAAAAGATTAAAACTTGAAATACATGTCCACTGATAGTCTAAAAGTGACTAGGGGTAAGGAAGGAAAAGCCATCTATGGGTTTGTTTCCAATACCAATGCTTTCGTGGATGGATCAACTGCATGGGAAAGGTCATTGTCTTAAAATCATAGATGTAAATGATTTTTAAGTTGATAATAAGATCATAATAAGCCTTGTCCTCCAGCGTCCTCACTTAGTTGAATGCATCATACTAAATAGTAGTAAGAGACAATGCAAATGCATTTTCACATCCAATAATATATTCTCATGGGTTATGGAATGTTGTTCTTTGTGGTAGTTGGTAGCATATCTCATCTAAAGTTATGGCTCACCTGAGGCCTCCAATTATTGAGATATGTGGCATTGAAGGTTGAGAAGAATTTTCACTGAATAAGAAGAGATAATAGATGATATTTTAGATTATAAATGGGTCATTGATGATAGTGATAATAAGGAAGAAATTATGGGTGAGAGATCAATGGTAATGCATTCCTTTTATACTTCATATGGTGATAGTACCAACAAGGAAGAGACTTTAGGTGAAAGTTCAATGGGAATGGATTCTATTTTTAGTTCATTTTTTGATGATGCTAAGCCTCTTGAAAAAATTAAGGAAAATACTAATTCATATGATGCCTATTTATCCTTGGATTTTAATAATGATTCTGGTTGCAACATTTCAAATAAAGATCATTCTATTTAGCATAGTGATTTAGAGTCATATCAATTCCAGATAGAGATTGGGCTATTCTAAATGGAAGGAAGTTTGAATGAATTAAATAATCTTTGGGAATAAAATTATGGAAATGATGTTTCTTAACAATCTGATAACTATATCCTTGGTCAAGAATATATGAATTATCAAGGTTTAGATATCCTTGATGGGGTAGAACCATACAATATCATTATAGATGTGGAAAACAACTTGGCTACAATTGATGATTTTAGTCAACAAAAGTTTGCAAATCATTTTACTTTCCAAAGTTGGAATTTTTCATGTGATCAAGAACATTTTGGTTCTTCACAATTAGAGACTATGGATTCAATAGGATTAAGTAGCAGTAGCATAGATGTGTTCTTAACATGCATAGATGATAGTCAGGATGCAATAACAACATATATTTATTCTTTGGACTTAGACTTTGATCTGTTTGATATACAATTTCACATACTAGATGTTGCCTCTGATTTAGAATCATGTATAAATTTGAGAGAATTATTTCTATACAATAGATGGTAAATGATGCACATTTGCAATTTTCTAAATGAAGTTCTGATGAGTGAGAATAAATGTGAGCACAAGTGAGTGCATGACTAGGCAATAAAGATTTTCACATGGTGAATGTTTCAAATCTAAATTCATTATGTAAAAAAGATGGATTGTTGTGTTGAAGCAAGTAATGGTCACAATGAAAGGGCTAAGTTTCTAGAGAAGAATATTCTATAGGGTGTTTCACTGGAGGAGGAATGAAATTAGGTGAAAATTCAAAAATTTGAAGTTTCAAAAAATTGTAGGAGAGGCTCCCAAAGTCCCTTGGGAATTTTTATGGCAGAAATAATTTTCAAAATGCATGTCTCAAAAATACAAGTGCACATTATGGTCAACTCTCCCAATCTCACTAGTTAAATCAAATGAATAAAAATCAACTCAATAGGAGTTTTAGGTAGATTTCATGGAGGAATGCAAATTTGAAATTTTGGACTTGTACAAATTGTAAATTATAGTTGGGTCTCCAAACCCCTAGTCAACACTGATCAACATGGGGTCCCAGTGCAAATGGGAAATTTCAAGGCCATCTACAATTTTACAAATTTATAAATTGCAAATTGTAGTTGGAGTTCCCATTTTCCCAATGAAGCCTTTTAAGGAAATGGGAATTCCAACTACAATTTGAAATTTTGCATACACTTTGAAAATTTGCAATTTTTCAAACTGCAAATTGTAGTTAGAGTTCATATTTCCCTAAAGAAAGATTTTTAGGGGAATGAGAACTCCAACTACCATTTGAAATTTTGTAATTTTACAAATTGCTAATTGTAGATGAAGTTCCCATTTACCTAAGGGAACTTTCCATGGGAACTATAGCTATGAATTTCAATTCTACAATTTGCAATTCTATAATTTGTAATTTTACAAATTACAAAATTATTTCTGAGTTCTATATTTTTCTAATAAAAAGGAGTTTCAAAATTGTAAATGGGACTCAGATTTCACCAAAATAATGAAAATTGTAAATTTGCTAAAGGGAACAAAATTTACCCAAAAGGTCAAAAAGTGAAAATAATACATTTATGCATTAACATTTTGGAGTTAACCACAAAAAGCAAATTTGAAAAAATCAAAATTTAAAAATGCAAAGTGTGAAAAGGCAACTTAGAGATAAAAAGCAAAAAGGTAAAATAGCCTAAGTTTTGTATTTTCATTTGCTTTACTTGTTCAAACACTCCATGGGAGAAATATTGTAGGTCTTCAAGTTCAAGGTGAGCCACTCCAAAGAATATTTTTTAAATGGCCATGAATTTAGAGTGTTTAAATGCCATCATTGCAAGAGTAGGGTTATTCTTTGGCATGCATGAGGGGAAGGGCAGCTGTCAAGAAGTTTCCAGCTATGATAATGAGTGGTCAAAGGCATCTACAGATAATTACATAAGGGGAAAAAGGATTTATTTAGACTCCAAAATGAATATTCTCCTTCCAGTGCATGTTAAATGCATTTATAGCCAATGAGAGAAAAGGGTTGTTTCAAATCTTCATCATTTCTTGTAGAGGCAGTTAAAACAATGATTTGTTTGAAAATACATGATGATTCTAGGCATGCCAAGGAATATTTTATAGTTGGGAGCATATTGGCATACTTGAAAGGTTGTTTTACAATTTTGAAATATTATAATTTTAAAATGATATTCCCAAATTGGTAAAGTGGTGTTTAATGTATAAGTAGATTCATAGCTTGTTGTTGGTTATTCATTTTCTCTAAGTCTAGGTTCTTTAAAGCTTTAGGATCAACTGTTGTGTGTGTATTGTATCCATTGTTAATGTGGTTGTAGCTATACAACCATTAAAAGTATTTGAGAGAATATTTATCTCTCCCTTGTTAGAAGAGAAAACTCACCATGCTTATCCCCATGGTAGCATTTTGGAAACTTGATGTATGTAAGATTTATTTGTAAATTTAATGAGAATACTTGTGGGTTTTAATATTTCCTTTTAATGAAGTGAAGTAATATGATTTAAAAATATTGTTGATCGGATATTTGGTTCAATGCTTACTAATGGTTATCATTTTAAGCATAGATCTACATTATAAAACCCTTTCTACTTTATGTTTGAAAATATTTTATTAAATGACTTTTTAGGGAACCCTAGGTTTATGGATTCAATGGGAAAAAGTATATGAGATTATAGTTTTAATGAATGTTATAGTCTTTCAAAAATCATTTGGGTTTTTTCATTTCATTGACACCAATAAATGCAAACAACTCCTGGTATTTCCCTTGACTTGTATATGAGTTTTCTGCATCTTTGTAAAAGAATAATGTCATGAATATTACAAGATCCCCCGATGTTTGAAAATCACTGACACACTACCCTTTTTTTTAATAAACTATCTAACTATCCTAACCTTTTATACATTAAAAATAATACACTCTTTACATATGCTAAGTGTTAGTTTTCCTTGTAGATGTATAAATTCATGCATATATAACATGTGTTTGCAATTTGTGCTCTAAAGACTAGTATTACAATTTTACAATTAGCCCCTTGTTGAAAAATTATTTTGAAGTGAAGGTTACAATCACATGTTACATAGTGTTTTTTTCACTCCTTATGACAACCCTTCCTAGCTAGAGTGAACAAGTTTGGTTGTGTCATGGTCATATTCATGTTTCCTTGTGCCAAAAATCACCATGGAGGTCGAATTGCAAAATCACTCCATGTGAATAATCTATGCCTTATGTCCTATCACCTTGGTTAAGGTAGAGCCAGAAGTAGTAGGGAGCTAACCATACCCTCTATTGGTGTCTTGCAGTCATTGTTTGCATCTAGTCCATTCTTGGTGCCAAATCCTTCACCAACTATAATGATATATTAGTGGGTTTTTCATCTTTGTTTACCATATATCTCAAGTGTTGCACACTGAGAAAAAGAGGTGTACAATTAGGAACCAACAAAACCTATGGAGACAAAACTTTATCTATTTCACTTAGATCCATTTTCACTAGTAGATGCCATTATTTGTCATCAGCTGATTCGAAGTCTCATCTATCTCACATAAACTAGGCTAGACATCAACTTTCTTTCTTAGCTCATGTAGAAGCCAAAGGTAAGCCACTATGAAGCAACTAAGCGGGTATTGTGATATATTTTAAGAGCAATGGATTATGGTCTAACATATAAGAATAATGATAAGTTCTTCTTGAATACATACATAGATTTAGATCACGTAGGTTCAATTGATGACATAATATTCACTTTTGGGTTTATATTATTTTTTAGATCTAGTCCAATATCATGGGGGAATAAGAAGTAAATTTGTTTTATCATTCTTAATTTGAGGTGTAATATTTTGATTCAAGAGGAGTTATCTATGAGGTGATATGGATACATCGTATACTAGTAGGATTGGTAGTTCCATAAACTTAGCTAATAATTCTAAACCATGATAATCAAGGTGTTCTTAAACTTGTTCATAATCCAATGTTTCATGAACACACTAAGCACATTTATGTTCAAGTCCATTTCATACATGATCATGTTTAACAACAAAATATACAAATCCATTATTATCCCACTCAATATCAATGTGCAAATGTCTTCATGAAGTCACTTGCATGTGATAAGTTTGAGGTGTTCTAAAGTTCTCTCTTTTTTATTTTCCAATCTGTGACAAATTAAGGGGGTGAGGGGGAGGGGTATGTTGGAATACATTTACCATACCTATATTATTATGTAAAAGTTGATTTTTTTATCTATAAAAAACTCACATATTTTTTTAGATTTGTTTGTTAGTTGTTAAATTTACTTAGTCACATAAGTATATTATGGACCTATTACATAAAATAATAGATTATAGATTATTGATAGGTTAATTTATCATCCTATTTAGTGGGATTATTATGAGGATATTTATGGTTATAATACATCTCTATAATTTATGATTCGTAAGCTCAATAATCATACTTGATTTATGCTCAAAGAACCCAACCTATGAGTTTTATTGCAGAACCATAATTTGCTCTAGGTTTTTTAAGCATTCTAAATTTACAGATTATTGTGATTAATTTTTGGAAATGAGTTTTTCATTTATTATTGGCATATTTGTTTTTCATTTATGAAAATGTTAATAACAAAGATAATTTTGAACTAAATATAATGAGGCATCAAATAATCATTTTGAATACAAATTAGGAATTCATTTATGCTTTTATGTATATTACAAGAGATGAAATCAATAAACATACTAAGGATAATGCATCTACATATAGTGATGGTGAATCTTTAGGTGTTATTACTACATATTCAATACCATTATCCCTCCCCTAGAGTAGACCATTAACTCCTAAATCTAGTGAGGGCACAAGATATGTTTTCAATCCATTATTCTTTGAAGATAAAACACATGTCTCTATATCCTTCATGGAAATAATAAATAATTCAACTTAATTACCATTTTTAGTACCTACATCAACACAAGCAGTGTTTGCATCCCATTGAGTAACTTAAAAAACATAAAATATCAATCCCAATGGGTCTACTATTAAAAATATTCTCCAAGATATTCAAACTTTTTAAGCTAAGGTTAAAAATATTGAGAAAAATGATTTAAAGTCTACTCATGATATTGATTCACAAGATGTATTACATAATATTATTGCACCTGAGATATCTTTACAACCTTTTCCAAATGGTTTTGTAGAACCCAAATTCAAAATTTATGATTAGAAAGTATGATCCTGGGAAACGTCTTTGACATTTTTATGTTATATGCCTTGATTATGATTCTAATGATAAAATCTTGACAATTTTTTTTCCAATACACCTAAAGGACTATGCCTTGATATGGTTTTATGATCTAATAGTATGATTAGTAAAATAATTTCAACCTTTGGAGGATTTTTTACTAATACATTTCTCAATCAAAATCTTGGAAAATATGTCACATGCATAAATTTCAAAGATCAAGCAAGGTTAGAATGAACTTATCAATGAATTTTTTTTGATGTACAAGACAATTTGGCTAAAATGAAAAATCCAATGGAAGATAAAGAGATTCAAGATATTGCTAATAAAATTTTGATTTCCACACTACATGAGTTTATTATCTTCAAGAAGTTTATTTTTTTGATGTCTTATGCCATATTATATAATATCAAGAAACGAGACCTATTGCATTTAAAAATATTAATTATGTAGCAAACACATAAAATACATATATTACCAAGTTCCATATCAAACCAATCTATAAGGTCAAATGTAATTAGACTAAAAATGAAGCAAAAAAAATAGTTAATATAGTGTCATAATAACCTTATTAGCTTATATTATCCAATGAATTTAAGATACAATTTACACAATTACATGAGTCTCTAGCTTCACTCTTTAATAAATTATTGGAGTGTCATCTCATATTTCTCCATCCTCCCTTAAGAGGTTAATACGAGCTGACCTATACCAAAAGGATATGATGTAAATGATTATTTTTACTATCATCAACGTGTCAAGCATTCTAAAAACTAATTTTACAAGTTGAAGCAAAAGATATAAGATGTCATTGATAGTGATCAAATTCACCTTTGATGATCCTCCACAAGATTCAAGGTTACAACCTTGTGATAATCAAAATAAGAAGATACTAAACAATCCATAACAAGATCATTTTAAGGAAACAATTGAAGTGAAAATGGCATGTCATGCATATCCTTATCCACTACATTATGGTCACCCATTATATGGGATTATTAGAAAATTTACATGCATAATACCTCCTATGGTTTAGAGGCCTTCTATTACATTTGATCACAATAAAATTTTGGATCATGACTCAGATATTTATTCTTTGTTTATTAGAACATGTATTGAATATAGACCTATACACATTGCTATGGTCGATAATGCCTCTAGTGAGAACTTTACCATGAAATCAATTACACATTTGGGACATAGACATGATGATTTATACCCTTAGAACAAGATAAACAAATCAACTAGTGGGAAAGCACAATAGAGTTTTGGTGAGATTTATTTACATTTATTAGTTGGTACAAAACATATGACCATAATATTTTTAGTTATACCGCATATGGGAGTCTTTGATATATTACTGATAGGACCTTGAATTCATAAGATATAGATAATTAACTCCATAGTGCATAGATGTCTCAAGTATATTCATGCCAATAAGGTAATCATAGTTTTAGGAACTCAGTATGAACATCTGATACAACAAGATAAGTTTATTCTAAGATAGATAATTATAAAGAATATTAAGGTTAATCTTAAGCAAAATGGTAAGAAAAAGGTAATTCCATTTCCTAGGTGACTGATACTTGAGAGGTTGCTATATATATATATATATATATATATATATATATATATATATATATATATATATATATATATATAGTGGACTCCAAAGAGTCATCACTTATACCTACATAGCCCAACTAATTGCTAAGAGTAGACCAACATGTTTCATATAGGGTATAAAGACCTATAATAATAGTTGCAATGAAGAATTTACGTAACATTAATCAATGGTTTCCATAAACCACTATATATTTTCCTAATAATTCATAGCCATAAAGTCCTATCAGCATAAACAGAGTATCATAGATTATACAATTCATGATTTGGCACATATAAATGGTCCTTGGAAGCATGACCATTTTTTTGTATTCTATCATAAGTCTAGATAAACCTATGAGAATACCTTATATGGGATCATTAGTTAGACTTCTCATTGAAAAATTATAATATTATGATATTAAAAAAAAATAAAGAAAATACAAAAACACTCAACTAAATAAATAAAAATATTCACCATAAACATTTTTACTAGCTGTTCATATATGTTGCTTACTCTATGTTAGTATATGTCATATCATTTCCTTTATATACATACTTATAAAAATGGGAAGGGGTGGGGGGGTGGGGGGGGGGTGAAAAATACCAATCATGGCTTAACATTTCTATTTAGGACCTTCTCACTATTGAAAGGCTTGTGTTTTCCATCTCCATATGCCTAATTTCTTATCCTATAGTTTAAACCTAATATTGTAATGACCTAGATAACTTGTAGATCATGCTATAATTAAAACCCAATTTATATCTTACTCACTCAATTACAAATCATTAATAGGTTTATTTATTGTAGGAAACTACCATTTAGATTAGAATACTAGTGTCGAATCTAGTGTCCCTACCTTCCAAATATTTAAATTTACAAATATTTTGACATGTATGGGATAGAAAATGGTATTAATTTAACCCTAATGTGATATAATTTAATTTTTTTGGTGTAAATATAATTAAAATAACATTCATTAAGGAAACCAATCCATCATAAAAGAAGCTCACAATACACTGCTAAAAAACATTTGCACAATTGAGCTATATTTTCCTATTCTTCCTTATTTTAAAATTAGTCATTAGAATAATGTTCTTATAGTTATTAAGCATTCAAAGGGCATCCCATGGGAATTATTTTATAATTTACAATCTAGATCACTATATGCACTCACATATACCATATTGCACAATTGTTCACACATAAACCCCCATAATGGGGACAACTACATCAAATTGAGGCCCTCGTCAGAGTATATGACTATGTAGGTAGTTGTCATTGATAGAGGGATATTTTAGGTAAGATTGAATTAGATTGAGACCACTAACCCATATTTTACAAGGTGGCATGCCCAAGTTGAGGACCTAGGGTGTTGATCAAAAGAATAATATCCAAAAAATTTATGTATAATCTAAATAGAGAATTTACAAGGCAATATTGAACCTAAAATACACAATTGATCATTATAAAAAAGTATTTGTATTTGTATTGAATAAAAGAGTTAAAACTATGACATAAGCATTGATGTTAGTGTCTATATCTCAATGTTAGTGTCTACGCTGATATAGAGATAAATTAAAGAATCCAATAAATCATAGTAGAGCATTAGCCTATAACATACACTAACATTTTCTAGATAATCTTTTGCATAAAAAAATAAGCTAAGAATTTTTATCCTTCATATTTCTACATTCAAATTAATTTTTTGGTGTTGTACTTTTCATATTTAGCATATTCTCAAATTTATCAAACTTATCAGAATATTGTAATTCTTAATTCTATTAATTGGTATAATTTTAGAATATATCACTATAATTTGAGTTTACTAGTCCCAAATAACATAATCCAAAAAGGATTAAACATAAAAGTGTTACATGTGGATGTATTTTAATCTAAAAAAGGCATCATTCACCATAATATAATAGTCTTGATTAGTGGCCATAGGTGATATTTTATAATGTGAAACTCAAGAAGGTGAAAGATTTAGTGTATTCTAATTCATAATTTGGGAAGATATTACTACCTATGTTCAATGTGTAACAAGTTGAATTGTTAAATCTACTACCTTAGGCTACAGTATATGATATTTAGGCTTCTTTGAATCCTGATTAGTTTTTTTAATATGAAACTTTCTACTTAGGAAAGTAGAGTTTTTCAATTGAATTGGTTATACACAAAGATAATTTATAGGTGCAAAACTTGAATATGCATTGTGATCTTGAATGGGTATATTGATTATTTTTTTACTATGAATTGGACTATATGCCACAATTGTATTTTTATGGTGATCTTAAATAAGTGACAACCAATTATGGTGGTGGTTGGGGTGGAGTAGGATTATCTTTAACTATAGATAGAACTCATATGAAATTAATTAAACTTCAACCACCTAATTACAATGTATGCAATTGATTTATATATGAATTATAGATGGCACTACATGAATACTCTATATCCAAGAGCGTGCTAACAACATATTTAAGAATCATGTGCTTGGTAAGATTATACATGTAATATCCTTTGTTACTAAACTAACTTGAAGAGGTAGCACTATATAACAAAGATTTTTATATGTATGCCCATCAAAATATTTGAATATTATTGATGTAGCTTATAAATATTGCTTTGTGTATCAAGACTATAAAGAAGTGTCATTATTCATGCATTTTACCTTGATCCATTTTAAACCATGACACTATGTATAGATAATGCATTGATGTAATCTTAGTTAAAAATGTATGTCTATTTTAATAATCACCATCGATCTCACTAACATTGAATATGATCAATAGACATTGTGTTAATATGCTTGTAAATGTATCGATAATTTTATATATTGGATGTCCATATGTCTTACTAGAAGATGTGCATTGTCTAGATGATGTAATAGAGATAAGTCTATCAGTGGGGGAATGCCATAGAGACATGAATACACAGAAATATAGATAGATTTTTTTTTATAATTTGATATAGTTTACATTATCAAATATACAGTTGGGTTAGAATATTATGCACTTGACACTAATTTTCATAGATTTGGGATAGAGTTTAATAGATTTGTGATAGACATTATACATAGTATACAGATCAAAGGTTAGATATTTATAGATATGTCATATTGAGACACAAAAGAGGTGCATATGTCATGAACATATATCAAATCATAGATACACATCTAGATTATATAAATATTTATGAACTATCCTTACCTAGATACACCAACTAAGCCTTTAGTTTTCTATAGTAGTTTTCTCCCTTGAGTAGTGTGGCTGATACCTAGTTCCATTTGTGGCCTTGACACTAATCCCATTTTATAGGTTGAGATGGTTACATAATTTTACCTAGGCAAGATTGGCTAGATTATGATTGCATTTTAGTTATGCAATTGTGATTCAATGCTCTTAATGGCCTTAGCATAACTCGTCCTTGTACCAAATTGGTGACATGATCACCATAAAATTATCCTCTTTACATATCCAAGGTTAATTTATGAACCTATCTCAAATTCTTCAATAAGGAATAATCACCACCAAATAAAATTATCAATGGGCAACATGGTTACATCGACACAAGTGTATTCCTTCCTTGTTCTCAATACTTTCAAACATTTCACTTATTCAATTTCAGAATATATACATTAATTAAATTGTAACGTGATATTTATTGTAGGTGATGTAAAAAAATCAAATTCAAATGGGGTACAAGTCAAATAAATTGTGTTGTACATACCAAGGTATGCATTTCTTTCCTTTAAACACATGAATTTTATACTTACGAGTTACTAGATGAAATGTGGGAATTATAGATAATCAAATATTATTATACATTATATGATTGTCATGTACACTTTAAAAATACCATTCATGTCTCAACCCTTCATTTTAAGATCTTCACATTGCTAAAGGTCTCATGTTTACCATCTCATTATGTCTAGTTATTATGTTTTAGTCCAAACCTGATATTGTGTTGATTTATATCATTTGTATATCATGGTATACATAAAACCCAATTTATATCCTACTAAAAAAATTACATATCCTTGATAGCTTTATATATTTTAGGAAACTACCATCTAAATTAGGATACTAACATTGACACTAGTGTCCATGCCTTCCAAATAATCAATTTTATAAATATTTTGACATGTATGGGTCAGCTAATGGTATTAATTTAAAACTAATATGATGTAATTTTGAAAGGTATTCTATAAATATAAGTAAAATACCATTTATTAAATAAACCAATCCGTCATCAAGGAATCTCTCATTATGGTATAAAAAATCAGTTGCACAACTAAGCTATATTGCCCTACTCTTCACTATTTCCAAATCATTCATGGTAAAAGTCGTATTACATGTCTAAAGAATTCAAACAATATCCTATGAGAAATATTTTTAAATTTATAACATATATCTCTAAATGCACTCACATATAACATATTACATAATTGTTCACACACAAGCCCACATAAGGGGGAGAAATGCATCAAATTGAGGCCCTCTTCAGAGTATATTACTATTTAGGTAGTTATAATTAAAAAAAGAGTATTTGAGGCCATATTAAACTCAATTAATCCCACTAACATCCATTTTTCAAGGTGACATGCCCAAGTTAAGGAACTAGGGTTTTGAACAAAAGATTGATATTTAGATACTATTTACATCATATGAATAGAGAATCTGCAAGGCAACAATGAATCCTAATAGGTGTAGTTTCTCATCTAGAAAAATAATTTTATTCTATATTAAAAAAAAGCATAAAAAATGGGATATAAAAATTTATGGTAATGTCTATTTCTTGATGGTAATTTCTAGGTTGATAGAGAGTTAAATTTGAGAATTTTGATAAATCACATTAGAGCATCATCTTGTCTAATTATCCACTTGTAATTGACATATCTTCCTATGCATCAAAAAAGAAACTATGTATTAATATCCTTCATGTTACTGCATTCAAATTATTTTTTTGGTGTTTTACTTTCCATGTTTAATATATTCTTAGATTTAGCATATTTATCAAAATATTGTAATTCTAAATTCTCTAGTCTTAGAATAGATTAAACCTAAGTGTGCTACATTTATTTGTATTCAAATAAAAAATAATAATCAATAACCATAACATAAGATTCATGATCAGTACTCATAAATTATTTTTTATAATGTGAAGCTCAAGAAGGTGAAATATTTGGTGTATTCTACTTTATAATTCAAGAAGATCTTTCTAGCTATGTTTGATGTGGAACAAATTTAACTATTCAAGTTACTATCTTAGGATGCACTATAGGATATTTAAGATTCTTTGAACCTTGATTAGATTTTAAATATGATTTTTTTTACTTAGGAAGGTAGATATTTTACATTGGTTATTTATTTCACCTATAATATATATATATTATAGGTGAAATAAATGAATCTAAATTATACTCTTGAATGGGTGAACCAATTATTTTCTTACTATGAATTAAAATGGGTGACACGATCATATTTTTATGGTTATCTTGAATAGGTGCCACAACCAACTATGGTGGTGATGGGGGAGGAGTAGTAGGATTAACATTGACTATAGAGGGTATGCATATGGAATGCCCTAAAGTTCAACTACCTGATTAAAATATGTATTTGAGGTATTTATTCACTATAGATGGTATCATGTGAATAATAAATATCCAAGAGCATCCTAAAAACATATTTAAAAATATTTTTCTTGGTAAAATTATAAATAGAGTAGGCTTTGTTATTAAACCAACTTGAATAGGTATCAATATATGCACAAGATTATTCTATGTATTCCCATCCAACTATTTCAATATTATTGATGTAGCTTTTAAATATTGCTTTGTGTACCCAATTCTATAAAGGAGTGTTATTGTTAATTAATTTTCAATGGATAAAAAGTGTATGTCTATTTTAATCATTATCATAGATTTCACTATCATCAAATGTGATCATTATACATTTTGATAATATGATTTTAAATGTACTAATACTTCCATTTGTTAGATATCTATATGTCTTAGCAGGAGTATGTGCAGTATATGGATGATGTACTTATAAATTTTGTTTATTTTATAGTGTACCATGATTTTGAAATAGATCTCTAAATATTTTTATATTTACATTATAATTATGTTGTGGTCTGACTTCCTCTTTGGGTTTGCTTAAATCAATAACATTATCATCATTAAGATCTTGTATATTATTCCTTGACATGTAACACTAATTCTTATAATGCCCAATGCATCTATGGTAGTCATAATATGCATTATGATCAACACCCTTAGGTTGAGGCTTGGTAAAATCAATCTCGAATGGTGGAAGTAGAGATATATGATTAAAATAAATCAATTTGTGTAACAAGATATGAGGAGGTTGTGGTAACCTTGTAAATTGTGCCATCAGCGGAGTTGTCAATTGAAGCTTGTTTGATGGTTATGATATTTAATTAACTATTGGTTTAGATTAAATCTTGATTTCATTAGATTTGAACTTGTAATTTGGATTGCTTTGAAACTTAATATTTGTATTATATGTAGTACTTGGTCCCTACTTTAGTTTGTTTAATGTTATGATTTTGACTTATCCTTCTTTGACTATATGATAGATCTCGTAAAAGGATTTGAATTTATCAAACATGATGTATTAATGGAGTGGTGCTAATAATATTTGAGTAAAGATATAGAGTAATTAATTATATACCATATAATTTTAAATCTTAAGTATCATATTTTTTTACTGTAGAACATATTCACTAATTTTTTCATTTGACCCTTTCTTAGTTTTTAGAATTTGTACATAAGATATGTTTTCAATGATATTGATAGGAAAGTGTGAAAAAAATTGATAAACAAAGGATTTTAATGCTTGAAAATATTAAATATGGGGATCATATAACCATTGTAGATAATAGTCCTCTAGGTTTATATGAAAAATCTTGGTAAGTAATTTTCCATTGTAAGCATAGTTAAAGTATAATGCATGGAAAGGTCAAAGATATTTATCATGATCACTTTTACATTCATAAAGTGGTAGTTTGGGAGTTATATAATTAGCTTATAGTGGGTAAGAGGCTATCATAGGTTCCAAATGATTGTGAAATAAATTTTAACAATCCATTGAGTTAATAACTTTAAAAACACCTTCTAATTTTAATACTATAACATGTAAGGCTATGTCAATTTTCTCAACAATGTATGCATTAGGTGTGGGTCATAGTGGATGTTTTGTAGTAATAAAGTGAGGTGTATATTATTCCCTTGCATAAATAATAAAGTTAATCTATCATAAACCAAGAGATGACACCGTACCTAAGGATGTTGGCTCATACATAATAGTGGGGACTAACATAGGTATAGAATAAATAATACTAATTGGAGTAGTATTAAAAATTTGAAAAGGCACTTCTTATTTTATTATTTGATATGATGCAATATTTTATTGATGTGTAGTCTTAGATGCTAGGAGTAATTTGAAAGCTTTACCCACCTATTGGGGACATTATCGAAGTCTTTTATGTAAATTGGACAATTATTTAGCTTGATCAAGATCTACTCTATTGAGTTCATTGGGGTCAATTATATTGGAGATTTCAAGATTATCCTAATTATCATCCATAGTTTCATTATTATTTTTATATCATGTTCGTCACTAACATCATTTGCAATGTGGACATAATTTCAGTGGGTAACATCAACATATTAAAAAAATATCTATAATCTATATTTTAAAAGAGAAAAAAGGAATATAAATATGCTCTATGGGAATTCTACTTAATCTAATACTATGCCTTATATGAATATAGGAAGAAATATTCTTGAATGGTCTACATAGGTGTAAAATAAAAATGGGTGTAACAAAATATTAATTTTTTTGGAAGATTGAAATTTGTAAATAAGATTAAGGTTCCATTATTCAATAGTGTTTTTGACTTGTAGGCTCTTAGGTATACTAATTCTAATCATAAATAGTAAACACACTAATTAATGTTTCACTATTCCTGTATATTTACTATCTCATCTCTAAGGTAAGTGAGAGTAAATTTTTGTGGTTAACTATTTATCAATGCATTGTAAGAAAAAATGTTTAAAATATTCCTACAATTGAAAATAAAACCCTATGAAATTATGATATACCATAATGTACACACACACACACACACACACACACACACACACACACACACACAATTTCTATGTATATATGTATACACATACACATAAATATATACATAGAAATTGTGTGTGTGTGTGTGTGTGTGTGTGTGAGAGAGAGAGAGAGAGAGAGAGAGAGAGAGAGAGAGAGAGAGAGAGAGAGAGAGAGAGAGAGAGAGAGAGAGAGAGAGCGTGTGTGTGTGTTTGTGTACATACATCAATACATGCATACACATACATGCATTCATGCATATCTATATCTATATCTATATCTATATATCTATATATTTATACATATACATATACATGTATATGCATATATGCATACATACATACATACATACATACACACACATCTACATATGCATATATGCACGTGCACAAGAATACACACACACACACACACACACACACACACACACACACACACACATCTACATATGCATATATGCATGCACACGCACACACACACACACACACAATGATATATAATGGCTTGAGTATGGGTAAATACCCATCAAACCATGGCTCAGGTAAAATTGAAGGACTCTTTACCTAAAATGGTAGTTCTTCTAGGGTTTAAAACTACCATAATAGTTTCAAGGTAAGAATATATATATATATATATATATATATATATATATATATATATTGATATTAAAAATGAAAATAAAAATAAAATTATAAAAAATGTATTGAAATAAATAGTTTGGATTTACCAATATGTTTTACTCTATTTTTGATAAAATAAATAAATTTTAAATTGTTAAAATAGGTGTAAAAATAAAAATGTTAGAATGCTATAAATGTACAATAAGCAACCATTCTGATTTTGATAAATTTATAAATATAGAAAATATCTATATTTTAAAAACTCTAAGATGAGATATACTTAGTATGCACATAGATTTATATTGACTATTTTGACTATATGAAAGTGGAAATCTATAAGAAAAGTGTTTATGAATGCTCAACATTATAAATAAAATTTGGATAGGGTTATTATAATTAGATTGCATCACAAGTCATTTAGGTTTAATAACAATGAACTTATCCTAGTTGACTATGTTGATTGACTAAAGGGATGATATTTTTTTAAAAAAAAAAAGAGGTAGTGAAAGATCAAAGGTAGAAGTAGATATATTATTGGATTCAATCATTGTAAATGGACAACAATAGAGTTTACTTGAGTTTTTTAACCATGGACTTGTCCTAGTTGACTATGTTGAAAAACTAATTATTACACCTTCTGTGCCTATATTTGCTACACAATATGAGATATTTCTATATAGAATTTGTTATGTATACATAATTATTTTTAATCTCTTATATTAGAAAACCCTAAAAAAACTTTTATATGTTGAAAACCTACAAAAAAGAGGAGAGTATAATGGGATAAACTGATCACAAAACCCCCTTGATGATTGATTGTTTCATATATATCCAATACTTAAAAGAGGGAAATCAAGTCCATGTAGTTCTCCCATATAGAGTGATTGTGTAATTTTTATCCTTTGAATATATGTATGTAGATATAAAATGTCACTGGTACTTTAAAATGATAGCTCTTTACTTTTTTTAAAAGGCTCTTAAATTGGCTATGGCTACTCCTTTTGAGTGATCTTAAATTTGAAGAGAATAGATAATTTTATCTCAATGTAAAATAGTTTAAATGATTTAGAGAAGTGAATACCAAGTGGAAAAAATTGAATGAACTCTGATGTGTATCTATAAATGATTTTTTTAAACTTTCCTTTAGCCAAGCTTATCAATCATGTGAGAAGACACAAAACAATGTTTATAATTTTATAAACTAGTCGTTATTTGGTATGGGACATGTCTAGCTTAAGTGGATAGGATCACATATCACTTTTTTTTACATAGTGTGTAATTTTACAAAAGGATCAAGGACACCTATCCAAAACTGGAGATGAAATTAAGGTGATTTTAGAGAACTTGAGCATTTGATATTGGAAGTTATGTGGAGTAGTACTGGAAAATAAGGTTCAAATTTACTTATATATAATTTTTTTATAGGAATGGTGAATAAGAGTAATGTAATTGAACATACACCATTTGGTTTAGGATATACAAATAATTAACATTGTCAAGTACCTTGGATTAGATTTATGTGTTGACACATCCTATATTCCCCTAGTTGTTTTACACAACATTATGGTGAAACCATTTTAGGGGAATTAAATGGAATTGCTTAAGCATAATAGGAGAAACCACCATATGAAACTCATCAAGAATAATTTCATCCACTGGGAACAAATGAAAAATAAGTATTTCAATGTTCTACGAAATCAAAAGAATAAGAAGATAAAGAGGCCGAAGAAAGTTACGAAAGAAAATGAATATAAATAAAAAGAGGCAAAACTAAAAGTAGCATAACACAAAGTGAAAAATAAAAATTCATCCAAAAACAAGTTACTCAAGATGAGTAAGTAATAAGAAAGAGAAACAAGAAAATGTTGAGAAATAAATCATTGTGAAAGAGTAAGGCAATAAATAAAAAGGTTGAAAGGGAAAAATAAGAGAAGGATACATACTATAAATAATAATAGGAGAAATTGATAAGGGGAAGTAAAAAGGGAGAAATGATACACAAGACGGGAAGTTAAAACCAAAGGATGTGAAATTAGGCTAGGAAATAACTAAAATAACTAACTAACATCAAAGCATTGGTCCCATTGAATAAGTCTTAATTAAAAACAAGGAGAAATCTAGTAGAATATTGAAAAAGTAGTTATAGGCTCAAGAATTGAGCAATTAGGAGTACATGAAAAATGATCACAAGGTAGAGGTGATACATTTTGACAATAGAGGTTAGATATTAACGCTGTATAAACTTTAAAAATGACCTTTATCATGCCCACACAACATCTTAGGTCCACAAAAATTGAACTAGCATAGTCAGATTTGTATCTTCCCATTCACTCTACCATAGAAATTTGTCATCAACATTAACCCATTGGAAGTAGATAAAAAAGTTTAAGGATAAAGTGTTTTACATGTTACCCTTAGGCAATACATGTTGCAAATTCTTCAATAAAACCATAATATGGAGGACATAATTTATAAATAAAGGAAGTTAATTGATTAAAACTTCCCATATTTAATCAAGTAGGTAATTAGAGATTATATGATGTCCAACCAAATCCAACTCACTTACTTAATCACCAAAGTATTAGAGAATCGATGAAAAATATGAGAAATGGATTAGATTCAATCACACATGTGATCACAAAAACATATATTAGTCAATATGCTTGTGATGCAGGAGAATTCAAGATAACAAATGATCTTTTCTCATCCAAAAACATTGGTTTGCTTTTTTTATGAATTTGTCCACATTTTTTGAGTTATGTAACTTTTAATCTCTTGTGAAAATGTTACACATGTGAATGAAGATCAATGTTAATCCCAAGAAAGTCATCAAGAGTCTCACATGGAAAAAAAGTGTAAGAAATATGGTTTTAGTCATCTCCCATTAGTTAGAATGAAATTATAGTGGGAGTATGATGAAACCACTACTTCATGGAAGTGGTGGTTTTGAAATCACCATTTTGTTTAATAAATAATTACAAAACTTCCATGATAGTTATGTAACTACTGGTTTGAAAAACTAATGGTTTCACCTAAGTTCAAATAATATGCAAAGTAACTACATATATTTGTAAAAAATGATGCATAGACCATTTTACAAGAAAGTGGGATACCTAAGGGTGTGGTAAGATGTTACTATTAGGCCACTAATATTTTAATGAAATTTTAAAAGAGAATTGGAGAGTCACTTTAGATCATCCAAGGGAGAACAAGAGAGATCAAGAAAGTGTTAGAGAAAAAGTGTCTAACTGAGATAGATTTATATTCATGGTAAATTATTTATTAAAAATATGAAGTATTATTCCTATTCACAATGCAAAGGGTGTGTGTGTGTGTGTGTGTGTGTGTGTGTGTGTGTGTGTGTGTGTGTGTGTGTGTGTGTGTGTGTGTGCGTGTGCGTGCACGCACGCGCGCGTGTGAGTGTGTGTGTGATTGTAATCTATGTAACATAGCTAAACATCAAATAATAAATTCTTATGACTCCCATTCTATGTATCATGTCTACTCATATCCTTTAAAGTTAAGGAAGTGTAACACTATTAAGGAGTAATGTGGCCATTAACATAGACCCCTCATTCTTTTCTACATTATCTAGCTTTTAGATGTGTATAAGAAGATATTGAAAATGATGGCAATTTAGGTGGATGAAATTGTAGTGAAACTCTTAGAATGGAAGGTGAAATGTAAAATAATACTGAATAAAAATATGGAAAAATTAAAATAAATAAAAAATTTCATCAATATAAGCTTATATGACCAAAAATGGAGGAAGCATTAGCTCTAATGATATAAAACAATGATATTATAATAAACATAATGAGTACTTGGGATTTAGATATGATTTTAAATAAATTTTTTGATGTTGAGGAACATCAATTTGTATATCATTTCAAGCAAATGAATGCTAAGATTAACAACATAATTACATTACAATCACTTATCATTCAAAATGGGGGTGGGGATGATCTCTTTGGAATCATGAAAGTTCTTGAATAATTGAACACATACTTTGTAATGAATATGAGATTGTTAGTAGTTAGAAAAATCTACAATGTTGATATGGTAAACGTGATGTGATCTATTAGGGATGAAATGGACAATCCAAGATATATTCCACATAAATAATTTTTTAAAATCCTACAAGAGAAAATACATCTACTAATCTAACCAACCCTAAGAACATCCTCATCACATTATATATTTGATAATAAAATTCAAACTTTGATTCTATCTCCTTGTCGACAAAACTAAGGTAGATGTAGTTTACAATTTTTTAAAATTTTTGGTTTAGTGAAACTTTTTGGAGAATTAATCTATGATAAGTGAACCTAGAAAGGTTGAAAACCCATCAAGGGTAGAATGTTTTTTATGCAAACCTATTGAAAAATTGAAAGGGTGGTGGGATGGTATGATACTTAGTTGAAAATTTGAAATTGAGGTTAGTTAATATGTGTGAATTGAAAGCCATCAAATGAAACTTCCTATGATACTGTGATTGGAACTTTAAAACAACATTATAGCTAAAGATGGTATAGAAATGAGGAACAAGTGATCAAGTGTGTTGGTACATTTATTTACTTTATTGAATTTACTTGGTATTTATTATTATTTATTTTGGTACACTAATTACTTATTATAATTAGTTTATTATGTTTATTAATAATTTGTACCAGATAGGATAAGCTTGCTTAGCTAGTAGTTAACTTAGGCACTTATCTTGTTACAGTGGAGTTCCACTCCACTATTTGAAGTAAGATAGGATAAGATTTTTTAACTAATATCCATTTTATGTTTATCATTTACACAAGTTAGAAACCTATCTTGTTATTGTGGAGTTGCACTCCACTATTCATGTGGATAGATATCAGTTGGATTACATATGTTGTATGAGTTACCTAAACTTTATCATGTATTCCTTACTCTATATAAACAATGGATATTTATGTATTCCATATCAGATTAATATTGAATTATCAAAGTAATTCATCATATTTGAGTTATTTATGCATTTCTATTATTATCTCAGATATATAGTTATTGTTTATTACTATTACTATTTTATCTCTTATGTATGCTTTATATTATATTCATTAGATCCAGTAGCTAATTCTGACAAATTGCACACATGTCGAATTAAAATGTGACATCATATTTTGTCTTGATGCAAGGATAAATTTTTAAGTTTAGGAAAGTGTTGGTAGGGCATTATGAATGCCACCTCAAAAATATTTTGTAATATTCTTTTTGTGATAATTGTATCTTGTAAAATATATTTTACATATATAAGACAAAGGAACGATATAACATTTCATAGATACAAACAAAGAGGAAATAAAATTCTAAGAAGATGAAGAGTTGGGAAGACTATAAATATTATACAAAACACACAAAAAAAGGTTGCTAGTTAAATAGTATTTTGATTTAGTGTATTTATTATGAGAGATTTTCCCTAGCATGTATACTTTGATTTGAAATATATGCACTTAATTCACAATTGTAAGATTATCTTTTATCTTTAAATCATGTATATTTTATTTCTTGTGTCTTGGTTTCATATCATATTGTAGTAAATGATGAATCTATTATATCCATGTTATTCTTTTGGATTGGATATGTTTTCTAAAATATTTTGGTTTTATAACTATTTATATGTGAATATTAAATTAATTATAATAGACTAAAATATAAGCATATCTTAATGAGAGTTTCTAAGGAGTATTACCAACAAGACCCATATTTCATCTTTATGTGAAACACAAAAACCTTCTTTATTCATTATGTAATAAAGTATACTAGTTATGAATTAAATACTTAGGAATCTTTGTTCTTCATTACATAATATTACCCTAGTGAAGAATGAAATAGTTAAGAATCTTCACTTAATAATAAGTTATATTAGTAAAAACAAAATACCTAAAAACCTTGACTCAATAATCACTTAACTAATTAAGAATGAAATACTTAGTTTTTTTACTTATTCTTTGAGTAATAACCTATACTATTGAGAAATAAAATAAGCACTTATTTTTCATTCTGGAATAAATTATAGTGACTTATAATGAAATAGTCAAAAGTCTTCATGAAAAGTGAAATACTTAAGAATATTTTTTCTTGATTCAATAATAACTTATGCTAATAAATTATATGAATAAGAAATGAAATGGGCACTTATTTCTTTATTGAGGAATAACTTATAATGGTGAACATCAAAAAATTAGTAGTCCATATCATCAATAGAATAAATATATTAGAGGAGTTTAGAGAGCTTAGAGGGTAAAGCTAAGATCATGCTAAGATATATGTATGTTCATTATAACCCAATCATTTGAAGTTGAAGAAATATTCTTCCTAGTCATAGGGGGAATGAAATGTGTGAGTGTGTGTTTGTAATCTCAGTAAAAGAACTAAGCATTGATGTATAGAGTATTATTAGTCTCATTATAAGTCTTATGTTTGTTAATATCCTTGAGAGTTAAGGAAGTGTAACACCATTAAGGATTAAGGTGGCCATTAACATGCCCCCCTCATTATTGTTTACATTATCTAGTTTTTGAATGTGTATAAGAAGATAATAAAAATTATGATAGGTTAGGTGGGTACAATTATGAGAGAGATATATTAGAAGAACTTAGAGAGATTAGAGAGTATAGATAAGATAATGTTGAGATAGATGTATGTTCATTGTAACCCATTTGTTTGAAGTTGAAGAAATATTCTTCCAAGTGATAGGGGATGGAATTTTATGAGTGTGTGTTTTTAATCTCTATAACATAAATAAACATGAATGAATATAGTATTATGAGTCCCATTCTAAGTCTTGTTTCTACTAATATCCTTGAGATTTAAGGAAGTGTCACACCATTAAGCAGTAAGGTGGTCATTGACATGCCGCCTCCCACCCCCACACCTTCCCCTCCCCCCCGCACACACCCCCCCCATCCCCTCCCTTGCCACCCGCACCCCCCCCCCCCCCCCCAACACACACACACATTCTTGTCTACATTATCTAGTTTTTGGATGTGTATAAGAAGATATTAAAAACTATGATAGGTTAGGTGACTAAAATTGTAGTTCAACTCTTAGATTGGAAGGTGACATGTAAAATAATATTGAATCAAAATATGGAAAATATGGACAAAGCCAAATATGATTTTGTTTAGCATTGATATAAGCTTAGATGACCAGAAAAGGGAGGAAAGATTAGCTCTAATGCTACAATACCATGATATTATAATGGACCTAATGAGGACTTGGGATTTAAATATGATTTTCGATACATTATTTGATTTTGAGGAATGTCAATTTGTAGATCAATTCAAGTAAATAAATATTGATATTATTAAAATAATTATAATACAAACACCAATTATTCAAAATGGGGGTGAGGATGATCAATTTGGCATCATGAAAGTCCTTTAATAACTGCACACACACTTCATAATGACTCTAAAAGGGTTGGTAGTTTGAAAAATATACAATGTCTTTATGGTAAATGTGATACCATATATCAAGGATGAAGTGAACTACACAAGTTATATTCCACCCACATAATTTCTTTGAATCTTACATGAGAATATACATTTACCAATCTAACCCACCCTAACAACATCCTCATCATAATAAAGATCTGATAAGCAAATTTTAACTTTTCCTCCACATCATCCTCCACCAAACTAAGGTAGATTTAGTCTACAAAATTTGTTAATTTCTAGGATGTGAAGATTTTTAGAGAATGATGCTTTGAGAAAAGTTTCTACAAGTGGAGCCAAGAAGGTTGAAAACCCATAGAAGGTGGCATCTTGTTTATGTGGAATTATTGAAATCTTGAAAGGGTATTGGTTGGTATGATATTTAGTTTAAAACCTAAAAGGGATGTTGATTAGTATATATGAAGTGAAAGTCATTAAATGAAACTTCATATGAAACTGTGATCAAAACTCTAAAACAACATTGTAGTGCTGAAGATGATATATGAATGGAGAATAAGTGATCAAGTGTGCACATGCCCAATTTAACTGTGACATCATATTTTGCCTTGTTGGAAAGATAACTATTTAAGTTTAGGAAATTTTTAGTAGGGCATTATGAAATCCATGTCATAAATATTTTGTAATATTATTTTTCCAATATATGTAATTTGTAAAATATATTGTGTGTAGATAATAAAAAGGAAAGATATAATGTTTCTTAGTTACAAAAGGAAGAGGAAATGAATGGATAAGAAGATGAAGAGTTGGGAAGACTATGAATATCATAAGAATTGTAAAAAAATAGGTTTCTATTATCATTATAGCATGTATATTTTATTTCTTGTGTCTTGTTTTATTTCATATCATAGTAAAAGATGAATCTCTTATGTCAATGTTATTATTTTGGATTTGGTAATGGTTTTTAAAATATTTTATCTTGTAACTATTTGCATGTGAATATTGAATTGAGTGTAATAAACTACAATGTAAACATGTCTTAATGAGATTTTCTAAACGCTGATATAAAAAAAGAACCTTATTTCTTTAGTGTGAAACAAAAAAACCTTTTTTCTTCATTAAGTAATAACTTATACTAATTAAGAATGAAATAATTAAGAATCTTCACTCAATAATAACTTATGTTAGTGAAAATCAAAATATTTTAAAACATTTATTCAATAATTACTTAACTAATGATAAATGTAATACTTAAGAATTTTTTTCTTCTTTGAATAATAACTTATACTATTGAAAAATGAAATAAATACTTCATTTTTTATTAGGAAATAACTTAAAGTGGCAAAGAACTAAACACTTCTGAATTTCCGTTCAAAAATGATTTACTTAAGGGAAAAATGAAATATTCAAAACTTTCAAAAAAAAAAAAAATTAAATACTTAACAATCTTTTTTCTTGATTGAGTAATAATTTATATTAATAAGTTACACAAATGAGAAATGAAATACGTTCCTCTTTCTTCGTGGGGAGTAACTTATAATGGTGAAGACTGAAAAACTAGTAGTCGATATCATCAATAGAGTAAATTAGATAATTTGGACAAACTATACCAACCAAGTCTAATCATGAAACCCTATCCCCTAAAATTAGGGTTTTCCCTCGTAGGTCCTGGAAAAAATAGATGCATCTGACAAATAACCTAGGAGAATAAAACGTTTGGTGCATGGAATATCCATTTAATTTAACGTGTTATGACACTATTCAAAAATTTCTGCCATAAAACTAATTATCCGCTTAAGAAAGCTCTGATCATATGAAACCTTTCATATATATATCGTCCACCACTTCAATTAAGCAATCCCAGTAGAATTCTGAACAATTATTATGGAGAAGCAGAATCATCGTCCAATTTATCCTTACATAGCAGATAAATTAATTTTACGAGGCCATGAAGAGCATCCCCAGCTTCAACAGTTCTGGGCGAACGAAATGGAGGAAATCCAACGATTAAATACGAAAGAAGTGAAAAACAGAATCCAGGGCAATTTGCCATTGGCGAGGGTAAGGAAAATAATGAAGGCAGACGAGGTGAATATGGTTTCCGCCGAAGCCGTGGTTGTTTTGGCGAAGGCCTGCGAATTGTTGGTGGAAGAGTTGAGTGTGAGGGCGTGTATTCGAACCCAGGACGGCAAGAGACGGACTTTGCAGAAGAAAGATATTTGGGCTGCCGTGGGCGAGAGTGACGTGTTTGATTTTCTGGTGGACGTCATTCCCAGGGTGAAGAAGGAACAAAGCTACGGTCATATGGGCGGAACTGATTTTGATTTTGCGAATCCTGTGTTAAACTTTATGTTGGGATCAATGGAGCTCCCACTTTCTAATGGCAACTTCATGTGGCCCTGGTCATCTCACTAAATTATCCTATCAAAGTTATGAATAAGCTGTAAATGTAAATTTGTAAGTAATTGTAAACGGATAATAATTATCCAGATTATTTATATGTTATGTTTGGGAGATCCAAGTTTTATTTTGCGCCTGAAAGTTGAGGGGATGATTTTCAAAGGACTCCTTATAATTATAAAATATATAAGTAGTTGTAAATAGAAAAAAGTTATCGAGATTATTTTTATGTTATGTTTGAGAGGTCTAAATTTTACCTTATGTCAATTAAAAGAGGTTGAGAGAAATGATGTTCAGTTTTTTTTTTTTTTTTTTTTTTGGTATAATTATAAAATTTGTATATAATTATAACTGGAAAATAATTATTAAAATTATTTATATGTTACATTTGAGAGGTTTAAATCTAATTTCCTCATATTAACTGAAGGAAGTTGGAAGAAATGACATTCAGGTCCTCTGTATGATCATAACATTTATAAATAATTATAAATGGAAAATAGTTATGATGATTATTTATATATTATGTTTGGAAGGACCAAATCTAATTCCCTCATGCACAGACTGAAGGAAGTTGAGGAGAATGATGTTCAGGGCTTTTTGTATAGTTTATTATGCAGTCAGATCTTAAATATATTTGAGTTAGTATCGGTTCATCTACATATTTAAATCTTTTCTTGATTAATTAGAGAACATATATATTTTATTAATTTTTTTCAGTTACTCTTTTTTTATAATTAATTTAAAAAAAAAAAAAAAAAACATTGTTGAATGTATTTTTTGATAAAAAATATTTATATATTAATTTAATAAAAATATACAAATAATTCACAAAAAAATAATGTGATATGAAAACATACTACGATATATTAAATAGAGTCTAAGAGCAAACTCAAAAGTATTATAATGTATGTAAAGCCTACAAACAAATTACTAAATCACAAAGTTATAAAAAAAGATAATTTTTATACAGTAAGAGTAAGTCCAGAAGGTAGAGGATCCATATCATCAAAACCTCAATGCGAACTTAACAAATTATTGCTATTTGAAATAAGCTCCGAACCAATAACTTGATATCATCATCTACTTGTATCCAAATGAATGTAATGTTTTTAAGTATATATCCTAACACAAATATAATCTAACCAATATTTCCCTTTATGGGTAAGTTTGGAAAACATCATGTTTGATGGAAGTTGTATACATTTTCAGATGTCAAACGTGATATTTTGCCACTTCAAAGTGATATTCCCTTTCTCTGTAATTGCAAACAGGTAAGTAAAGATTTTTTAAATCAAATAAAATTAATTTATACTGCGTTTATGATGGAACCAATACTGCTAATTTATACTGCGTTTATGTATTACAATTTAATAATTTATGAGCGGATCAATATCATTATTTTGCAATTGGGGTTTTCCGACTGTAAATTTGTTAAATGTATAATAAGCTTTGGTTTAAATTAAATATCAATAGCATTATTGGTCTTCAAAGGGGTTGTGCACTTTTTAATATTTTGTTTGGTCTCCATAAATATGAATCATAGGATATCATCACAAGTTTAGAGGTAAAAGTGACAATTGTTTTTAATATGATCTAATTATTATTATTTTATTATTTATTAAAATTAACGACAAAAAAATTGTGACTCAAATGATAATTTTAATTCTTCATTATTATTTATTCATTATTTTTATAAAAATAAACATAATGTCTTTTAATAATGTATAGTTGATAAATATGGTTGTTATGTATAACTAAAAGTCTATTGAAAAATAAGTTAATTATAAAGTTAATCGACTTTTTTATTATTAATTTTTATCAAAAAAAATCTTTGAATTAACTAAACATATTATTTTTAGTATTTTTAAAATTTTATCATTTATAACAATTTTTAGTAGTTTTCAAAACTTTATATTTTTAACAACTTGATATTTTTAATAATTATTAATATTTTTAATAAAATTTAAAGCTAGCTTAGTTTGGAATACAAATATCTCATATCATCATCTTTCCATGATGTTATATCACATCATATTTGGATAGAGTTAGAGCACTTTCTTCTATGATATCAATGCATAAATAAATTTTTTAACAATGAATTAGAATCAGAGGAATATTTTGTATTTAGTTGTCTAGTATATTATGAGATCTATAGTATATTATAGTGCCTCATTAGAGGAAATTAAGGTTATCTATGATATTTTATTAACTATGAGGATCACATTTATGTAACTCTATTTAACATAGAGATGAAATTTTTGACAATCATTAACACAACTCTTTGTTTCATGATTCAGCTTTAGACTTTATTCTTTAACCTTAATTTCATACCCACTATTCTACTCAACATTGATGATCCTATGTGTATTATGAAATCCATGGTAGATTTCACTACATATTTAGAGGATATTAGAACTATATATGATATTTTATTTATTATGAGGAATAAATATGTATAGTTGTATTTGTCACGGATATGACCTAACACATAGATGTCCGGTCCTAGAGTCATTAACATAAATCTTTGTTGCATGATTCAAATTTGGAATCATTTCTTTAACCTTAATTTCATAAACAAAACTAGACCCATTATTTTACACAACAATGATGAATTATCAAAATAAATATCTAAACAATCTAGTTATTATATTTTAGTTTTTATCAACTCTTTCTCTTGAAAATTATTATTTGAAATGAATCTTAAATTTAATATTTAACAATAATATCTATTTATATTCATCCCTAATTCACCTATTCAAAATGTTAAATTAACCTATTTGAAATGATTCTAAGTGCAAGTCGTAAGTCCTTTTTATACTTTGCATATGAAATATACAAGAAAATAGTGTAGTCGACTCTAAAATGTGTTCAGATTATGAATTTGTACAACTCTTTCTAATGGAAAACTCATTTCTATATGTTTTAATTGGTAAAGAGTTTACTTGATTATGTGGAGTTGTATGTATTTATGATTCCCAAGGTTAATGTGTGTGTTATGTTATGGTTGAGAATAAGAGATTTATAATGGAATATTATTTTTAATCGATGGAAGGGGTGGCGGGGGGTGGTGTAAGGGCATATAGGGATGTTTTAAAATATATTCAAGAATACAATTAAGGAAGTTGATAATCTTAATAATTTTAATTTATCTAACATAAATAATCTAATTACATGTAGACACTTAAATTTATTAATAAACACTTCAAAATGTTATTCCTAACTGACATTCACTTTATATGACTTGTGAGTACATATATGATTCTTGCAGACTCTTCTGTCACATTCACATGGTTTTTATGGGTCCAATCTTCCATATTTTCTATCAGTCACCTATTATAATTTATTATTCTATGAATAACCTATTCGTTATCATAATCATAATTTTTATAGATCGTTAGATCAATATTATTATCTTCTAGATGATTTTGTTAGACTAAAATGCCTGTGAAATTATGCATGAGCCAAAATTAATGATTCAATCTCGTACAAAATGCTAATTATTTTTAAAATTTAATTTAACTTAAAGGACCAGCCCACATGTTTTTACATGTCAATAGTATGATCAAATACATATAAAGTAGGTATAATCCTATTAGATTATGCAACATCTTCTAGCACTCCTTAAATATACATCTATACACTTTTGTAAATTTAAAGATATTTCCCTATGCTTCCAAATTCAACATTTACTTACAAGGAACAATTCGCAACCAAGCATAAATCACCTAAGTCAACCTAAGATTTCCATTTTTCAAGTTTTGAAAGCTAGATTATAGGTTGCATTCATTAAATGATAATTTTTCTGCACATAAACTTAATGGGGAGATTTAGGTGTAGTTTGCATGCCCTCTTCATGGTATTGGATACATAGGGAAGTCTTAGACATTCATTGGGGATTAGTTGAGTATAGCTCAACCCACCTTTTTCCACTTTTACAAGGATAAAATTGGTGTTGAATTACACCTAAGGTTTCAAAGAAAAGGAGATAGGTTTATAGATATTGCACACACACACACACACACACACACACACACACACACACACACACACACACACACACACACACACACATATAGCCCTTGATAACATAAATATAAATTAGAAGCAAGTGTAGTATCCTGTGCCAAAAGAAAAAATCATGTTCTACTCATATGAATCTAGTAGAAGATAGATGCTATCATCTGGTGTGGGATTATGCATTATGAAGGATCCAAGTAGTTTTAGACGACTATTTCATGATCTGAGAAGCTCCCAATATACTTTTAACCCTTCTCTCACCTACATGTAGTCATGGATCTAAAAATAATGGTAACATGCTATGTATCTTAATCCCTTAGATAATTTCTATTTATAGTAGTTGAAAGTTCTCAAATCATATTGTTCCTTTTACATTCGTATTCATGTATTTTTATTATATTTTATATAATTTAATTCAATCCTTAGTTATATAATTATTTAGATAAATTAATAAAAAATAATGTAAAATATTTTTGTGAACCTGTATTTTGTTTAGAGCATAACAAACCCTAGCTTTCCCTTAGGCTTTCATCATTATTAGGTTTTTCATATTTTTACGTTAGGGTTTCAGAATTGATTTATTAGTTATCCTCATCATACATGACATTTTAATTTTTTTTTTTTTGCAATATGGCTTCACATTCATTTTATTAGTAGGCATTTCTCTTCTAGGCTTGTGGCTTGTCCTACTTTTTCAATTAATATTTTATTCAAAATGACCTTATTTTAAAAATTATCAGAGCTTTGTATTATTAATATTAGTTGGATCATAAACATAATTTTATTTACTAAAATTTTATACAAAATGTTTGGGATTAGGGTTTTACTATTTTTATTAAATTTTAATTAGAGAGAAAAGAGTGTATTTATTTAAAAAATAATTTCTTAGTTTCATTGATCTATTGTTTTTTAAATTAAAAATCACCTTTTATTTCCAAAAAAATTTAATGATTTTATTGGAGTACTCAATTCTATATTTGATCCTTATATATTAGTGTAGGATTTTATTCTATTTAATAGATTTTCCCTACACATGTTATTTAATTTGTTAAGGTGTTATTAGGTCACTGGGGAAGACAATCCCACATACATAAAGACAATGGGTCATGCCTATCTTTAACCTATATATGTACCTTTTCTAAAGTTATTATAATCAATTGATCAAAGCAATTATTGCATTTCTTCATGCATAGTTCTGAATACAAGTAAGTTTATTATTACAACATAATTATTGTGTGTTGACTCTCCCATAAATCAACTATTGGTATATTATGTCATGGACTCATAGAAACTAGGTTATGGTAATAACATTCATTTTTTGTTGAATATAATGTTGATTTCTAATTTGTATTCTAATACAAATTATTGAGAATAATTTTTTTTACAAATCTATGTGGTCATTTGAAACCTTATTCTCTCATTGGCCTTGGCATTTGCATGTGTTGGCTTTATTTAGCCTATGCCAAATAGAACAGTATTTGCATGGAATTTTATGTTGGTTGTATAAACTATTTTTTATATATTTATGTATATTCAACACATAGTTTGATCCATTTAGAGCCACAAGTCACACTTGGCTGAGCCATTAAAGAGGAGATGTCAACATTGGAATTCAAATCCAAGTCTCTCTACCACCATTATTTGATTTGGGTTTGTGTTTAATTTGAATCACTTTCACTTCTAGGGTTTTGACCTAAATTGATAGTAGGATTTACATCTAGGCACATCTTGTATATTCCACAACTTGATCACTACTAAAATGTCTCCTCTAATTTCCTATATTGAATAAATGAAACTTTGATGATCTTAAAAATATTATAGAATTGCAATAAGTACAATGAAAATATGGTTACAAATCTGTAACTAAATGAAACCTAGGCATCTAGTTATGTAACTGAATAAACTAATGCAACTACTAACACAAATTAGTAAAAACAACGTAATACAAAGTAATTACACCAACATTCCCCCTTTATTAAACTATATTTACAAATGTACCCTTGAAATAGATCAGATTTCACTTTATCAAGAGACTTGGTGAGAATATCTGCTATCTGTGAATCCATCGAGCAGTATTAGAGCTAAATATGGTGGTTTAAAACTTGTTTTTTGATGTAATGACACTAAACCTCAATGTGTTTGATTCATTCATGAAAAACTGGATTCTTTACAAGTTTCAACACACCTTGATTGTCATAGAATAGAACTGGTGGATGATCTTCAAGAATCTCCATATCAAACAAAATATGATGTATCCATATTGCTTCACATATAGATCCTCATGTGATGCAATACTTTGCTTCCATGGATGAGAGAGAAGCTATTGATTTCTTTTTGCTAATCTATGAAATAGGTCCAGATCCAAGATGAAAAATGTATCTTGAAGTAGCTTTTTTTCATCAACAAATCCAACATAGTCTGAGTCGATGTACCCTTTCAAGAAGAACTAACTATTCTTATTGTATTCTATACCATACTCAAGTGTGCCTTAGACATATCTTAAAACATGTTTTGATACAACCCATTGATATTTCTTTGATTCTTACATAAATCTAGAAAGATAGCTCACAACAAAACATAGATCTGGTCTGGTGTAGGTCAAGTAGATGAGACTCCTAATGAGATATCTATAGAGTGTTGCATCTACTTGAGGAGAATCTTAGAAATAAGAGAGTTGTAAACCTTTATCCATTATTGTCAAAAGAGGTTTACAGTTTGACATTCTATACTTTTCCAGGAGTGCCTTGGCGTATTTCATTTGGGAGATAAAGACGTGATTTTATTTCTATCAAATCTCCAAGCCAAGAAAATAATGTAGTAGCCCCAAATCAGTCATATTCAAGGATTTATTCATGTCATTCTTTACTAAATCAACAAGATCATTTGAACTACTAATGATCCCAAGATAATCCACATACAGAACAAAAATGACAATATCTGTACCAACCTTCTCGATATACAAATTGGAATCAGAGGGGATACGAATGAAACCATGCTATAATAGGTGATCATCTATTTTTATGTAGCATGCTCAAGGTGCTTGTTTAAGTCCATAAAGAGACTTAACTAGATGACATACCTTATGTGGATGTTTGTCATCGATGAAATTTTTTGGCTGGGTCATGTATACTTCTTCTTTTAGATCACCATTCATGAAAGCACTCTTGATGTCCATCTGATGAAGTTTCCATCCATATTGTGCTACCAGTGCATAAATAATTTTGATGGTCTTGATCTTCACAATGGGTGCAAAGGTATCTATATAATCAATGCCCTCTTGTTGAACATAACCCTTTGCAATAAATCATGCTTTGTGTTTATTGATGGATCCATCTTCCTTGTACTTTATTTTTAACATCTATTTTCAGCCAATATATTTCTTCCCAATAAGCAGATCAACGAGTTCCCATGTCTCATTCTTGATGAGGGCATCATATTCTGCATCTATAGCTTTCTTCCACTGGGGTTGACTTAAGGCGTCTTGAACTATCTCTAGTTCGGTGATTTCAACCATTGAACTCATGAGTACAAGATTGACTTCATCTCTCACCTGTCTTCTTATTCAAACTCTTGATGATGTGTCTGGAGAAGAGCTCAGGTGTGAGTCTTTCACTATGGAATCTATCTATTTATGATGCCATTGTAGCTAATAATTTGATGAACAACTACCTTGTAGATTACCAAGATCAACAAAAAATTCTCCTTCTTGCATCTCAACTTATTCATACTCATCATCTAACTATGGGAATAGTGTATCAGAGGTGATCTGGTCTATCTCCTTCTATGCTAATGAGTCAAATGATGACTCGTCATAGACCACATCATGACTTTCATAAATCTTCTTCATCTCAGGGTCTATGAGATGGTATGATTTGGAGGTAGTGTTATACCCTAAGAAAATACACTAGAGGGTCTTTGGTTCAATCTTATTTCTCTTCTTATCTAGAACATGCATATAAGAAGTATAACCAAATACTCAAAGATGAGAAATAGATGGTTTACGACCACTCCATACCTCTTCCAGTGTCTAGTCTAGTAAGTTCTTTATTGGTACTCTATTGAGAAGATAGACAGCTATCTGTACTACTTCTACCTAGAATTATGTCATCAACTTTGCATTAGATATCATGCAATGAGCCATCTCCATGATGAAGTGATTGCATCATTCTACTATTCCATTCTGATGAAGTGTGTAGGGAGTAGTCAGGTGCTATTTGATGTTGTGTTACTTTAGAAATGCTAAGAACTCTATTGATGTGAATTCCCCCCTTGATCTAAGTGGAGGAGTTGAAGTTTCTTCCCAGACTGTGTAACAACATGATGATAGAAGGTATTGAAATGGGCAAGAGCTTCACTCTTCTTTTTGAGAAAGAATACCCAAATCTTGTGAGAAAAGTCATCAACAAATAATTGAAAGTCCATGAATTATTGATGGGATGCTGGCATGGGTCCACACAAATCAGTATGCACCACAAAAAGTTATTCCTTAGCATGTGAGGAACTTAGCTCAAATGGAACCCAATGTTGTTTGCTCGCAAGACAACTAGAACATATCGACAAAGAATGGGAAAGCTAAGGAATTCCATGTACCATTGCCTTAGAACTAAGTCAAAAGAGGGAACCAACAAATAGATGCCCATATTAGTAGTGCCAAAGTGCAATGGATTTTGCTGTAGAGGTAGTGAGCGTAAATTCACTACTTAAAACTGCATCTAAGGCAAATAATTGATCCTTCAAGAAGGCTTTAGCAAGAACTTGACCTTCTCAAAAAATGAGACATGATTTGATGCCTTTTTGGACTAGAAACTCTACTTTTATCTTGTGATTCAATAATTGATTAACAAATAAGAGATTTGTTTTCAAATTAGGGATGTAGAGTACCTTTGTGAGAACACATCATTTTGTCTCGAGAGGAATGGTGACATGTCCAATTCCTTCTATAATGTTTTCTTTATCATCAACAATTTGAACTTGATCTCTAATTGGGTGAGTCATCAGTGAATCAAAGAGTTCCTTACATCCAGTTAGGTGCTTCCTAGCACTAGAGTCTATTAACCAAACTTTGCTCACTGTTATCAAGGTTTGGGAGATTAGTACAAGATCATCATGGGATCCATATGTTATTTATTCTATTGATTCATCATCTAATGTATTCTCCTCTTGATTTTGTGCTACTACATGCCCTTTCTACTTTCAATGTTGAGGATGTCTCTTAGATTTCTTTGAATCTTCTTTATTTGAAGAGCCCTCATGACTGGATTGGCCTTGAGCCAAGATATTATACTAGCAATGATTAGTATAGTGCATGTAGGTTTTGTAAATGTAACACCACCACTTTAACTTCTCAGTCTTCTACTATTGTTGATATTGTTGTGGCTGCTTCTGAGGTCTTTTCTTGAATTTTGAACCCCATTGCTTGGAGATCAGGGCTTTGTCCTCAAATTCTTCATGCATAGACTATATTGCTTCCTCCTGTTGAAGTAAATTGACCAGTTCTTCGAATGACACCACTTGCTTGGTAATTTTGAGTGTCATAATGAATGTGCAAAACTGAGATGGGAGAGCTCTCAGCGTGATCGGAACCAACATCTTGTCCTCGATCTTCTCTCCAAGCGTAACAAGTTCTTCTCGTAGTTCTGTAATCTGGCATAAGAACTCTTCAACCTTTTTGCCTGATTTCATACTGAGTGTATGAAGAATTGATTGCAAATGCAAAATTTTGGTCTGGTTCTTTAGCTCGTATATTGTGGATAAAATGTCCCATGCCTCTTTCAATGTCTATGCATCATGAACATGTAGTTGTACTTCATTATTAGTACTGAGAGTTATCAGCATGAGCGCTTTCACATCTAACTTGTCAAACTTCTTTTTCTCATCTTGGCTAGTAGAATGGATCATTGATCCAGTGACGATGCCCCATAATTCTTTAAATTGAATAATCATTCGCATCTTCATCTTCTAGGCAGAAAAATTTAGCCCTTTCAAGAGTTGGACATCCGACAAAAGCAATTTGGGTGCAAACATTTTTGTGTATGTTTTCTTACTTTATTTTACAAGAAAATACAAGCAAGAATAATATTTATTGCTTCAAAGTTTAATTTTTTTTGTATTTTTATTTATTTACAAAGAAGTATACCTTTTTTTAAAAAAGATTTGACACTATTTTCATCAACAACGGTATGTTGTAGAAAGATGGGCTCGGTATGCTCATGTAGTCAAACGTAGATGCTTGTTGGGACGTTCTTCTTCACGTTCATCACCTACATCTTATCCTTCTTCGAGCTTTTTGCCTATCTTCTGCCCTGACACTTCACGTCGAACAGGAAATAGCCGAGGAGGCTCTGTCATACTAGTTCATCAAGTTGAAGATTGATGATGTCTTTGAGGGCAGCTTGTAAGGCAAAATAGAATCCTGTGGGATTCATTCAAATTTTTTTGTTTTTAAATTTCAAAAAAAAATTCTTTGTTTGAACAATATACCTTATTTGTTGGCAGCCGCCTTTCACAACACCACGGTTTGTCCGAACTCTTCGTGCAACTTTTCAGGCTTCTTTTCTTGGCATCACTTACACCATCCCAGGCAAGCTTCAAACTTTGCTCAGTGATTGCCTTGCACTTTCATGCTTCCTCTGCATGCTTCCATACTGCAGAATCCATATCTCTGCTACACGTCTCAGGCTACGTCGATCAAATGCTTTTTTTAGGAGTTTGAAACCTTTGGCTTCTAGTGAGCGTTGGGCTGTTGTTCCAGGATTTCAGCACTCCAGGATTGCGCTTCTATGGTAGGCGTAAACTTCTCCCATGACTGCTCACGCTTGGCTCCAATGGGCTTGGCGATCAGGCTTTGGACGCTTTCAGACTTTTGTTGGCATCACTGTCTTCCAAGCGTGCTCAGTGCTACTTCAACATGACTCTCCTCTATAGATCGATGTCCACATCCCAGGTCTGTTGGCTTTGTGAGAGCGTTAATCAGGCAGGCTACTTCTATTTTGCGTCAACTGTATATCGCTGCTCTCATACCAGAGTATTTAAGAAATGAAACTTTGATGATCTTCAAAAGCTTGCAGAATCATAATAAAGACAATGAAAATATAGGTACAAATCTATAACTAAATGACACCTAGGCATCCGGTTATGTAACTGAATAAATCGATGCAGCTACTAACACAAATTAGTAAAAACAACGCATACAAAGTAATTCCGCCAAAATCCTCTCTATCATCCATGTTTTGATTAGTGGTCTCTCCTCACTATTTGTTTCAAACAACTACATCAATCAAAGTTTCCCTCACCATATTTTAACTATGTATTTGATACTAGGGATCTACTCAGATCCATCTCACAACCTGTGAACAAGTTTCAAAATTCTAAAGGTAGTACAAATTTGGTTCACATCTTCCCATCCTTGTTTTTCTACTATTACCAATTTTTCTTAGTAAAAGGAGCATTTAAATTTAGTTGAAATTTAATAAAATAGGCATTAATAGTGGAAAATTGAGATCCTTCTAACTTTAGATAGGCAACTAAAATTGTGGAATAATTTATTTTCAAAAATGCTTATTTTTTTGTGTTCATCTCTTTGGAGTTGTTTATTTTACAATCACACTAAAATTATAAAGTGTCAAAATCTAAGGGGGTTGATAAGAATTAAATTTTAGGAGGGTGTTATATGTCTCTTTTCATTATGTTTGTGCCTTCACTTCATTTTTGCAAACTTAATTTTGTATTATGGATGCTAATTTGATAAGTCCTATTACATATTTTAACTTTTATGAATGAAAATATAAAATAAAAATCATTCTAAGGAGCAAGGATTTACATTACATAATTATGGGGATGAAGACTAATCCAAATAATGATGTAGAAAATGACTTACCATTGTAATGAAGCCTTTTGATTATTGTGTTTTTTTGTGTCTCCTAGTCTTCTCTTTCATATTAAATATGAAAAAAATCCTAATTAATTATGGACCACATTGGAAAAAATCTTTGGGAAGCTATATGTGATGAGAGGTCATGAACTAGAAAATGAGATTATAAGCTTAAGTCCTAGTAATTTTGACACCTTACATAATTTCTTCACCAAGTTTATATCCTTGGGATTAAAATTAAAAGAATGTGGAATGGATAATAAATATGATCAATTGATTCTTTCTATACTCTCCAAACTAGGTGTAGACTATTCTATGATTGTATGTATTTGCCATGTCACAAAAATTGCTCATGGAGCCACATAGAAAATGCCCTCTTTAGATGATTGTGTTGCTGAATTAACTCGAGAGCAAAGATAAGTTAATACATATGGTTACATTGAAATCATCAAAACCATAAGCTTTGATTTTTGGAAATGGTAAATCAAAGGCTTCAAATAACAAGGAAAAGAAACATAATAAAAAGGATAAAGAGGAAAAGGATAGAAATCACCCCATCTCCAAATCAACTAATGATACCTCCTCTTATAGTGTTAATCTTAAGAAAGCGAGGATGAAATGTGGGTATTGCTTAGGAAATCATGATGAAAGGAAATGCTTGAAAAAATAGATTAAACACCTAAATAGCCTTCTTGGAAACAATAATATAGGTGTTCTTAAGTCTATCAAACCAAATTCATCAAACTTAGAATCCTTCAAGTCAAATAGCAATGGTAAAGAAATGAAAAAGTATATGGTAAGGAAAAATTAAGTGTTAGGGATCTAGTTTTAGTTGTACCTTAGACTCATACATGGGTTATTGACTCTAGTGCATTACATCACATGGCTTCTTCAAAAGTAGAGTTCACTTCCTTGAAACCATGTGACATGTTCATTATTAAACTAGGTGAAGACACTTCTACATAGGTTTTTGGGAGAGTGTCTATTAAAATGAGTGGTGTAACACTCAATAGTGTTATAATTATTACCTCATATTCAATTAATCTCCTATCACTCTATTAGATAGCTCATCTTGGTTTAGGCATGTGATTTGAGTTCACTCTAGATATAATATCTATCAAAAAGTGATCCTATAGTGGAAGTGGGAATAGTCAACCATCAAACTCAATTTTATACCTTCAAACACTTTTTACCTAACTCTCCCTTTAGATTCTTGTTCATCACTCTCACCTGGACTTGATGACATTTCTAATCATGAGCACATATCTAATGATGAGGAATCCTCTTCTCGTACATATGACTATAGTAGTGATCGATACAAACCTATACCATGTACTTATCACCTTCAAAATTATGAGGATTTATCCACATACTAGTCCACTTTATACATTACAAGGAGAAGGCACATTAATCCAAGTCTCATAAAATATCAAGTAATTTTATACATATTTACATGGAATTTTGCAGTCCTTCTTCACCTTTACTTCTAATTCACAATAATTTCATGCAGTAGTTGTCTCATCTACTATGCATGATAAGTACAATTACTTGTATAGGAACCACACATTAGTTAGAGATCCATCAGTCACTTGACAAACATATTCACTATTCCATGGTGATCTACTCTTCATTCCACCTACTTATGATCCATAATCACTCTAGCTATCTCCTTTTTAGGATGCATGATGGTTATAGGAAATTATAGCTTCTAGTGGGGTTATTTAGTCATCTCTTATTTTTTCTCTTTTGGGGGAGGGAGGAGTTTTTTTATGGGTTTTCTCCTTTTCTCTACTTTATGGTACCTTATAAATCCTATTTATTGCAATCCAATTATTTTACCCATCTAAGCTATGCTTAAGGGCAGTGTTAGTGTAGGTTTCTATCCCATTTAATAATTTTTACTACACATTATTTAGCTTGCTTGTGTGTTATTATGTCATTAAGGAAGAGAATCCCACATGCATGAGAATGTTTTGTCATGCCTATCTTTCACCTATATATGCACCTTTCTTAAAACTATTGTAATCTATTTTATCAAAGGAATTATTGCATTTCTTTTCACATAGTTTTGAATACAAGCAAGGTTATTATTATAATATAATTATTGTGTGTTTTTTCTACTAGCGATCAATTATTAAAAAAATTTGTCATTATCAAGTCATATTTTTTTATATATATTCATATTTTTGGAAAAATATGATATATTACATTGTAAAGCATAATAATCTATTATGTTATCATAGTAATTAGCATAATTAATTGCATCAGTTGGTAGATTAGGTGGCAAAGTAGTTGCAGTTTTATGGTTTTGATAATCGATTCCTCTCTGTATTTATATGATCATTGTTATTCAATAAATAAATACTAACATTGAAGCATTCTTCTCTACTACTTTTTATCATTGGTATCAGAGTATCATTCATTTTTGAGTATAATGGTAGATTAATTTTATTTATAGGGGCAACTCAAGTATTCTTTTTGATATCCCATTGATGAAGTCAGATGTGGATATTAGTTTAGCTTAGTTTTTTTTTAATATAATTTATTTTATTTTCATCATTGAACTGGACAATGAAAGCAGAGTAGATCTTTTGGAAGTCTAATCAAGCTAAACATGAAGAACGATGATGCATGAAGATCAAAGTGTTGAACATAATGTGCAATGAAGATCCAAAAGACTTGTGACCTATGTATCATCACAATATATTAAATTAAATGAACGTAGATTTATAATTCTTGATCATGAAGATAGACATGTTCAATTACGTAATCTCACCCCATCCATGTTGTTACATTTTCCCTTAATTCTGCACTCCCATGACACCATCCAACACTATATAAATTGGCACAATTTCCATGATACATTAGATGAGTCTATGTATTTAGAACAAATTTATTCTTATTGAATAACTTGCATATTTCAGTCCTTATGCATCAAAACATGAGCATCTTGAATGATATGGAACCATCATTATTCTCAAATGTTTGGTACAATAGTTTTTGATTTGATGAGCATCTGCTATAATCTTAGTGATATTTACTTATGTTCACCATCCATTCACCTAGGCTATAGATGAGTCAAATCTTGGGCTCCATTGACACAAATTTTAGAAGTGTTAAAGTCTTCAAATCCATGGCATCGATGTGTTTCTGGTTACAATCAAGATCAAATTTTCAACACCGATTAACCAAAATTTAGCCATGTGGTTCAGTTAGTATATTATACTATAAGTGTCATGTTTTTTATAAATTAAAATTAAAGTTGGTAGTTTAGATTTTTTTAATAGACTAAATTGTCTATAGTTGTCAAATGTCATTTTTTAATTGATAACTTGTTTTATGTTTCATCACTTTCTAGGTTTTATTATAGTCAAAAAGTCATTTTGTCATCAATAAATAACGAGTCAAAGTGTCATTTTTATGTCCACCAAATTGTTCTTAAAAATAAAATTTAATTATTTGTATAAGGATGCACTATCGCTTGTACATGACATCCTGAGTTTGAGTCAAATATCATCAAATATCAAATGGGTCCAAACTATGCAAGATATTTCTCCTCAACAAAATCATGTAGCTGAGATTCACTGACACATTCACTATGTAAGAATATTTATTTAATAGAGGCTAGAGGATACATGAAGGCTGGAGAACATTTGTCATCCTCTCATGAGTCCCCTATGATGGGGTTGGACCATTTCTATGGTGACAATTTTTTTTGTGTTTATTTTATGTTTTGTAGTGTGTTTTTCAATAAGCTACTAAGCACTATTTTCCAGTTTGGTATCTCTTGAAAAAGAATGTTGTGGGGAGAAAAATCACTAAATTAGCACTTGGTTCTTGGAAAAGGGTTTTTGGTTATCTTAAAAACCACTAGAGTATAGTATAAACCTCCTGTAACCCTCCAAGTTCGTGGTCAACATATAGTAGAAAACCATATGGGTTTGTGGTAATCCTCATAATCTGAGAAACCACCAAAGGTGTTAAAAAAGAGAAATTTTCTTGTCACTTCCAAATTTTTGGTAACATTTTAAGGAAAAACTAAGGTGACACCAAGACCTTGAAGCCACAAAGATGGCATGCCACCTCAGAAAGTGAGTAGGTTACATAGAGTGTGTAAATCTTTTTACAATGTTTGTAATAAAGGGGGGACCACTATCTTGAAATATGATGTTTGTATAAAAAATGAAATAAAGGGGGGAATTTTGGAAAAATATGATATATTAAACTTTAAAGCATAATAATCTATTATGCTAACATAGTAATTAACATAGTTAATTACGTCAGTTGGCAGATTAGGTGGAAAAGTAGTTACAAGTTTATGGTTTTGATAACTGATTCCTCTCTATATTTATATGATTATTCTTATTCAATAAATAAATCACAACATTTAAGCATTCTACTCTACTATTTTTTCTCACAAGTCATGGGTTTTATACTTTCTTAAACATTTCATATTTATATACTTAAAACTGATTTAAGATTTCTCATTATTCTATGTTTGATCTTATCTTAGGTGTGGGATTTATGATTTTGTTTCTTTTTATCTTTGGGTTAATTAAGTAAAAAAATATTGACTAATGTAAAATCCTAATAGCTATCACCTTTTAGATTTCTTATTTTCCTTCCTTTCCATGGCTTATATTTATACTAATGAATGGACCAATATCCAAGCTTATGTAATTAATGATGTTATTTATGTAGAAGATGAAAATGATTGGGAAATAAATTACTATTATTATAAAAAGGAATGGCATAATAGTGATGATATCATAATAATGTTGATATATATAAATATAAGAAGATGTTAAAATCAATTATCTTCCTTATACACTCTTTCTTAATCATGTATTATGACATGATGAAATTGATAATGAATTACATAATGCAATTTTTTTTGTGTTTCTAACATTTTAGTTGAGAAATAAGACACAATGGAACCATGAATATATGGTGAACACATGGATTCTCATGATTTTTTCCTTATAATAATGCTTCTAGTAATACATAAAATATTGAGATTCCTTTTATCAAATAGAATGTTATACTAATTATTATCCTCAATTGACACATGATTAAAATTAATGTGATGTTTTTGTATCTTCTCTTGTAATTAAAAAATGATGTTAATGTTTAAAATTAATGTGAATTTTCTATCTCCTTACTTGAAAATAAAATTGATAGTACCTATTATAATTTACATGAGTCTTTGATTGAAACACAATGCGATGTCATTCCTACTCTTTTTATAAACCAAAATATGATGATAATACCAAATTATACATTAATGTTTCCATATAATGTGAATCCAAGAAATTAGATAATATTTTTTTTGTAATGAAGATATTAAACCTATGTTTAAGATTGTTGGTTTGTTACAACTAATGAACGAATTTTTCCAAACCATTACTATTTCTAAAATTCATATCATCTCCATGATTCATTTTATATTTGATATCCAAAATAATGTTCTTTATCTCACTTTACAATATCAATCATGTGATGATAACATTAATAAAATTTCATCTTAGGAAAATGTGTAAAACAAACCATATTCAATTTTAATTATCTAAAATGATTTCTTATGCCTAACTTATAATTATTTTGTGGCCAAGGAGATATTAGTATCCACTTGAATAAGTATGTAATTTATTTTAGGAAATGTTCAAATGATGGATGAATATTTTAAAAATATTTCCACAAAATTTTAAAAGGATAAGCCTTATATTTGTTCTATAGTATTCCTAGTGTCCCTTTACCTTTAATAAATTAGAAGGTATTTTCTTATCCATATTTAATAAGAAAATATTTAATAAATACACATTGGAACACCTCAATAGTCTAATGAAAGGGCATGATAAGCATATTAAAGATTACATTTTATAGTTTAAAAAATGCATTATATTATTTAATGTATCAATGCTCATATTTAAAAACATAATTTATATTTATAATGGGTCTTATGTCTCCTCTTAAGGAAAAATAAATTTATAATTCTTATCCTTCTTTTGTGAGACTTTATATGTCTATTTTCACCTATGCATTTGAACTCACTTGTAAGTCACATAACTCAATAAGTTAAAGTGATTCAATACCATCTTAACCTAAGAAGGAAACTTCACATAATAAAGTTGAACCAAGTTTATCATCTTTGAAATTAAATAGTCCAAGAAATTCCTTTATGAAAGGAAACATCCAAAGAACATGGTTTATAAGTAAAAATCTAATATTAAATCACTAGTACAAATAAGAATCACCCATGCAAGTTTTATAGTTTCAAAGATTGATCAAATAATATTTTACAGACATTATTTGACAAAAAAAATTACTCAAACTATCTATTAATTATTCTTGACCTCCCTATTACCTCAAATGAGTGGGGAATATACCATTTTGCAACTATTATTGTATTAATGGATATAGAGATAACAAATATTATGGATTGTGAAAATGATTTAGAAAATTAGGGGTCGAGGAGTGATTTCAATATGTATAGTTAAAAACAGGTCAAGAAGGTACCCTTCTCCATATTCTTATACAATTCATTCCAAGAAAGTTGAGATATCCCAGGACATTCCTCCAAAAGAACTCATGGTCCATTTGGATTTTATGGAAGGTATCACTAGGAGCATATCTTCTCCTAGTTAAAATTATACATGGACGTTTCTACCATGAGCCCTTTTTAAAGGTAAATATAGATAAGGCATAAAACTGTAATTGACAAACATCAATACAACACACATACAATTAGATTTATTAAGGATTTGGGATACAATGACTAGGATTTACATCTCTCTCTCTCTCTCTCTCTCTCTCTCTCACACACACACACACACACACACACACACACACACACACACACACACACACACACACACACACACACACACACACACACACACACATTAGAATAACATGGGCATGTTACTATAAAAACTTGTATTGGGCCTAAGATAATAGACATGCTATTACATATGTGTAAAATGCTATTCTACAAGGCAATGCCACATTTGGAATATCAAGGATAGAGAAAGCGAGATAAAATTTTGATAGCATTAATAAAATTATCTCCTTTATTTTCCATCTAATCATAGGAACATCCTCATCATAGTAAGGCTTTGATTAACAAATTCAAAATTTACCTCTACCTCCTCCTCTTCCTCCATCGAACTAAGATAGATTTAGTTTACATTTTTTTTTTAAAATATTGGGCTAGTGAAACATTTTAGAAAATAATACTTTTATAAAAGTATCTAAAAGTGGATCCAGGAAGGTTGAAACCCCATAGAGGGTGGCATATTGTTTATGTGAACTTATTGAAAAATTGAAAGGGTGTTAGGCTGGTATACTACTTAGTTGAAAACCTAAAAGGTAGGTTAATTAGTGTATATGAATTGAAAGCCATTAAATGAAACTTCATATGAATCTATGACCAAAACTCTAAAACAACATTGTAGCTAAAGATGATATATAAACGAAGAACAAGTGATCAAGTTCTCACATGTCCAATTCAACTATGACATCATCATTTGTCTTGGTGTAAAGATAACTATTGAAGTTTAGGAAAGTGTTGGTTGGGCATTGTGAATGCCACCTCACAAATATTTTTTAATCATCTTTTTATGATATGTTTTTTTTATAAAATATATTTTGTGTAGATAAGACAAAGGTAAGGTATAACATTTACTAGCTACAGAAGGGAGAGGAAATGAATAGATAAGAAGATGAAGAGTTGGGAAGACTGTAAATATTGTAAGAATCACAAAAACAATAGGCTATTAGTCAAATATTGTTTTGATTTAATGTAGCTGATATGAGATATATTCAAATATATCAAGATAATTCACAATTTTATGATTGTCTATTATCTTTAACGCATGTATATTTTCTTTATTGTGTCTCAGTTTCATTTCATATTGTAAAAAATGATGAATCTATTATGTTTGTTATTATTTTAGATTTGGGTATGGTTTTTAAAATATTTTGGTTTTGTAAATATTTGTATGAGAAAATTGAATTAATTGTAATACACCACAACATAAGCATGTCTTATTAAGAGTTTCAAGAGAAACTACCAATGAGAACCTTATTTTTTCATTGTGTGAAACATAGAAACCTTCTTTCTTCATTAGGTAATAACTCATGCTAATTAGGAATGAAATACTTAGGAATATTCGTTCTTCATTACATAATAACTTACACTAGTGGAGAATAAAATACTTATTAATCTTCACTCAATAATAACTATTATTAGTGAAAAACAAAATACTTAAAAAACTTCATTCAATTTGAGAATCTTTTTTCCTCTTTAAAAAATAATTTATACTATTGAAAAATGAAATAGGTACTTTGTTTCATTCAAAAATAACTTATAATAGTGAAGAATTAAATACTTGCAAACCTTCACTCAATAATAACTTACGTTAGTGAAAAAATAAATACTCAAAATTTTAAAAAAAAAAACCATTTTTTTAAAAAGACCTGAGAATCTTTTTTATTAATTGAGGAATGACTTATAGTAATAAGTTATACAAATAAGAAATGAAATAGATTCTTCTCTCTTCATTGGGAAATAACTTATAATGGGGAACACTTCAAAAAAAAATTTAGTAGTCCATATCATCAATAGAGTAGAGAGGATAATTTAGACGAACTAAACGAACCAAGACTTTTCATGAAACCCTATCCCCTAAAATTAGGGCTTTCAATCGTAGGTCTTGGAAGAAATAGATGCATCAGACAAATAACCAAGGAGAATAAAACGTTTGGTACACGGAATATTTATTCAACTTAACGTTTACGACATTATTCAAAAAATTCTTCCATGAAACTAATTATCCATTTAAGAAAGTCCAGCACCTTAATTAAGCAATCGAAATAGAATTCTGAACAAATATTATGGAGAAACAGAATCATCGTCCAATTTATCCATACATGGCAGAGAAATTAATTTTACCGGGGCATGTGGGTGAATGAAATGGAGGAAATCCAACGATTAAATACGAAAGAAGTGAAAAACAGAAACCAGGGAAATTTGTTAAAAAAATAATAAGCTTCGGTTTAAATTAAATATCAATAGTATTACTGGTCTTAAATAGGGTTGTCCACTTTAAAATTTTTTGTTCGGTCTTTATATAAATATAGTTAGAGGATATTATTGCAAGTTTATATTTTATATGATATAATCATTATTATTTTCTTATTTAATAATGATATTATTCTAGTTTTACATATTTTTTACAAACTTTTAAAGACATTTTGATATTGTAAATTCATTTTGTGATACTCATGGTTTATAGGTGACCTTGAATAAAACAAAGGGCATAATTTTCAATATAAAAAAACAACGAGTACATGAAACTAATATAATTTACAAAGGAAGTTTGGTTGAAGTAGTTTTATCACATGCATTCTTTGGTATACCTTTCAATGGACCTCCCTTCAATATGTTCCTTGTTACAAAAGAGAGATTATACAAGTGTATGTTGCATTTTGTACACTTGAGAGATAATGTTTTCATCTTAAATTTCAAGATGCCAAAAGAAAATTGGATATCTTCAAAAATTTAATGTCACTAACAATTTGTATCAGATTTAGAGACCTGAACTTACCAATTTAGATAAGGTTGATAACGTTTGTATTTTCATATTATTGAAACACTTGTAGGCAAAACTATTAGTTAAACATAAATTATTTTCAATAAATTTTGTGTCCATCCCTTTAATATTTCAACTCTTTTCAATTTAATGATGTTTCTTCAAAAATTAAGATGTTTGATAAAATACAATAATTGGGCATAATGGATATCCATTCAAGTCTCTTCAATCATTAATTTATGAAGTTACATGAACAAATGATGAAAAATACTTCATATGTTGAATTTACATCTTTATTACAGGGAATTAGTATTGATATCAAATGTATATCTCTTAATACTAGTTCTACCAATATTTCCTATATTTTGAAGATAGATATTTATAGAAGCACCAGTGATGAGATCTAAAAATATTATATGTAATCAACGTGGACATTATAAACATTAGAATCATTGTCAACTAAAAAACATCATTACTTGGAGTACTATATTCAAATAGAATATGGGCATATTATCACTCCTAAGTATACTAAGCTCATTTTCAGTTTGATATTTATTTTGTATTAGTTGTGAGTATGCTCTCATGATGCAAGATATTCATAGTCCCAACCATGCTAGCGTGTAAAATTTAATAAAAAAATAAGATACTATAAATAACAAATTATGAAAAATTATAAAAAATTATAGGTTATTAAAAATTAGTATGTTTTAAAAAGTGTTAAAAACATGTTTCAAAAACTACTAAGAGTAACAAGTTTTGAAAACTACTAAAAATAAAAACTTTAGTTAAGTCAATTATTACATATTTTTTTAATAAGAGATTAAAAAAAGTTTGGTTAACTTTTGTATTATATTTTATTTAACTATAATTCTAGTTTTGCATGACAGCTCAATCTATGAGTTGTGCATTATTTAAGACCCAATATATTATTTTATAAAAGTAATGAATAATGAAAAATTAGATTTTTTTTTGCTGCACAATTTTATTCTCAGTAAATTTTGCATGCTAGCTCAGTTGGGACTACATAGTTCCTATGTCACTCTCCTCTTGTGGAATTTTTTGAGACCACATGCTTTAAAGTTGATATTACTTTCCTTCTTCATTTCTATCCATCTACCAAACCATGCATCTTCTTGTACAAGCACATGCATAATTGAAAGGATAATTTATGCCTTAGTTAAATTTTTACACTACTCACATGATTCATAAATGATTAAATAAAAAATATGACCATTTACATTAAAGATTATAATGGTCATCTCCAACATAGTATTTTCTTTATCTTCTTCAATGTTTTCATCTTCACCTTCCTCTAAAAATTATGAAACAACATAAAAATCAATTTCACCTTTAATACTTATTTATGCATATAACCATTTGCATGCATATATTTCACTTTCTCATTAACCTTCCATAGAGTATTAACCTTCCATAGAGTATTCTTGTTAACCCTTTATAATTCATATTTTCCATGTAAAAAAATTTCTCTGTTCTTCTCTTCACTTTAATCTTCATGCTTGATGAAAGAAACTTCTATAACATGTTTCACATATTCATATTTATTATCTCTATGCATGAATTTATTATCAATGAACTCATTTCTAATGTCTTCTTAAATACAAGAAAACTCTCCTTCTACAATAGAATCATTAATTTCTTCTAAGGTATTATTGCTCCAAAAAATGTTTTTCCTCTTCATTCTAACACCATGAGTGAACCATGTCATATTTATCTTCTCCATGATATTGAAAAAGATTTTTTCTCACAACCATCTCCGTCAAGTCTTTGATGACCTCTATAATACTTTTATTATGATTCTTCATTCTTCATTGCTCCATCTCTCTTACCTTATCACTTTCATGTCCTCTTTGTATTGCCTTCTCTATATTAAATTAAACTATAGATCTTTTAAATAATAAACATATAAAAAAAATTATATTGGAATATTTTTTTCTCGAACACCTAAGGGCACTGTATGCACATGCTAGGTGGAGAAACATTTTCTAAACCATGTAAAAAAAAATATTTGAAATGAATTCAAATCTCTCCCAAATATTCCATTGGAATTATTTTATTTCTCTGTTTTAATTTCATATTCTGGCATCCGTTTTCTTCTTGTAAGTTGTAATGTTGAGTCTTTTTCTAAGAAAATATTTTGAATTTTTTATCTTATTTTATTTTGTGATCTTACCTCCTCTTGTATATAATTAATTTTCCCATTATTTAAAACATTTACATCATTTGTATCTTGAGTGGCATTATATAGTATTTCAAGGGAATGATTGATTGATAATGAGTTTATTTCTTCAAAATTATTGTAAACATCAGTAATCATTTGATGATATTAACATTTAAATTTTTCAAGACAAAGTTTTTTCTTTGTTTTCTTTATGTCTCAATCAATGAATCTAATCGTACATGTCTTTTAATCTTATTCTCAACATATAGAGTTCATCTTTAATTTTTTGTTCACGTATTCTTTTCTCTTTATGGGCATGTTTTTTATTTTCAACTTTCAATACTTCAACTTCTAATAAGGCCTTAAATTTTATAAATCTTTGTCTATAATTATTCTTTTGACATTTTCCTTTTACATCTAATTTTGAATCTGTCATTTATTCTTATTTTCATCTATAATATTATCTTTAATATTGTATTTGTTGATCTTTATTTTCAAAATCTAATTGTAGTTGATCCATCCTTAAAATATATTTCAAAACAATATTTAAATTCTTTAATAATATTTATACTAAAATAAATATAAAAATTAATACTCTATACTATTTTAAGTATAGAATCTAATTTTCCATCACGTAGATTATGATACAAGGGTGTCCAAATGTATTTCTCATATCTATATTTAAAATAAATTAATCCTCATCATAAATTAAAACTAAAGCTCTCTAAAAAAATAATGAATAATTAATATACTTCTCTTTATGTTATAAGAAAATAATTTTAGTAATCTTTGTAAGTGTTAAAATATTTTGGTATATGTCTAGATTAAGGTAACCCCACATTTGACTAGTATGGATTCCATCCCAGACATATAGTGAGGTCTGGGTCCCCCATTCAGTAAACATTAAGAAGAACCAAAAAATGAGAAAATAAAAAGTATCAAGACCTGTTGTCCCCAAAATTGGCCACTCATTTTTGTAGTCAACATGTCAACTATTTTGGTCCTGCAGGCTAAAAAAATGGTTTCCTTCCTTCTCAAAAATGTTCTAAGCAGTCAATTTATCCAATTAGCCAAGTCTTTTTGGCAAAAGGAAATCTCTCATTTTCAAAGGGTTTTTCAGTAAAAAAATGAACAAGGAACAATTCAAAACACCCGAAGACATTTCCTAAATAATTGATAAAGATGGTTCAACACCAAGGTTCAATGATATATGGTTCAATGGTGGAGTTTAATGATTTGAAATGAATGTTGTCGAACCATTGAACCTTGAACTCTGCTTCAAAATCGTTTAAAGGTTCAAAACGGTTCGAGTGAAAGGTTCTAGTGAAAGGTTCAAATAGTTGGTTCAATGATACATTGAATTAAATTCATAAGAATACTGATTGAATGTGACTCTTTGCAAAACATAAAATTTTGAACCATCGAATCGTTGACCCATTGAACCGATAAACTCTAAAAGGATAGTTCAAGGTTCAAAATGGTTCAAGCGACTGGTGACATCCCCATGGATGTCAAATTTAGGATAATATAATAAGTATTGATTTTTAAATAACGCAAACCTGAGGACAAACTTAGCGATCCATTGAGAAAGGAGCTGAAAAATCCAGTAGAAGGTGAGAAGATGGCTTTGAGAGCTCAGATCACCAGGAAGAGATGAAATATAACAAGGAAAGATGGAATCAAATAGAGAATCCAAAAGCATTAGTATAAGAGTTATTCTAGTGGGTGGAACAGTCCACCGATGGATATCAGAGAGTGCAAGCATTCAATGGTGTAGCCTATTTTTCTTCATTTGAGTAAAGACGAGTGGATAGTCATGTAAGTATCATAAAGAGGATCATCATTGCCTCTCAGAAGACTAGACAACCCATGCCTATAAAGGGACATTGAATAATTAAAAAATAAAAAATAACCCAAAAACAAACTGTCAAATGTAACCTGATTTGTATTTTATTTCCTTAAGACATGAGCGCATTGTTGGTAAGTTTGGAAAACATCATGTTTGATGTTCAGTTGTATACATATTCAGATCTCAAACATGATATTTTTGCCACTTCAAAAGTAATATTCCCTCTCTCCGTAATTGCATTCTTAATGGTAAAGATTTTTCAAATCAAAACGAAGTTTTATATAAAATAAAGTTTAAAAATATATATGATGGAATTAATACTATTAATTTATATTGCGTTTATCTATTACAATTTAAGATTTTTTGAGGGTATCAATATCATTATTTCTGCAATTGAGGTTTTCCAAATGGAAATTTGTTAAAAAAATAATAAGCTTTGGTTTAAATTAAATATCAATAGTATTACTGGTCTTAAATAGGGTTGTCCTCTTTTTAATATTTTGTTCGGTCTTTATATAAATATAGTTAGAGGATATTATTGCAAGTTTATATTCTATATGATATAATCATTATTATTTTAGTATTTAATAATGATATTATTCTAGTTTCACATATTTTTTACAAACTTTTAAAGGCATTTTGATATTCTAAATTCATTTTGTGATACTCATGGTTTATAGGTGACCTTGAATAGAACAAAGGTCATAATTCTCAATATAAAAAAACAACGAGTACAAGAAACTAATATAATTTACAAAAGAAGTTAGGTTGAAGTAGTTTTATCACATGCATTCTTTGGTATACCTTTCAATGGACCTCCCTTCAATATGTTCCTTGTTATAAAAGAGAGATTATACAAGTGTATGTTGCATTTTTTACAATTGAGAGATAATGTTTTCATCTTAAATTTCAAGATGCCAAAATAAAATTGGATATCTTCAAAAATTTAATGTCACTAACAATTTGTATCAGATTTAGATACCTGAACTTACCAATTTAGGTAAGGTTGATAACGTTTGTATTTTCATATTATTGAAACACTTGTAGGCAAAACTATTAGTTACACATAAATTATTTTCAATAAATTTTGTGTCCATCCCCTCAATATTTCAGTTCTTTTCAATTTAATGATGTTTCTTCAAAAATTAAGATGTTTGATAAAATAAAATAATTGGGCATAATGGATATCCATTCAAGTCTCTTCAATCATTCATTTATGAAGTTACGTGAACAAATGATGAAAAATACTTCATATGTTGAATATACATCTTTATTACAGGGAATTAGTATTGATATCAAATGTATATCTCTGAATACTAGTTCTATCAATATTTCCTATATTTTGAAGATAGATATTTATAGAAGCACTAGTGATGAGATCTAAAAATATTATATGTAATCAATGTGGACATTATAAACATTAGAATCATTGTCAACTTAAAAACATCATTACTTGGAGTACTATATTCAAATAGAATATGGGCGTATTATCACTCCTAAGTATACTAGGCTCATTTTAAGTTTGATATTTATTTTGTATTAGTTGTGAGTATGCTCTCACGATGCAAGATATTCATAGTCCCAACCATGCTAGCATGTAAAATTTAATTAAAAAATAAGATACTATAAATAACAAATTATGAAAAATTACAGGTTATTAAAAATGAGTATGTTTTAAAAAGTGTTAAAAATATGTTTCAAAAACTACTAAGAGTAACAAGTTTTGAAAACTACTAAAAATAAAAAATTTAGTTAAGTCAATTATTACATTTTTTTTTAATAAGAGATTAAATTTTTTTGGTTAACTTTTGTATTATATTTTATTTAACTATAATTCTACTTTTGCATGACAAATCAATCTATGAGTTGTGCATTATTTAAGACCAAATATATTATTTTATAAAAGTAATGAATAATGAAAAATTAGATTTTTTTTTTGCTGCACAATTTTATTCTCAGTAAATTTTGCATGCTAGCTCAGTTGGGACTACATAGTTCCTATGTCACTCTCCTCTTGTGGAATTTTTTGAAACCACACGCTTTAAAGTTGATCTTACTTTCCTTCTTCATTTCTATCCATCTACCAAACCATGCATCTTCTTGTACAAGCACATGCATAATTGAAAGGATAATTTATGCCTTAGTTAAATTTTTACACTACTCACATGATTCATAAATGATTAAATAAAAAATATGATCATTTACATTAAAGATTATAATGGTCATCTCCAACATAGTATTTTCTTTATCTTCTTCAATGTTTTCATCTTCACCTTCCTCTAAAAATTATGAAACAACATAAAAATCAACTTCATCTTTAATACTTATTTATGCATATAACCATTTGCATGCATATATTTCACTTTCTCATTAACCTTCCATAGAGTATTAACCTTCCATAGAGTATTCTTGTTAACCCTTTATAATTCATATTTTCCATGTAAAAAAATTTCTCTATTCTTCTCTTCACTTTAATCCTCATGCCTGATGAAAGAAACTTCTATAACATGTTTCACATATTCATATTTATTATCTCCATGCATGAATTTATTATCAATAAACTGATTTCTAATGTATTCTTAAATACAAGAAAACTCTCCTTATAAAATAGAATCATTAATATCTTCTGAGGTATTATTGCTCCAAAAAATGTTTTTCCTCTTCATTCTAACACCACGAGTGAACCATGTCATATTTATCTTCTCCATGATATTGAAAAAGATTTTTTCTCACAACCATCTCCGTCAAGTATTTGATGACCTCTATAATATTTTTATTATGATTCTTCATTTCTCATTGCTCCATCTCTCTTACCTTATCACTTTCATGTCCTCTTTGTATTGCCTTCTCTATATTAAATTAAACTATAGATCTTTTAAATAATAAACATATCAAAAAAATTATATTGGAATATTTTTTTCTCAAACACCTAAGGACATTGTATGAACATGCTTGGTGGAGAAACATTTTCTAAACCATGTAAAACAAAATATTTGAAATGAATTCAAATCTCTCCCAAATATTCCATTGGAATCAGTTTATTTCTCTCTTTTAATTTCATATTCTAGCATCCATTTTCTTCTTGTAAGTTGTAATGTTGAGTCTTTTTGTAAGCAAATATTTTGCATTTTTCATCTTATTTTATTTTGTGATCTTACCTCCTCTTGTATATAATTAATTTTCCCATTATTTAAAACATTTACATCATTTTTATCTTGAGTGGCATTATTTGGTATTTCAAGGGAATGATCAATTGATAATGAGTTTATTTCTTCAGAAGTATTGTAAACATCAATTATCATTTGATGATATTGACTTTTAAATTCTTCAAGTCAAAGTTTTTTCTTTGTTTTCTTTATGTCTCAATCAATGAATCTAATCATACAAGTCTTTTAATCTTATTCTCAGCATATAGAGTTCATCTTCAATTTTTTGTTCACGTATTCTTTTCTCTTTATGGGCATGTTTTCTATTTTCAACTTTCAATACTTCAACTGCTAATAAGGCCTTAAATTTTATAAATCTTTGTCTATCATTATTATTTTGACATTTTCCTTTTACATCTAATTTTGAATCTGCCATTTGTTCATTTTCATCTATGATATTATCTTTAATATTGTATTTGTTGATCTTTATTTTCAAAATTTAATCATAGTTGATCCATCCTTAAAATATATTTCAAAACAATATTTAAATTCTTTAATAATATTTATACTAAAATCAATATAAAAATTAATACTCTATACTATTTTAAGTATAGTATCTAATTTTCCATCACGTAGATTATGATACAAGGGTGTCCAAATGTATTTCTCATATCTATATTTAAAATAAATTAATCCTCATCATAAATTAAAACTAAACCTCTTTAAAAAAATAATGAATAATTAATATACTTCTCTTTATGTTATAAGAAAATAATTTTAGTAATCTTTGTAAGTGTTAAAATATTTTGGTATATGTCTAGATTAAGGTAACACCACATTTGACTAGTATGGATTCCATCCCAGACATATAGTGAGGTCCAGGTCCCCCATTCAGTAAAAATTAAGAAGAACAAAAAAATGAGAAAATAAAAAGGATCAAGACCTGTTGTCCCCAAAATTAGCCACTCATTTTTGTAGTCAACATGTTAACTATTTTGGTCCTGCAGGCCAAAAAAATGGTTTCCTTCCTTCTCAAAAATGTTCTAAGCAGTCAATTTATCCAATTACTCAAGTCCTTTTTGGCAAAAGGAAATCTCTCATTTTCAAAGGGTTTTTCAGTAAAAAAATGAACAAGGAACAATTCAAAAGACTCGAAGACATTTCTTAAATAATTGATAAAGATGGTTCATCACCACGGTTCAATGATATATGGCTCAATGATGGGGTTTAATGATTTGAAATGAACATTGTCGAACCATTGAACCTTGAACTCTGCTTCAAAATGGTTTAAAGGTTAAAAACGGTTCGAGTGAAAGGTTCTAGTGAAAGGTTCAAATAGTTGGTTCAACGATACATTGAATTAAATTCATAAGAATACTGATTGAATGTGACTCTTTGCAAAACATATAATTTTGAGCCATAGAATCGTTGAACCATTGAACCGATAAACTCTAAAAGGATAGTTCAAGGTTAAAAATGGTTCAAGTGACTGGTGACATCCCCATGGATGTCAAATTTAGGATAATATAATAATTATTGATTTTCAAATAACACAAACCCGAGGGAAAACTCAATGATCCACTGAGAAAGTAGATGAAAAAGCTTGTAGAAGGTGAGAAGATGACCCTTAGAGCTCAGATCACTAGGAAGAGATGAAATATAACAAGGAAAGGGAGAATCAGATAGAGAATCCAAAAGCGTCAGTATAAGAGTTATTCTAGTGGGTGGAACAGTCCACCGATGGATATCAGAGAGTGCAAACATTCAATGGTGTAGCGTATTTTTCTTCATTTGAGTAAAGACGAGTGGATAATCATGTAAGTATCATAAAGAGGATCATCATTGCCTCTCAAAAGACTAGACAACCCATGTCTATAAAGGGACATTGAATATGATTTAAATGCAACCAGCATGGCCCCTGCACAAAATTTTATCTTTCCAATGCATTCAATGTAGAATGGGCCATTTTGTGAAAATAAGTGCCAAAAAAATTTATTTAGATGCTATGTATTGTAATCTCTAATTTTCAATATTAGAAGCAAAACTTTGTCCAAACTGAAAGACATTTTTGAGACTTTGAGCTTAGATTGTTAATCACATTTTATCAGGTGAATGACAAAGTAAGTGACCATTCAAACTTTGTGTTGAAATAATTTATGTTATGTAAGAAATTGTTCTTATGTATTTTTCATAAATACAGTCTTATCCATTTGATCAAATAAGTAGAGCAAGTGAAAATAATCTAGAAGATGTCCTGAAGCTAATTGTGGAGACTTTGTGCTACCACAATTGTCTTTAGCTCGTGTGTTTTGCATTTGATCATAAAGGATATTGGAAAGGATTTGAAATACTTTTATCCTTTGTGATCATATATTCTATTGTAGTTTACGGTGGAGACTTTGGGCTACACTTCATCCTATGGTGTCCTACATACTTAATCAATAAGAGAAGCAATGAAAGACTTTGTGCTTTCATGGGTTTCTTTTGGATCTAGTTATTACTCGAGAAGTTTTCCTATTATTTTGTGAACATAATTTCTAGAAAATAAATGGATTTAGTTATTACATAGGAGTTGTCCTCTATTTTGTGAACATCATTTCTAAAAAATGAGAAATAGATGGTGCAATTCTACCCCCCAATTAGTATTTAGTATAGGTTTAGTTTATAATAGTTTATAGGGAGCCTCCCCTTGAAGAGAGGAGAGATTTATCTCATTATGTTGTGACTTATATAAATTTTTTTTCTTTAGTTAGTTGATGACCAAATATTCACTCAACAGCTTTTTGGCAACTCCACTAGGAAAGAATGCACAATTTGAAGCCTCATGCTTCAAGTTGAAGTAGTTCCAGTTCTTTTCCATTCTACACTCTATCAGATCCATGGTATACGTAAAGCCAGAGAGCTCAAGGTATTATTGATCTTATATTCCAGTTTGTCAGCAAAACAATTTTAATATTTCTCTTCAACAAGCTCACCTCTAGCGAACTAGGAATTTTCCTCTTACCAACATAAGGTCTCCAATATTGAGTGAAGCTTATTTTTTTCTCTACTTGTGGAGATTTGTCTATATGTACTCCACCAATGTTTGTTATCCCTCATTTCAATCGTCATATCATGGCATCCCAAGGCCCTTGGGGTAACACTTTTGGTCCCCTAAATCTAACCCCACCTTTACATGAACTATCTTGTAGTTCAAGAAAGAATTTTTCTAAGTTCTATGGTGATGGAAAAGTTTATCTTGATGATCATATTACAACTTTTTACATGTCTTGTGGTGTGATAGGCATTGAATATGAAGATATAGAGGTAAGACTATTCGTAGAAACATTGCAAGGCACTGCCTTAGATTAGTTTTATCATCTTCAAGATCAAACTATAACTAACTGGAACACTCTCAAGGCCATGTTTGAGGCTAGGTAAAAACTTGAAAAAGATACACATGCTTTGTTGGCTTAGCTTACACAAATGGAGAAGGAGCCTCATGAGCCTATGAAAGACTTCATTTCTAAATTTGATAAGCCGAGGAATAGGATTCTTACAATTACTCAGCCAACACCAGAAAATATTAAGTGATTCTTCATTAATTCTCATCTTCTCAAAGTGAGTTTTCTATTGAGGTGGGATAGCCATATAGATTTTTTTGTAACTCATATTTTGGCTATTGATAAGAAGAGATCCTAATAGAAATAAATTTTCTTCTCTTGCTAAAAATTTCTTCTACAAGCACCATGATTCTATGGTGAAAAAGTTAGGAAATGATTTGTTAGATTTGAAAAGGCAAATGGCCCAAAGAATGTCTATTCCTCCTTATTATCATGATATACCAAGGAAGACATTCCCTAACCATTCATATCAAATCAATGTTGCTGAGAATCAAGGGCAACCCAATCGCCTTCCTCCTGCACATGGGAAGCTTGCCATTGAAGTAGAATAAGATAACTCAATAGTTGGTTATCATGAAGTTGAACTTGATTTCTCTTTCCAACTTGAGTTGGACTAAGAAGATGATGCTAATGTCTTTGCAAAAGGAGAAGAAGAATTAGCTATTGACTCCAACATTGGTTTTCTGAATTACCAAGATGAAGCTAGAAGAAAGGGAGAACTGTTTGATGGATCATATGCTATTTTTACTAGGTTTCAAAACTAGTCAACTCAACAAGATGATAAAGAAAAATTAGGAGAACCTCAGCCGATAATTTCAATTGCTAAATGGGGGACTTCACTGCCTTTCTAGTCAAAGGACCCGGCGATCAATAAGAAAGTAATTATCTTAAACAACCTTGTACCTTTTGCTTCCATTTTTTAGACCAGTCTCACACCAAAATTATAGACTTCATTCCTTTATTTCTAGTTAATTTTAGTTATTTGACATAATTGATCATACTAAGAAGACCAAGATCTAAATGTTTGAGTTTCAATACTTACAAGCCAACCCTGAGTAGTTGGATAGGTTGGTTGAATGCATCAAAAGCAAAACTGTCTCTACAAGAAAAGATTTTTAAAAAGTGACTCATGATCCCCAAAAAACAAAGACACCCAAAATAATCTTATCATTACTCCTCCTATTTCCCCTAAAAAAATAGAACCTTTCTATATTTTCTTTTTGATTAATGGTCATAGTTGAGTAACTGTATAATAGACTCTGGAGCATCTGACAATATTATGCCTGCCAAGGTAGTAGACTCTCTCAGTCTTACCTTAACTAAATTTTTTGGGAAATGTTTCTCCATAGAAAACAAGCAAGTGCTAATTTTGGTTCAAATCAAAGATGCCCAATTTGTATTTGTAGCTTTTTTAGATAAGAAGATTAAGATGATAGTCTTAGTGGCTGATATTCTAGCTTCCTATGGCATTCTACTCGGACACAATTTTTCTAAGGATGTAGGTGGAGAGTTGAATATGAACCTATCTAAAGCAATGATACCTGTTAAGGGCATCATGTAAAAGTTGTTTTCTGAGAAGGAGTCAAAATATATTGTCACCCAAATGTCAGACCTTGAAGCTCAAATTTTGTTTCAATCCTTAGGAATGGGTAATTATTTTATGTCTACTGAAGATATTTATATTTAATCAGACAAAAGTTCATTGGGTGAAAATTCAAAGAATTTAGACATAAAATTAGAAGAATTGGTTGAGCAAAGTTAATGTGAAAAGGGATCTTCCCTCCCTAGCGAAGAGAAATCTTTAAGAAGATCAGATTTTGATGATGTCTGGATTCTAGAATTTAATGGCAACTACTCTTCTACCATTTTTGGAGCCAAAATTATTTTGATATCTCCACAAGGAGATATTTTATCCTTTTCATATAATTTATAGTTCAACAATACCAATAACACCACTAAGTATGAATATTTATTTATTGAATTGAAATTTACTCATGCTAAAAGTGTTAAGATTATTCATGTCTGAGGAAATGCTAAATTGGTAGTTTGTCAGGGAAGAAATCTGTATCAAACAAAAAATGAGAGATTGTGACATTATCTCAATCTTGTATGGGATTGTATTGAAAGTTTTGATATTTTAGTATTTCTATGGTACCCAAAGAGTTTAATAATCATGCAGATTCATTAGTTGTCTCTGCAACTCTCATGGTTCCTCATAAATATTTTAACGAGAACAAGTACACTATTAAGTTGATCTTTCGACCAAGTGTACCTGATAATGCTGACCATTGGTAGGTGTTTAATGGTGATAATAAAATTGTCATTTTTCTAGAAAAGATAGATGGTTTTGAGGAGCTCTATTTCAAAGGTAGTACCTCTTCAATATGAGAATCAATTCCCAAAACAAGTTCATGAACTAGTGAAGAGTTTCTTCAACTCAAAGGGAATAAAATCCTAAAAAGTTTTGTTTATCTTGAGACACTATTTGATAAGCATGACAAGTGTATCGGGTAGCAACCAATAGATTCAATTTCATCCAAGGAGTTTGATCAAGTAAATCTAAGTACCAAAGAAAATCTCAAAATTGTCAACATTGGGAAATGTTGCACTATCGATGAAAATATCAAATTTGTCACTCTTCTTCACCGTTACATTGACATTTTGACATATTCCTAAGATGACATTAAATCCTTTAGGCTAAAGAAATTTGGCATGAAATTCCTCTCAAGACTGGATCATTGCCTCACAAGCAGAAGCAAAGGCAATACAATCCCAAGATATCAGGTAATGTCCTTTCAAAGATTCAAAAGATGTTGAATGCTAGGATAATTTTTCCAATTCACTATTCCACCTAGATTGCCAACATGGTTCTCGTAAGGAAAAAGAATGGAGAAATTCACATATGTGTGAATTTTAAGAATCTCAATCAGTCTTCTCTAAAGGACAACTACCCTCTACTTATCATGGATCAAGTGTTGCAAATAATAACTGGCTCAGAGATTTTATCAATGTTAGATGGTTTTATAGGTATAATCAAGTAGAAGTTAATGAAGTAGATCAACATAAAACTACTTTCAATACACCTTGGGGCATGTTTGCATATCATAAAATGATTTTTGGTTTGATCAATGCTGATGCCACATTTCAAAGAGCAATGGATCTTGCCTTTAAAGATGAATTAGGAAAGTTTATCATGGTATATTTTTATGACTTAATTATCTTATCTAAGAATCATCGTGATGATATGCATCATTTACAACAAGTGCTAGAACACGCTAAAAAAATGCTCTTTGTCTTAATCCCAAGAAGTCATTTTTTTTGGTTACAGAAGGTAAACTTCTCGGCCACATTATATCCCAAGAAGTTATAAAAATTGACTCAGAAAGAGTTAGATCTATCTAAAATATTACTCTACCTACTAGTAAGTCTACAGTCAATTCTTTCTTCAAAAAGGTGAATTTTCTATAAAAATTCATCCTAGAATTTGTAGAAAAAACCCACCACATTATTGACATGATGAAGGACAAAGCTACTTTTTAATGGACTACAAAAGGCGCAATATCATTCAAATATGTCAAGAAGGCTATTGCTCATGCCCCGATCCTAGTTTGTCCAGATTACACCAAAGACTTCATGGTATATAGTTATGCTTCTAAGACACACTTTTAGCCATTTTGGTTCAATAGGATAAAGAAGGTGTGGATTTTTCCATATCATTTATGAGATGCCCTATTAAAGATCATGAATTTAATTATTTAACTATGGATAATCATGCTTATGCAGTGTTTAAAGTGATAAAATATTTATGGTTCTATATCCTAAATTCACACACTGTTGTTCTGGTGCCTGATATCGCATGAAGGTTATTTTAACTCAGCAAGAGTTTGGTATAAAAAGAGGTAATTGGATTTCCAAAATTATAGAGTTTTATTTTGATATCAAGCCTACTAAGATGGTGCATGGAAGAGGTTTCTATCAATTAATTACTAAAAACCTATCATAAGAAACATGACATGAAGAGGCAATGACTAATGACATGCAAACAATTTTTTTTGTTAATACTACTGATGAGTGGTATTCCAATATCGCTCATTTTTTTACTTATGGTGAGGGTCATACTCATCTATCTTGAAAATAAAAGAGAAATTTTAAGTTGAGAGCTTCTAACTATGTTTTGTGGGACAATGGTTTGTACAAAAGAAGCCTTTATGGGGTATTTATTCACTACATGGATAAAGTGCAAAAAAGTAAATTTTTGGAGTCTTTCCATAAATTAGCTTGTGGAGGAAAATTTTTTGCACCCATGACTGTTCATAAAATTCTATGAGCTAGATACTATTGGCCTTCTCTATTTCATGATACATACAATTGAGTACGTAGATGTGATTTATGTCAATAGTTCATTGGGAAATCCAATTTGGCCTCATTACCACTCAAGCCTATGGTGATCAAAGAGCCTTTTCAGCAATGAGGTATTGACTTCATTGTCACCATGAACCTTTTCTAAAGTGATATACATAACTATATCCTCACCAAAATAGATTATTTTACTAAGTAGGTGGAAGCCATTCCAATTAAGCATGCCACTTCTGAAGTGGTGTGTATTTTCCTGAAGGAAAATATTGTTTCTCATTTTGGAGTTCTAAACAAGATTATAACAGATAATGCCTCATGTTTCTCTTCTCATGAGATCAATAACTTTTGTTACAATCACCAAATTATTTTTTTCGACTCCTCAGACTATTATTCATAAAAAAATGGTCAAGCAGAATCAAGTATCAAAAATCTAGTTACTATCATCAAGAAACTGGTTGATAACAATCAGAGGACTTACCATAAAGTATTGTTTGATGCTTTATAGGTAGACATGATTATGCCTAAGAGGGAAATATTTATGTCCCCATTCTAACTTATATATGGTCTAAATGTAGAAATACCCATTACCTTGGAATTACCAGTATTGAAGTTGGCAAAGGCAGTAGAAGATTCAAATTTTGAAAGTTTTATTGACAAAAGAATCATGTGTCTAACTGAGTTAGAAGAGAAATTAACTATAGTTTTATACCACATTGTTGAACATCAAAATCAGGTGAAGAAACTTTTCAACTAGAAATCAAGGATTCATGAGTTTCAGATCGGAGATCAAGTCTTGTTATGGAACAAGAGGAGAGAACCAAAGGGAATGCACAAAAAATTTGATTCCTTGTGGAGAGGTCCATTTGCCATCTATCAATTCAGTGGTGATAATAGTTTCTTACTAAGATATCAAGATGAGACGCAATTCTCACTACCTTGCAGTGGGTAGCATTTGAAGCACTTCAATCTTTGAAGTATCAGATAAGTCCAATTGTACATTTGTATATTCTTTGTTTGTTTTGTGTTGTTCATTTAGTTTTTTTGGTGTCTTTCTCTTTTTTGGTGGCTTGACTCCATGGCCCAATGGCATGGAAAAAAGGCACTTGGATTATGGTTTTTACTCCCTCTGATTGTTTCAAAGTACAACTGATGGAAGTTCCCCAACAGGAGCTTGCTGTTGTCCCCAAAATTGGCCACTCATTTTTGTAGTCAACATGTTAACTATTTTGGTCCTGAAGGCCAAAAAAATGGTTTCCTTCCTTCTCAAAAATATTCTAAGTAGTCAAGTTATCCAATTACCCAAGTCTTTTTGACAAAAGGAAATCTCTCATTTTCAAAGGGTTTTTCAGTCGAAAAAATGAACAAGGAACAATTCAAAAGACTTGAAGGCATTTCATAAAGAATTGATAAAGATGGTTCAATGTTGAGGTTCAATGATATATGGTTCAATGGTAGGCTTCAATGATTTGAAATGAATGCCACCAAACCATTGAACCATTGAACTCCACTTCAAAATGGCTCAAAGGTTCAAAATGGTTCAAGCAGAAGGTTTCAGTGAAAGGTTCAAATAGTTGGTTCAATGATACATTAAATCAAATTCATAAGAAGACTAAGTGAATGCAACTCTTTTCAAAACATAAAATATTGAGCTATGAAACCATCAAACCATTGAACTGGTGAACTCTAAAAAGATGGTTCAAGGTTCAACATGGTTCAAGTGACCGGTGACATCCACATGGATGTCAAATTTAGGATAATGGAATAAATATTGATTTTCAAATAATCCAGACTCAAGGACAAACTCAATGATCTACTGAAAAAGGAGTCAAAGAAGCCAGCAAAAGGCAAGAAGATAACCCCGAGAGCTCGGATCACCAAGAAGAGACAAAATATAGAAAGAAAAGAGGGAATCAAATAGAAAATCCAGAAGCGTCGGTGGAAGAGTTATTCCAGTGGGTGGAATAGTCCACTAGGTGGATATCAGAGAGCACAAGCATTCAATGGCACGACATATTTTTTTCATTTAAGTAAAGACAAGTGGACAGTCATATAAGTATCATAAAGAGGAGCGACCTTGCCTCTCAGAAGACTAGACAACCCATGCCTATGAAGGGACATTGAATATGATTTAAATGCCTCTAACATGGCTCCTACACAGAACTTCCTCTTTCCAATGCATTCAATGTAGCATGGGCCATTTTGTGAAAACAAGCGCCAAAGTCTTTCTTTAGATGCTATATATTGTAATCTCTCATTTTGAATGAGGGGGATCTCTCAGTTATTTGAAGCAAAACTTTGTCTAAATTGAAAGGCATTTTTGAGACTTTGAGCTCAGATTGTTAATCATATTTTATAAGGTGAATGAGAAAGTAAGTGACCTTTCAAACTTTGTGGTGAAATAACTTGTGATATGTAGGAAATTGTTCTTATGTGTTTTTTCTAAATACAATCTTATCTATTTGATCAAATAAGCAAATCAAGTGAAAATAATCTGGAAGATGTCCTGAAGTTGATTGTGGAGACTTTGTGCTATGATAATTGTCTTTAGCTTGTGTGTTTTACGTTTGAGCACAAAGGATATTAGAAAGGCTTTGAACTACTTTTATCCTTTGTGATCATATATTCTGTTGTATTTTACGGTGGAGACTTTGGGCTATGCTTTATTCTACGGTGTCCTACGTACTTAATCAGTAAGAGAAGAAATGAAAGACTTTGTGCTTTCGTGGGTTTCTTGTGGATCTAGTTATTACCTAGGATGTTTTTCTATTGTTTTATGAACATCATTTCTGAAAAAAGAGAAATGGATTTAGTTATTACACATGAGTTGTCCTCTGTTTTGTGAACATCATTTTTGAAAAAAGAGAAATAGATGGTGTGATTCTACACCCATTTAGTATTTAGTATAGGTTTAGTTTATAATAGTTTATAGGGAGCTTCCCCTTGCTGAGAGGAGAGATCTATCTCATTATGTTGTGACTGATATAACAATTTTATCTTCAGTTAGTTGATGACAAAATATTCACCCAACAAGACCATACCCACCAGGGGCCCAAAGAAACACAAACACCCACATAGTGAAAAGGAAAATCTAAGAGAGAGAAAAAAAAAGAGAGGGACCTACCCAAGGCCTTCAAAATCCCATATAACCTAGGGGACCCTAGGCCAAAAAGACCCCATGAAGCCGAAAAGACAAAAAACATAAAAGATGTATTAAGGGAGGAACCACAACATATCTGTATCCAGTTTTTGACTTTTGGCCAAAAGATATTCATAGGAGGATTTTATGATTCCCCTTCATTCCTTTCATTAACTATTTTACCACACAAGTACTTCAAGATTCTAACACTTCTTGTAATCTCTTGTGCCTTAGCATAAGAGTCTTTGGAGTTTCCTAACAACCTTCAACAAGGACATATGTCTTTTTCTTTGTTGAATTGAATAAATTGATTCGAGGAGCCAATTGAGGACTTAAGTTAGACTGAGGTGGGAAGTATTTTGTCCTTTTTAACTAGAATACACATTCTGTTCGAGGTCATTCTTTTTCTAGAGCTGGTCACTGGGTCTATGATAGCCAATGTACCAATGATTTTTGTAATGCTTCAAAGGATTCTATCATCCCAAAATGGAGGAGGGAGTTTGGGAAACTCCATCCACATAGTGTTTCTATCCATTTTGAAGTTTTAGGGGCACCAATTAATCTTCCATTACTAAAGCATGGGAAAAACTTTTCCCATGAACCAAGGGCCTTTATTTAGAATTCTTAGACAATTCTCCCAACTATCAAAAGAGAATAACATGCACCCATTGTCTAGAGCCACCGTGTTTACAATTCCATCTTCTTCCCACATTATCTTAACCCAATTTCTAACAATGTCTATGTCATGCATTTTGCCACTTAGCTTCCTGACAAGAGAGTAGTTGTATTTGGCCTTTGCTTCGTCAAGTATATTATCTGGATGTACAGAATCTACTCTTATTTACTTATTCAATCATTGGGTTCAAACAAATGTGCTTCTTCAAGTTCCTATAACTTGAGTTGATCTCAACCTTATCCATCCTTCTAGCAAGAGAGAATGAGTTGTCACTATTTCTTGCACCATTTTTGGTTCCAACAGTCCATGAATTATACCTGTTATGTTCAGAGTTTAGAATCCTCCCGCATAAGGAAGACAATGAATGCCCCTCCCACCAAGTTTTTTTAGGAGTGATTAACTCAAAATTCAAAATTAAAAAGGGAAAGAACTCATAGTAAATGCTCCAATGGCTACTATTGAGAGCACTAAAGAGACCAGGCCGATCTCTTCTAATCGTGCAAGACCAACTATCATAAAGAAACTCCGTAATATGATAAAACATGTTAGCAAAAACTGAAATTGTGTCTGAACTCCAGAACATTAATTACCAAAAAAAATTGACCAAGATAGAGGTCGCAAGAAGATCCCAAATTATAATACAAGAAACATTGAGCTTACAGAAGCCTGAACTATCTTAGGATCCTGGACGATCTCAATCGAGTCCTTTTCATCGTTTTAGATGCCTTTCCTTGTGCTTTTATGGTTTTCTCCATCTGTTGGTGGCTCCAGAGAATGCTATCTTCTTTTTCTTTTTCAATGTTTTGACTTCCATCCAATTCTCCTGCCCCAGAGTGGGGGTTCCCATTCAACAATTTTGGACCTTACAGGGAGAATTAATATTGCATGAGAAGATTTGTCAAAGTGGTGCTCCCAATTGGGATTACTGCACTTGTTGTTCCTCATCCTTCTTGTCTAGAGAGGAGATCCGGAAAGATTCTATCAGGTTCCTTTTCACCAAATGGGGAGTTGTTTTGGTATATGTTGTTAACCTTTTATGTTAACAAAATTTATCGAAAATCATTCGAAATAAATGACATGCATTTCATTTTCATAAATATTTCAATATCTTTCAAATAAATTTTAAAAAAAAAAAGTTTAATTTATTATTTTAATAGTTACAAACATTCTAACAATTAACACATTGTGTTCTCATTATTAAATGACCATTTCATGTTAATCGTTCATGTTTACTCCTGGGATATTATTATTTAGGTTTACAATACTTGCCACGATCCTATGGGATTGGGCATGATTATTAATGGCCGGACCATCTCAGCCTTAAGACTTAAATTTCATGTAGCTATTATAATGGATGGGTAATTCACTATTAAATTTTTATTTTGAATCATAATCTTTAAAACCGATGCTAAACAATTGATCCTTGTAATATCTAAACAATGGAAAAGATCACGGGGAATTCAAATTGGAAATGGCAAAAAGTGCGGTGTACATGCAAGATGAAAATTGTGGATACTGAATATGCTGATAGAATTTATGAAGTGTTATAGGCAATGGATAGGAATTGAGATAGAGCCAGCAAGCCTTTGAAGAAAGTCACTTGAACTTGAAATAATTGGGACACACTTCGGTTCTATGAGAAGGTTAAGATTTGACAGGGAAAAAGAGATACAGATTAGACGGCCTTGGGTAGTGGGCGCTGGTTCTAAATTAAACATAAGCAAGAGTTTGAACATTATATAAGCGTATTGTTACAAGGCAAGAGTTTGAACAACTTTACAGAGATGGGATTTGACATACAAAGAATAACTAAAACTAATTTACTGCCAATAGTTTAAAAAATAATTTACAACAAATATTTAATCTTGAATACTTATTCAAAAATTAATTTATAGTTAATACTTAAATATATTTTGATTGCTTCTTTCTCTGCATTTATTTTTCTTCAATTTAATATATTGCAATTTCTTCATTTCTCGATCTCAATTATATATATTGTTTTATATATTTTTAAAATTATTTATATTACATATAAAATTTTTAATATTGTGTTGGAATTAAAAAATGTTATTAAAAAAGATGTCTGTTTTTCCTAATACGGTTACGACCTCTTTGTATTAAAAAAATTATAAAATATGTAAATAATTGTAAATGAAAAATAATTTTTAAAGTGATCTACATATTATACTTGGGAGGTCGAAATCTTACCTTGTGCACACTAAAGGATGTTAAGGGGAATGACGTTTAAAGACTCTTGTATACTTATAAAATTTGTAAGGAATTCTAAATAGGAAATAGTTATTCCTATAGGTTATGTTTGGGACTGAAGTAGGTTAAGGGAAATACTGTTCTAAGTACAGTATGATTGATTATATAATTGATCTTAGTCATGTTTAGTTTTAACGTGTTTACATATTTAACACACTTTGCTTAATTAATTACATAATATATATATTTTATTAATTTTTTAATTTCAACTTTTTCTTTTAAAAAAAATAATAATGAAAATAATCACCTGAACCAAAAAAAGAACTTTTAAATATATGTCCTACTACCACAAATCTAATCTATTCTGTATTTTCTTTCATTAAGACATGAGGGCTTTGAGGGCAGGTTTGAAAAACATCATGTTTGATGTAAGTTGTATACAAATTCAGATCTCAAAAGGGATAGTTTTGCCACTTCAAAAGTAATGTTCCCTTTGTAATTACAAATAGGTAGGTAAACTTAAGGGTAAAGATTTTTTTAATCAAATCGAAGTTTTATATATTATAAATTTTTAAAAATATGATGGAACCAATACTGTTAATTTATATTGCGTTTATCTACTACAATTTAAGAATTTATTAGGGGATCAATATCATTATTTTTCAATTGAAGTTTTTCTATTGTAAATTTGTTAAACATATAATAAGCTTTGGTTTAAACTAAATATCAATAGCATTATTAGTCTTAAAAGGGCTTGTCCACTTTTTAATATTCTGTTTGATCTCTCTATATATAGGGGATATCATACAAGTTGAGGGTTAAATGGTAAAAATAATATTATATATGATATGGTTATTATTATTTTATTATTTATTAATGACATTACTTTCATTTTACAAACTTATAAAGATATTTTGATACTATAAGTTTATTTTGTAATGTTTATTGTTTATAGGTGAACTTGAATAAGATAAAGGTTATGATATTCAATATAAGTAAATGAAATTAAATTCATTTACAAAAGAATTTTGGTTCAAGTAATTTTATATTAGATAAACTTAAGGGTAAAGATTTTTTTAATCAAATCGAAGTTTTATATATTATAATTTTTTAAAAATATGATTGAACCAATACTGTTAATTTATATTGCATTTATCTACTACAATTTAAGAATTTATTAGGGGATCAATATCATTATTTTTCAATAGGAGTTTTCCTATTGTAAATTTGTTAAACATATAATAAGCTTTCGTTTAAACTAAATATCAATAGCATTACTAGTCTTAAAAGGGCTTGTCCACTTTTTAATATTTGGTTCGATCTCTCTATATATAGGGGATATCATACAAGTTGAGGGTTAAATGGTAAAAATAATATTATATATGATAGGGTTATTATTATTTTATTATTTATTAATGACATTATTTTCATTTTACAAACTTATAAAGATATTGTGATACTCTAAGTTTATTTTGTAATGTTTATTGTTTATAGGTGAACTTGAATAAAATAAAGGTTATGATATTCAATATAAGTAAATGAAATTAAATTCATTTACAAAAGAATTTTGGTTCAAGTAGTTTTATATTAGATAAACTTAAGGGTAAAGATTTTTTTAATCAAATCAAAGTTTTATATATTATAAATTTTTAAAAATATGATTGAACCAATACTGTTAATTTATATTGCATTTATCTACTACAATTTAAGAATTTATTAGGGGATCAATATCATTATTTTTCAATAGGAGTTTTCCTATTGTAAATTTGTTAAACATATAATAAGCTTTGGGGATATCATACAAGTTGAGGGTTAAATGGTAAAAATAATATTATATATGATATGGTTATTATTATTTTATTATTTATTAATGACATTATTTTCATTTTACAAACTTATAAAGATATTGTGATACTATAAGTTTATTTTGTAATGTTTATTGTTTATAGGTGAACTTGAATAAAATAAAGGTTATGATATTCAATATAAGTAAATGAAATTAAATTCATTTACAAAAGAATTTTGGTTCGAGTAGTTTTATATTAGATAAACTTAAGGGTAAAGATTTTTTTAATCAAATCAAAGTTTTATATATTATAAATTTTTAAAAATATGATTGAACCAATACTGTTAATTTATATTGCATTTATCTACTACAATTTAAGAATTTATTAGGGGATCAATATCATTATTTTTCAATAGGAGTTTTCATATTGTAAATTTGTTAAACATATAATAAGCTTTGGTTTAAACTAAATATCAATAGCATTACTAGTCTTAAAAGGGCTTGTCCACTTTTTAATATTCTGTTTGATCTCTCTCTATATAGGAGATATCATACAAGTTGAGGGTTAAATGGTAAAAATAATATTATATATGATATGGTTATTATTATTTTATTATTTATTAATGACATTATTTTCATTTTACAAACTTATAAAGATATTTTGATATTGTAAGTTTATTTTGTAATGTTTATTGTTTATAGGTGAACTTGAATAAAATAAAGGTCATGATATTCAATATAAGTAAATGAAATTGAATTCATTTACAAAAGAATTTTGGTTCAAGTAGTTTTATCTATATATATTTTGGTGTACCTTTAAAGGGGCCTCCCTTCCATATGCTCCTTGTTACAAAAGAGAGATTATGCAAGGGGTATGTTTCACTTAGTATACTTGAGAGATACTATTTCCATCATTAATTTCATGATTCCAGAGTAAAATTACATTTCTTCAAAAATTTAATGTCATAAACAATTTGTATGAGATTTGGAGACCTAGACTTACCAGTTCATATAAGGTTGATAGTGTTCTTATTTCCATGTTATCAAAACACTTGTGGGCAAAAGTATTAATTGCACATAAAAATATTTTCAATAATTTTGACATCCATCCCCTTCATATTTCAGTTATTTTCAATGTAATGATGTGGCTTCAAAAACTAAGATGTATGAAAAAAACAAAAATTGAGCATAATAGATATTCATTCAAATCTACTTGATCATTCGTTTATGAAATTATGTGAACAAATGATAAAAATATTTTGTGTGTTGAATGTACATCTTTATTACAGGGAATTGGTGTTGATATCAAACGTATAGCTCTTAATATGGGTTATATCAATACTCCCTATATTTTGAAGAGATATACTCATAGAGGCATCGAGAATGGGATCTAAAAATATTATATGTAATCAACTTGGACATTATAACCATTAGAATCATTTTCAACTAAAATACATCATTACTTGGAGTATTGTATTCAAATAGAATATGGGTGTATTATTATTCCCAATTATATCAAGCTCTCTTTTGTTTTAATATTTTTTTAGTTAAATTGTGAGTATGCTATCATGATGCAGGAGCTCTGTAGTCCCAACCATGCTAACATGCAAAATTTACTAAAAAAGTAAGATAATATAAATAAAAAATTACTTAAAATAATAGGTTATTAACAATTAATATGTTTAAAAAATTGTTAAAAACATGTTTCAAAAACCACTAAAAATAACATGTTTGGAAAACTACTAAAAATTAAAGGTTTAATTAAATCTAGGATTACATTATCTTTTAATAATATCTAAAAATAGTAAGTTCAATTACATTTAGTAGTAGATTTTATTTTACTAGTATGAGTTTTGCATTATTTAAACACCCAAATGTATTATTTTATAAAATTAATGAATAATGACAAATTAAAATTCTTCTTTGCTACATAATTTTATTCTTAGTAAATTTTACATGCTAGCTCAGTTGAGACTATAAAGCTCCTATGTCACTCTCCTCTGATTGAATATTTTTTAACCAATGGTTTAGATTTGGTCTTACTTTCCTTCCTCATTTTTCTCCATCAATCAAACCATGCCTCTTCTTGTATAGGATCATGCATACTTGCAAGGATAATTTATGCCTTAGTTACATTTTACCCTAGTCACATGAAGCATAAAATTTGAAATAAAATGTGTGCTCCTTTACTTCATAGTTTATAATGATCATCTCCAAAATACTATTTTTTTCACTTGTTCAATATCTTCATTTTCACCTTTATCAAAAAATTATGAAATAATGTAAAAATCAACCTCATCTTCAATACATATTGAAGCATCTATAACCATTTACATGTTTATATTTTACTTTATCATTAACCTTTAATAGAGTATTCTTGTCAACACTTTATAATTTATTCTTTTCATGTAAATTTCATTTTTTATTCTCATCACTTTAATTCTCATGATTAATGATAGAAACTTCTATAACATGTTCAACATATTTAGATGCACTATCTCCACACATGAAATTTATTATCAATGAACTTATTTTTGATGTCTCCTATAATATAATCTTTCATTTCTTCTAAGGTATTATTTCTCCAAAAAACCATTTTTCTCTTCATTTCAACACCACAAGGTGTGACCCATGTCATATTTCTCTTCTCCATGATATTGAAACATATTTATTCTCACAACCATCTTTATCAAGTCTCTGATGAACTCCATAAAATTTTTATTATGCTTCTTCATTCTTTGTTTCTCTATCTCTCTTACCTTATAACTTTCATGTCCACTTTGCATTACCTTCTCACCTACAATAATTTATGTAATTTATTTCACTCTCCTTTATAAATATTTTAGATTCATGTTCATTTGACAATAAATTCTTATTTACATATTTATTCTAAAATCTATATTATTTAAAAAATAAAATTTCAAATTTAAACACATAAAAGATTAAAAAATAATCTTACCTTCAATTTTCCTCCTAGAGTTGAACTTGCCATGATACTAGATGATGGAGTTAAAGGCATAACAATTCAAAAAGACAAAGATTAAAAAATTTGAAATTAAAATTGTGCAACAAAAGAGAACTTTAATTCCTTATTATTTTTGAAACAATATGTAGGTTTTTTTAATATTGCATAATTCATAAATAAAATTGTCATGAACAACAAAAATACTATTAAAAAAAATTTATTCATAGAGTTAACTGAACTTGATATTATTAGCATTTTGGTAAACATTTTATTTTTAAAAGTATTTGAAACTTCCTTAATTTTTAATAATTTTTAACAATTTATATTTTTAATAACCTACTATTTTACTAATATTCTATTTTTAGTAACCTACTCTTTTAATACATTTGGCATGCTAGTTCGATTAGGACAACAAAGCTCCCACATCATTGGTTTGATGTAAAATGATGGGGTCGAGACTATGTCAATTCCAAAACACATATAAATATTAATGAGAATAAAAATTTATAAATAAATGATAATTCTAATTCTTTTTTTTTCATTATTCTTATAATACATAGGGTCTTTGACTAATTCACAACTCATAGATACAGTCTTCATGCATAAACTAAATCCTTTTGGAATATAAGTTAATTTAGAGTTAATTGAAATTTATATCTTTAGATCTTATTAAAATAAAATATTATTCTAGAATTAAGTAAATATATAATTTTTAGTTTTTTAAAACTATATCATGTAAAGCAATTTTAAAACTTTTGATTTTCACCAGTTTGAAAACATTCTATTTTTAGTAACTTGATATTTCTAGTAACTATTAACATTTTTAGTAACCAGGTTTTTAGTAAATTTTACATGCTAGCTTAGTTTGAAATATAAATATATCACATCGTATCATCATATTTGCATTAGGTTAGATCTCATCATCTTTCCATTAAGTCAAAGCATTTTCTTCCAGGACTTTAGTCTATAATTAAACTCTTCAACAATGAACTAGAATCAAAGAAACATTTTGTATTTAGTTGTTTGGTGTATTATGAGATCCATGGTAGATTTTAATACCTCTTCAGAGGAGATTTAGGTTCTCTTAAATATTTTATTCATTATGAGGATAACATGTGTGTAACTATATTTAACATAGAGATGGTCCAACACATAGAATTTTGGAGAGTCATCAATGCAACTCACTATTTCATGATTCAACTTTAGACTTTATTAATTAACTTCAATTTCATACCCACTATTATATTGAACAAGATGAGCCTATGTGTATTATGATATTTGTGGTATATTTCACTACATATTTAGAGAAAATTATGGCTATCTATGAGATTTTATTTATTATGAGGATCAAATATGTGTATCTCTATTTATCAAAGTTATGACCTAACATATAGATGTCATTTTTAGGAGTCATCAACATAAATATTAATTTAATTTATAAAATTTGGAATCCTTTATTTAACATGAATTTTGTAGACAAAAATATACCTACTATTCAACTCAACAATGATGAATTGTCAAAATAAATATCTAAATAATATAATAATTAAGTTTCATTTTTCTATCAACTCTTTCTCATGAAAATTATTATTTGGAATTTATTTTATATTTGATATAAAATAATAACATATAGTCATATTCATCACTAATTCACCTATTCTAAATACTAAATTAACCTTTTTTAAATGGTTGTAAGTGCAAGTAGTAAGTAATTTTTTATACCTTGCAAATGAAATATACAAGAAAATATTGTAGTTGACTATACAAATGTGTTGAGATTATTAAATTATACAAAAATGTTTAATGACAAATCTCATTTCTCTACACTTCAATTGGTCAAGATTTTTCTTGATTATGTAGAGTTGTATGTATTTTTGATTCCCATGATTAAAGTGTTTTTCATGATTTGGATGAGAATAAGAGATTTGTAATGGAATATAATTTTAAAGTGGGGTGGGGGTGGGAGGCAGAATATTTTTAAATATATATAAGAATACACCTAAGGAAGAGTATAAGCCTAGTAATTTTTATTTATCTTATAAAAATAATTTAATTACGTGCAAACACTTAAATTTGGTAATAGAAACATGGAAATGTTAAACTTGACCTACATTCACCTTACATGAATTTATAGTACATATACATGATTATTGAAAACTCTTCTCTCACAACCACACGGTTTATATGGGTCCAACTTTCCCATTTTTATATCATTCACCTATTGTAATTCATTATTCTATACAAAGCATTTTTTTTAATCATAGTCATAATTTTTTATAGATCATCAGATAAATATACTTTTCTCTTAGATGATCTAGCAAACTAAGATTCTTATGAAATGATACAGGTGTTAAATTAATTGACTCAACTTCACACCAAATGATGACTGTTTTTAAAATTTAATTTATCTTTAAGAGTCAACCCACATGGTTTGTATGTCGATGACATGAGAAAATACTGAAAGAGTCCCATGTAAATACAAATTAGGTATAAGTGTATCAGATTATGTAGCATCATCTAGCACTCTTTAAAGATATGTCTATAGACATTTTAAACTCAAATGGATTTCTATGTACTTCAAAATTCAACATTTAATCATAAAGATAAATTCCTCATCATGTCTAAAGCACCAAAGCCAACCCAAGATTTCCATTTTTAAAGCTTTAAAAGCTAGATTATAGTTTTCATTCATTAAATTAGAAACATTCCACCCATACACTTAATGGGGAGATTTACATATACTTTAATTCCATCTTCAGAGTATTGGATACATATAAAGGATTAGCCATTTATTGTGAGTGGTTGAGTCTAGTTTAACCCACCTTTTCTCCCTTTTATAAGACTAAAAATGGTGTCAAATTACACCTAAGGTTTTAAAGAAAAGGATATAGTTTTTTATATAATTCATATATCATAATACCTTCATATCATACATATATATTACAAGCAAGCATAGTATCCTATGCCAAAATAAAAAATAAAAATCTACCCATACACATCTAGTAAATAAATGTTATCATTTGGCATAGGATTATACAATCTAAAGGATTTTTCCAAGTAGTTATAGACACCTATTTCATTATTTGAGAAATCCATAGTCTACTTTCAACCTTTCTCTCACCTGCATGCAATTTTAGATCTGAAAAGAATGCTAACATTTTAAATATCTTAACCCCTTAGGTCATATATATTTATAAGAAGTATTTTTTTTCAAATAATATTGTTTATTTTACATTAAAATTAATGTATTGTTGTTATACTTTATATAATTTGACTCAATCCTCATTTTTATACTTATTTAGATAACTTAATAAAAAATAATATAAAATACATTAGTGAACCTATATTCTATCTATAGCATCATGTATCTTTCCCTTAGTTTCATATTTATTATCTTTCCATATTTTTTCATTAGAGCTTTAGAGCGTGTTCATGAGTTCTGCTCATATTACATGAAATTTTAAAAGTTCATTTTTTTTTTACTTTAGGGTTTCACACTCATTTTATTATTAGGGCTTCCTCTCCTCGGCTTGTTGATTGTCCCATTACTTATTCGATTCATATTTAATTTACAATGAATTTATTTACAAAATTATTAGAGCTCTCTATTATTAATCTAGACTGGATTAGAAACATATCTTTATTCAGTAAAATTCTATACAAATTTTATGGGATTAAGGTTTTACTATTTATATTAAATTTTTCCTATGGGGAAAAGGGTGTATCTATTTTTAAAATAATTTCTTAGTTTCATTTGATTTTATTTTTTAAATAAAAATCATATTTTGTTTTTAAAGCTTCTCCATGATTTTATTAGAGTGGATAATTCTATATTTAACATGTATCAAGTCATCTTTTTATGTATATATGAATGTTTAGGTTTTAAAACATTTTTAAGAATTTCATAATAATGTACTTAAAATTATTTTTTGTACTTGATTCTAGATTTCACATTATTCTATGTTATATCTTGTCTCAGGGGTGGTATTTTCTCTTATTTTTCTTTCTATCTTGGGGTCAGTATATTTAAAAATAAATGACCATGTAAAACTCCTATTGTCCATCACCCTTTGGATTTCCTATTTTCCTTATTTTCCAGGACTTATGCTTATACTAATGAATGGATCAATATCGAAGCTTGTATAATGAATAATGTAATTTATGTAGAGTATGGATATGATTATGAAATAAATTACTATGATTATGATTATGAAAATGATTGGCATAATAATTATCAATAGATATGTATAATAATATGTTGAAATCAATTTTCCTCCTTACAAACACTCACTTAATCACATATTATGACATAAGTAAAGTGACAATGAATTACATAATCCATTTTTTTATGTTTTTATAATTTTAATTGAGAAATAAGATATAATAAAACCATATATAGATGATACCCATATGTATTATCATGATTTTATTCCTTACAATAATTCTTTTAGTAATACATAAGATATTGACATTCCTTTCTCTCAATTAGAATGCAATACTAGTTGTTATATTTAAATGAATTTGATGTTCCTCTATCTTCTCTTTACATTAAAAATGGTGTTAATATTTCAAAATTATGTGAATTTTATCTCTTCTCACTTGAAAATAAATTTGATAATACCCATTTTGAATTTAAATGATAATTTGATTAAAACACAATGCGATGCCATTCCAAGTCTTTTTATAGAACCAAAATGTGATGATAACGCTAAATTACACAAGAATATTTCCCAAAATTGTTACTACAATAAATTAGATAATATAATTATTTGTAATGAAGATATAACACTTATGAATGAATGGTGAGTTAAAACTAATGAATGATTTTTTCCAAACAATTACTATTGATACTAGTCATATCATCTCCATAATGCATGCTATAAATGATATCCAAAATAATGTTCTTTATCTCACTTTACAATATCGATCATGTGATGATAACATTAATAACAATATAATTTTAGTAAAATGTGTATCAAAAATCATATTCAATTTTAATTATCTAAATGGATTTTGTCATGGCTATGTTCTAATTTTTTTTATGGCCACGGAGATCCTATTAGCCACTTGACTAAGTATGTAATTTATTTTGGGAAATGCTCAAATTATGGATGAATATTTTTAAAATATTTCCACAAATGCTTAGAAGGATATGCCTTAGATTTGGTCTATATTATCCATAGTGGCTCTTTACCTTACTTTAATAAATTAGAAGAGATTTTCTTACCCGAATTTAATAGGAAAAATATTACTAAATTCACATTAGAACACATACATAATCTAAGGTAAGAGCATGGTGAGTCTATTAAATATTAATTTTTAAATTTTAAGACCACATTATATTATTTAATGTATCAACCCTTAGATTTGAAAACATAATTTATATTTAGCATGGGTCATATGTCTCCTATTAAGGAAATACAACTTTATGATTCTTATCCTTATTTTGAGAGACTTTATATGGATGTTTTCACCTATGCATCTAATCCAACTTGTGAGTCACATATATTAATAAGTTCAAGTGATTCAATACCATCTTCACCTAAGAAGGAAACTGTATGTAATAAAGTTTCACAAAATTTATCATATTCTAAATCAAATAGTCCAATAAAATATTTTTATAAAAGGAATCACCCAAAGAAATGGTTTATAAGTAAAAATATAATATGATAAAACCTATTATAAATAAGAGTCACCCATATAAGTTTGATATTTTTAAATATTGACTAAGTAATATTTTACAAACATTAATTGATAAAAAAACAATAAACCTATCTATTGCCTTAAAAGAGTGAGGAAATTACCATTTTTCAACTATTATTATATCAATGAAAATAGATATAATTTTTTTTATGCATTACAAAAAAATATTGAGCAACTTGTAACTATAGGAGTGACTGTAATACATATAGTTGAAAATACATCAAGAAGGTATACTCTTCCAATTCTTCTACTAATAATTAAAATAAATTTGATATATCCAAGGACATAACTCCAAAGGACCCAATGATTCCTTGGAATTATATAGAGGGTATCACTAGGAGTAGATCATTTTCTAGTAAAAATTATACATGGATTCTATCAAGGATAAAAGGTCATTTGAGCCCTTATTAAAGGTGAATATAGATAAGTTATCATTGTAAATTACAAACATAAATACAACACATGTACAATTGGATTTCTTAAAGATTTGGAACGTAATGACTTGTGTATATATATATATATATATATATAGTTAGATAATCATGTTATCTAACAATATCTAACAATATTAATCCAATGTGTGTGTGTGTGTGTGTGTGTGTGTGTGTGTGTGTCTATATATATATATATATATATATATATATATATATAGAGAGAGAGAGAGAGAGAGAGAGAGGATGATTATTGTTAGATAGCATTACATATATATAGGATAACTATGTTGTAAAAAAATTTGAAAAAATTATAACAATCGTGTATGGACAAAGTTGGTGGAACCAAAGTAAGGAGATTCATCTAGACTCAAACTAACCAAACAAACCAAAATTATCCTAAAGTTGAGCAGTCTATCTAGGGAATGTAATCTATTAAATAAATATAACCACCTCTATTATATATTATGTAATAGAGTTGTTTAGAGTAGTCAGTCAATAATAATAAATTTATTAAGAATAAATATTTTTAAGAGAATATAAATATTATAATTTTTTAGCAATATTTAATTGCTACATGTTGTATTTATAAAAGTAACATTTTTTGTTAAAAGCAATTATGTGTTAAGATAAGGATCAGAGTTCATTCGTAAATTAATAAGGGCCCCCTTTGGATGTCTTGATACAAAGATATGACCTGTTAGTTAGATAAGTATTTTGTTTACTATTATATTAGTAAGTTGATTTCTATATGTTTACTAGTTTTTATTTTAATTTGTGTGATTAAATTAAGAAAGATTCTAAAATATAAATTCATCTATCATTTTGTTTCCTTTTATGTAATTTATTCCTTTATTGTAATTCTTAGATGATGATTGGCATCAAAATCAAATTAGGAAACCATGTGTGCACATATTTTGGAGTTATCCTATCAAGCCTAAATGCCCTCAAGTTTGATAATTAATGAAGTAGAAGCTCCAAGTTATCAATATCTACCCTTGCTCATGAGAGTTCAAGTGAAGTCTATTGGAAGGTGAATATATTGCTCATCATTTTAGAGCCATTATTAGAGAGGCTGACACAAACTTACATTTTAAATATTGATGATGTATTTAATTATTCTAAAAGGTTCCTAGTTCACTCACTTTAAAATCTTAGAATTTTTTATTTGTAGATTAAAATTTAATTCTTGCAAAATAGAGCATTAGAAATATCCAAAAAAATGGCCCCCACCACATTAACCCTATGCAGGTTAGTGAAATCAAACATTCAAGAGAAAAAGGTAGTAATTTATATGAAACAAGAATGAGATCAACAAGGAAGGTTCATAAATAAGATAATATTTTTTATAGGAACAATAAAACCTCCTATAACTAAAGGAGGGAACTAGAAAAAAAATGAGGATAAGATTGGGTACACACTAGAATAATGAAGATTCTTGGATGACTTGGCAATAAAATTTAGTGAAAGAGATGGTAACTCTAATGGAGATCATCTAAAAGATTCTACCTCACCACCCCACACTTGGGATTGCATCTTTTAGGACCTATCTCCATCACCCAAATTGCTTGCCAAGATAGCATTTAAAACCTTTCTAACTCCTGAGATACCAGACACACCTCTCCAACATTGGTTGATAATGGCTAACATGGAGAATCAACAATCTGAAAATGGTTCTAATGAATAAAAAACCTTAGAGTTTACTATTCATACCCTTGAAGTTAATGCACCTATAAAAAACATCCCTCATTCAACTCCTTACAACTTTAGGGTGAAGCCAAATAAGGATCCAAACATATTTATGTTTGAATTTGAAGTTTATGTAGAAGATATGAATACAATAGGGAGACTTAGAAGCTCAATTTATTTCATTAAACATTTAAGGATGCAGTTTTAAGATGGTTCATAGGACTGAGGACAGATGTAATCTCTGAATGAGCAAAAATGAAGGACAAATTTATGGGCAAACACCAATATTATTTCATTGGAAGGAATTTTAGAAGAGTTAATATCTTTAGATTGCAATAGGAAGATGATGGATCTTTGGAGGATTATCTATAATAATTTATGTTTAGTCTTTAAAAGTCCAAGTAGACTATAATGGATAAAGAATACATTAAACTCATATTCCTAAAAAGAGTAAGAGAAGATTGATTATAAGCACTTAGCCTCATGTGTGGAGGAGATGAATCAATTTTTATTTTGATGATATTCACCCATTATGCAAAAACTACTTGAGGTCATACTGCACAAAACCCATTGTAGCAAGGTACTTCCTGCAGCCACTAATAGGATCTCTAAAAATGAGTTAAGTACTCTACTATAGGATGTGAAGAAAGATATTATAATCCACATAGCCATCGAGCTAAACACATTACATATGAGGCAAAAATAAGAAATTGAGTAAGCCATGACAATCTACTACCCAGAATACAAAAAGAAGAAAGTTGACTGCAAATGTCATTTCATTAAAGCCAAAGTAGTTAGGGTAATTTAGGAATGTCTTGAGACTATAGATGCAATATGAGGTGACAAATATTAGATGTTTTACGTAGCCCATCATAGACAATTGATACCTACATCATAGTTTATAGGTATTCCATCAAATTATACTTTTTTTGGAGCTTAATTTTCCAATACTACTAGTTTTAGCTTAAGTTCTTGGACAAACATGCCTTGGACACAAAAATAATCATGGAAATTTACTCAGAGCTAGTCTTCGATGTCTCCTAATTGGATACAATCTCAAAATCAATCTTAATAGTCTAAACCAACCACCTAGCCTTGGCCATATCCCTCGAATCCTTTTTAGTAGCCATGGACAAATAACTGGAACCCTCAATCTTAACAACAATAATTACAACTAACAAAAAAAATAAGATTTGATTCTAAATACTCAAGAACCTACAAGACCAACATAATTTCCTATCCAATTAGTAGCTAATCCCACCAATAAGTTGGTTTGACTAATACAATCAGCTAAAATAATGCAATATCTAACATATAATTTGGATATTAATGACCTACACCTTCACTCAGGTTGAATATTATTGCAACCCACCTCACTTGTGATTACATAACATATTGAACAACCTCCATATACTCATAATAATCTACTTCCATCTAGCACCAATATTGAGTCAAACTAACTAAAAACATAGAAGGAACTTGATCATACTCCTTTTCTTGATAGCTTTAGTATCCAATGACATGAGCGATATCTAGGATTTGACCTTTTAGACTAATTAAAAAATATATGAGTCAAGATTTCACTCTTTCAAGATATAAAAAATGTCCCAATATACACCAAAGTTAGTAGAGAACTATGTTTAAAGAAATTAGGAAGGAATAATAAGGATCCTAAGATAATACATGGCCTTGGTTAGCTTGCAGATATTATGATCGGCAATATAGTAGCACCTAAATACTCAGATCCTGGTAGTTTGGTACTCATCATTAATATCCATGGCCAACCCACTACTAATATATTGATAGATTTAGAAGCAACCATTAATGTTATTACCATGAAAAACATGCAAAAATTAGGACTTAAAACTTTGCATCCAACACCTTTTCTCTTGAAAATGGTTGATAGGTCAACTATTAAACTACAGGGAATTATAAAAGACATTTTCATTACCATCAATTCAAGGCAATATCTAGTAGGCATTATCATCTACAACCAAATAACAATAAATTAATTTACCTTATGATATTAGGACAATTTTGGTTGGCTACTGTTGATGCTTAAATTGGTTTTAGGATTGGTGAAATTATCATTTATAATGGAAATGATACCAAGAAATTGGTTCTCTACCCTCCGTCCAAACCTTCCCATGATAATGAATCACCTTGGGTGGATGAGATTGATGAGGTAGTCTCTCTACAAACATTATGAATCCTTACCTATAGTCTACCTTTACAATAGAAAGATGAGGATACTATCCTTTCCAATATGTTGAAAAACACTTATAGGAGAGATCATGTTGCTTATATAATTTGTAATGTATAACCTATCCTCTTCAAACTAAATTTTTTTAGACTAGCCCAACTGATGCTACAAGAGACATTAGAACATTCCACCAATTACTTTATCATAAATGCAGCTATGATCCTATGCTGGCTAACATTGAAACAATGATTTCTTTATCTAAGAAAGTGGACATTCCACCAATCAAACCCATAAATATCAATACATCTCTAATACCTCAACATGGAAACCAACTAATTGTAGTGATTTAGTAGCATAAAATAGCATTTTCATGGGATTATCATGATATGATAAGGATTTCTCTTGACTTATACGCATACCATATCAACATAAAGGAGGAATTTGATCCTGTTTATCAAACCTAGAGATGAATGAATCATATAGTTAAAGACATTATTCAAATTGGTTTATATAAAATCTTATATGTAGGATTTATCTACCCTATTTATGATAGTCAATGGTTATTCCCCTTAGTTATTATGCCTAATAAATGAGGAAAATGGTGTATTTACGTAGATTACAAAGAATTAAATTCATCTACTAAGAAAGATTATTTTCCCCTACCATTTATTGACCAAGTTCTTGATATATTAATAGGGAAGAAGTACTTCTCCTTCCTTGATGAATTTAATGGGTATAAATAAATAAGCATAACACTTGAGGATCAAGATAAAATACTTTTACTTGTCCTTTGGGAACATATGCATATACAATACTACCATTTGGCCTTTACAATTCCCCAACCACCTTTCAAAGGGTTTCCTTGAGTATATTCTCTGATCTTTCCCATGATTATGTGTAAATCTACATGGATGACTTTGTTGTCTATGGGAAAACATTTGAAGGAGCTCTTTTCAACCTTGAGAAAGTCCTTAGGCACTACTAAGAACACCAACTATCCTTAAGCCATGAGAAGTGTTACATGTTAATGACTGAAGAAAATTTTCTAGGACATCACATTTCACCTGCAGTTATCAAGGTAGACCCAACCAAAATCAACATCATCAAAGACTTACATACACCAAAGAATAAAAATTATGTAATAAGATTTTTAGGACATGTCTGTTATTATAGGAAGTTCATCAAAGACTTCATAAAGATTATTTTTCCATTATTTGTTTTATTAACCATAGATGTTAACTTTGTATGGACTCATGATTGTCAAATAAATTTTCATCAAATCAAGGAACTTATCATAGCATCCCCTATTCTGAGGGGACCTGATTAGAATAATCTTTTTTGTATCCACATAGACACCTCTGACACCATCTTAGTGGTTGTCCTTGGCCAAAAAGATGAGTCTTTGAGATATGTTATCTATTTCATCATCATAAACATGTAAGGGGTTAAGATCAACTACACTTTAATAGAGAAATAATTTCGTTTAGTAGTGTATTCTATTATCAAATTTAGACACTACATTATGGGATACCAAGTATTCCTCTACATTGATCATGCAACAATCAGGTATTTAATGAATACATTTTTTATAACAGGCATGATAATTTGATGGTTTCTTTTGCTACAAGAATTTGACATACCATTGTGGATAGACCAGGTAAGGATAATGTAGTTACATAATTTTTATCTTTGTTAGAAAATGATGAAGAAATTCTTATTATTGATGATTCATTTCCTAATAAGCACCTATTTGCACTAACCATTCAGTCCCCTTGGTTTGTAGACATTGATAATTATCTTATTGTAGACTCATTACCACAACACTTTTCACAAAAGGAAAGACAAAATTTGATTCAAAATAGTAGACCCTATTCATGGATTGAAGGATATCTCTTTGTCACTAGTCCATATTCAATTATGTGTAGGTGTATCCATGAGGATGAAGCCTATGAAATTCTCTTATCATACCATGATAAGCATTATGGGGGTCATTTTGATGTAAAGAGGACTGATATGAAGATACTTACTATAGGATACTATTGGCCTTCCTTGCATAAGGATGGCATGATGTATATTCATAGACATGATCAATGTCAGAGTATGGGGAAAACCACATACTATGATGAAATTCCATTATGGCCACAACTAGTTCTTGAACCTTTTAACAAATGGGGGCTTAATTTTGTAGTCCCCATAGATCTTAAATATAACAACAAAGAATATATACTAATGCGCACTAATTATGTCACAAATTGGGCTAAGGTCAAGGCCTTAACATATGCTTGAGATGAAAAAGTGTCTTCTTCCCCTGTTATGGAGTGACAAACATGTTGGTCATAGATTAAGGACCATAGTTTAAATTAGATCTCATAGTTTCCTTGGTAAAATAATATGAAATTAGGCACAAGAAATCCACTCCTTATTAGCTGTATTGAAATGTCTAAGTTTAAGTTACAAATAGAGAAATGGAGAATATACTTACTAAGACTATCAACCATCATAGGAAGGACTAGTCGACTCATCTTCTAGAAGTAGTTTTGGCTTATATAATCAACTGGAAAACCATAACTAAGTTCACTCCTTATAAACTAGTTTATGTTAGGAAGCCCATTCTTCCCATCGAATTTAAATTAAAAACATTAAGGACAACACTTGAATTGGTCTTAGATCTATCCCAAGCTCATCAAGACCAAATCATGCAACTAAATGTATTAGATAAATTTAGGAAATAAGAAATTCATCATACTAAAGCTATATAAAGACACTAGATTATTTGGCATGATATAAATATCAAAACTAAAAGTTTCCAACCCGGTGATTGAGCACTAATCTTTAATTCTAAATACATCTAGTGCATGCTTCAATCCAGATGGTTTGGGCCTTATGAAATTGATAAATTCTATGATAATGGAGTTATGAATCTCATTACCATTAACACTATTCAATTTTGTCTACTTGTTAATAGCCATAGGCTCAACCTATACATAAATCCATTTTCCAAGGGGACTCTTACTTGCCAATGTTTTGAGGATCAATATACATCTCTCTCTCTCATGGAAATATCATCATATTCCTAAAAAATAAGGGTATTTCCTTTATATATAAAAATTCATGAATAGTAGGTTCCTACAACCACGTACAAGTCATGTATAATGGCTTGGTGTAGGCTAAATAAAATTATGACTTTTGGATTACCTGAATCCCAATTCAATCAGGACCAAAAAATATGTAAAAAAAATTAGAAAATTTAGAAATGAAAACCATTAATCATTTCTCATGGTTGTTGGTCTGAAAATGCATTTAATAGTTAACCAATGTCTGCATAAAAAAATAATCATAAAACATAAAAAAATCGCACTAAAATTTTGCATCACCATATTTTTTGCTTATAGATTCATCCTCTAACATTATAAATTACTTTTACTGTTGCTATAATATCAAATCTTGTTGTTACAAGAAAAATTATTGTCAGTATAGGATGAACTCATGTTGTTACATGATGTATTTTATTACTACAAGGTTATTTTAGCTATTACACGATGCATTTTCCCTCCTAACAATAGTTTATGGATTCTTCAAAATGAATTTAAATCCACCAATGACCTCCTTGCAAGAATTCCTAAATATGTCGAAGATAAAATAAGGAATGCACCACTCAATGCTTCTTTCATACAATATTATTTTTCATCCTTACATGGATCGATCCATGTAGGTACTCAGATGATTATCTTAATCCACTTCAAAATATCCTCACCACTCATACATTGATAAATGAGATTATCATCATTTAATCAATAATTATTTTTACTAATTACATTGCATGGTTTAATTATTCTTTGGTTATATTTATTTAATACTATCCTCATCCCATTCATTACTGTCTTGGGTCCATCCTAAAGAAAAAATTTAACGTACTTATTAATATGACTATTTTCCTCTTCTATTACTGAATTCATCTCCATCCATACAAATGGTCCCTTTAAATATATCACCTACATGTCCCTTGTGGATAAGTTAACATATTAAGTTAGGGGGATTTTTCATATCTTTACATGAATTTCTTTTCCAAATCCCAAGTGAATAAATCTAGCACTCCTCTTTTTGAAGCCATAGCCATCACTGCTATTTAAGGTCTCTACTACAGAATGCCAATTCTACAACAAAACCTCATCCTGCAGCCATGGGAGTGGATTTGATCAAGCATGAACCAACCAACCTTTCTCCTCTGATAGAAAAACTAAACACCATAGCCTTGTATCAAAATGTATAATGGTTTACATATTTTGAAAATGTAAATGCTTTAAACTAAGAAATTACAAAGGAATTTGATAGATCATTATAAAATAGTTTAGAATAGTCAGAGGCATGGAGATAAAATTAAATGAGACATTATTCTATAGGGTAACTTGATTATCCTAAATAGGAGAATTATTTCAATAAAAATTTGATATAGATGTAGAAAGGCAGATATTCCATAGAGAAAATGAGTGATTGAAAACCTTCCATCAAGGAGCTACACATTTATCCTTGCCAAAAATATGTACAAGAGTGTATGTCTTCATTTTAAGGTATTTTATTTTTGAAATATGTTATTATATGTTGCATGGAGTATATTTTAAGTTCATAAACCATATAGAATAGTTTTATAAACTTCCCCAATTTCTTAATACATTTTCTCTTACAAGGATGGCTACTACTTTTTAGAAAGGCAACCCTAAAGCTCTCTCCATCATTTCCTAATTCAATTAATTGTACAAGATTGTTTACATAAAACTAAGACCAATTTAAATTAGGGATATTTTATATAGCTTCCTATAATTATAAAAAGTGGCAATGAGAAATAATGTATTAGAGAGGTATGAGTTGAGGGGTTAGAAGTAAAAGTAGAAGTAAAAAAAGAAATGGGAATAGAATAAACTCTTGCTATAGAAACACAAGAACCTATAGAAGAGGACCTTCCTATAGCTACATGAAACCTATAAAATATGACATTTATATAGATACATAATAGCCTATAAGGGAAAAGAGTCTTGTATCAGAACCTTCAACTACAAATGAGACTATGAAGAGGAAAAGGAAACTAATCCTCCAATGTAATTCTGAGATATTTGAAAAAAGAATTCTTCCTATAGTCAAGGCACCTAAAAATTCCATGGTTGAAATAGCTCTATGGATATCCCACCAATTACGAGGTAAGATAAGAACAAGGCTATTAACTAAGGCCCCTATGGTTATAAAATTTAGTATGGAATCAGAGGAAGATAAAACTAATTTTTTAGTAACAAGTAGTGAGGAAACATATGTTACTTCTAGTTTTTAAGAAGTAGAGCCAGATGTTGGAGAAGAGTGTTTGCTACAAGAGGATATATAGTTCCACATAGAAATATGATAAGAAAAGTAGAATCTTTTACCTTTGTAATGTGAATTTACTACCTTGGAGCAAGATCTTTAATAAATTGAGTGGTTGAGAAAGAAGCTATAGGGCCAACTTGGAAATGGTTTGGATACATTTGCTATAAGAACTTCATAGTTGCAGCCACTTATAGACACACATCCTACATCCAGTACTTCCCAACATCCTATAGCTAAAATTCCACAAGCAGTCTCCTTACCTACTTAAATAGAAAGGTATAGTCCTCAATTGCCATATCCTCCAACATGATGAAATATATATAAACATGGTCTGAGAAATTTAGGAAGTTGAAAGAAGAGAATGTGAAATTGAAGAAAAAATCCAAAGTCAAAGAAGAAAAGATCACCAAACTATATATTAAGAATGAGGACATGATTAATATTATATGGGCACTCCTTGATTGTGGACCTGTTACCTAGATATATTCAATTTAATTAGAACAAAAATGGATTAAATTTAGGTTTATAATAATTTATTGTGATTTATCTTGTGAATTATTGGACACATTGTCTTTATTTCAAAGATATAGTGAAATTTGAACTAAAGTTCAAGCTCAATTATATGAATTTTATATTCATGACTATATTGTGCCCCATAATAGATAATTGAATCCCAATTTTTATGTAGGGGATGTCATTTTAAAATAATTTCTTGTATATTTCCTTGAAGAGCATAGAAGAGGCTAAGAACTAGCCAATTACAAAGAAAAAGAGAATGGAAGTAAATTTATCATAAGAACTGAACCAAGAGAACTTGAATTTATGATGAAGGATTAGGATCATATGGTAAAATGTTAAGTATTAATTTATGAGGAACAATGAAGCATCCCAAGATTTTTACTTAGAATTGAGAACCTCCATTGGCCTAACAACATAAAAATACTATTTAGAATGGTGAAAAGAACTCACTCTTAAGTTGAATACAAATGAACCATATTTCCATTACAATTTGAAGGAAAATTTTGATAGAGTACAAAGATATATCTTGATTGTAGGTGAATTAGAAACAACACTTGTGACCATAAATTTTTAGCCTCCCTTATTCTAGTATCTTATACCAGATTGGTAAGGAAAGATTCCATTGAATAAAGCAAGAGAAGTCAAAAGATATCA
>JARHVA010009844.1:120000-127500 GCA_037957365.1 Torreya grandis
TTAATTAAAGAAGATTCCAAAATAGTGATTCATCTATTCTTGTTTCATTACATGAAAATTTATTTCATTTTATTAAATTTAATCCTTTACTATAATAATTATATGATGATTTTTGTAAGCATCAAATTATTAAACCAATTTTGCACATACTGTAGAGTCATTCTATCATGACTAAACACCCTCAATTTTGACAATTAATGAAGTAAAAGGTCCATGTTGTCAATAGATGAGAGATTAAATGAAGTGTGTTTAAATTTTATTCTTCTACTCATCAAACTCCACCTCTTTCATACTCTCTTGAGCTGCATTGTTTCAATTCACATATACATTGGGGGCATATCTCTTTCCCTCTCTTCCTTCACATTGCCACACTATTACACTTGGTTCACATTATGCCTTAACATGTGTTGAATATTTTTATAATCCAAACCATTGTTTTATTTTTATTTTTAAATATTGTATTTCCTTATTATATACGTGTCTTGAAAATATTTAAAAAATAAAAAAAAATCATAATATTCTAAAAAATGAAAATCAAGACCTAAGCATGGCATGTTTTCTAATTTACACATTTCATTTATGTTAGTTATCACATATTTGGTATATTATATATAATTTTACATACACACATACATTCAATTAATTGTATATATGAGTAAGATGCATGACATTCAAGTTTTATATGATACATGGATACACCAATACAGGTCATTCCTATACCCAGGGGACATGCCAATGCAAGGGACATCTCATTGCACATGTTACATTATTATAGATTATATATTTCTATGGCTGTTATAATTTTCATGTTTATCTACATTGATTACCTAAATCTATTTTTATATTTATTATATTATTTATAGTGTTACATTTCATGGATATGCTACATTGTTATCCTATGGCATTGACACAAATTGATAGTGTAGACTAGTTTGAATCATGTTATGATTCATTTTTTCAATTATATTTCTATAGGATAATTTTTTATTATGATCATTTAGTTATTTATTTAGTTTATGATATTGTCTAATTAGGTGTATCATTATATGGCTCTTTATTTAGGCCATTGCCTATTCTTATTTTTTTCACTTGATTGAGTTTTAATTATATGACTCTTTCTTTGGTACCTTGCCTTTCTTATTATTACCTTTGTTAAATTTACTATTCCCTATATGAATTTTTATTTGGGAAATTTACTTGTTTATAACTTATTTTTTGTATCGCACTTGCCTTGTTGCATGACATTTGTTTATATGATGTGTGGCTCTTTCCTTGTGTGACATATAAATGTCCATTATGTGTGGTGTTTTTCTTGTGTTGGATTGAGTTATATTTCATATTATTTAATCTTTATTTCATTTCCATGCCATAATTTTATTATTAATTTTAAAATATGATTATTTGATGAGCTTGTTGAGTTTTTGGTATCATGGTCCATATCACACAACTCTCTATTTGTGTGTATTGTATTGATCCATATCATGCACTTTTATGCATATTTTATTTTTGATTTATTAGATTAGATATGGTTACTAATTCATTCTAATTTATATATCTATTATTACATTACACTTTTTTTCCTTACACTAAATGTTTCTTCCATAATTTGACAATATACTCATTATTATGATGATAAATTATTTATTTGTTAGCACATGCCTCTAAATGATTACATCTTTATACATAACATGATGTGGTTAAATATTTAATTTTGAGATTATTAATTCTTAGGATATATCCATCACCTCAAAATGATGGCATATTAGTGGGCTTATCATAGAGATTTAATCCTCTATTTATAGGAAATTCAGATTTTACGACAAAATACATGATTCACAAACTCCAGTTACATATTATTGTTTTTTTAGTTTATGGGATAACTTTTTGTAGATTAGAAAAAATGTAGGGGGAATATATAATTCATATTCACATATTTTTTAGGAGCATAGGTTATAATTTTTAATATTTGGGATAAAATTAGATATGAATGCATAATATTTTATATCACATTAGCACTAATTGGATCGTATTATGGGGGATGAACATTATTCATGCACATACACTATTAAATTTTATATTTAAGAACATGGCATTGATCACTCTCATCATCCTCCATCACCAAAACATTAAAAGACTTTTCTAGTGATAAACCTTGAACCTCAAAGATTTGATTTTAAGAGAGGTGAAAGTTGTACCAACATCATGACCCTATGATATCTACTTAATAGACATTGCCTTGAATAAATTTCACAACTAGTCTAACATACTACCCAAACCAAAATTCAACTACTCCACATCCATATAAATAACATGAGTGTCATTGGAATGGAATAAAATTGTCTCAACTCTAATTAGTTAAGCCACCTTTAACATATTTAGATGTAGAGTGAACTACCCTAGGTCCTTCATGGCTTGAAAAATATAGTCAATGGTTATTTATATCACCCTAGTAGCCAAAAAAATTATGAAGATATTTTTGGCCACAAAATTAAGTTTTTTTTTACCCTAAATATTTTTAATTAGGGCGTTCTTATAAAAAATTATGGATTTAATAATAGTTAAACAAGTTACTTTTCCACCACAACACCCACATTAAGAAATTGCCTTAGATTTAGATCATTAATAGGCCTTGGAATGTGTTTTTAATATCTTTAAAGGAGAACTTTTTGATCATTTAAAGATTCATTTCCATTACATTTTCAACTACAATCTATTTTCATTTGTTCTACTTTTTCCTTCTGTAAGATTTACATTTCTCTCACTTGCATCGGCGACCATAGTAGTAGGAGATATAGCATGAAACGAGAAAAGTGTAAAATACCTAAAATTATTCCAAAGGATAAGGGTAAAAGCATAATACTGTGTCCCACTAGCTATTTAAAAAAAACATTTAAAAACTTTAAAAAATAAATCCTAAAAAGTATTTAATAATTTTTAAAAAAATTATAAAAATGTATATGCACTACATATTTGTATATATAGTTAAAAATATATTTATTTATTAATTTTAGTTTCAAAAACTCAAGATATTTAAGGAGAATATGAAAGTGTATGTGGCCTCTTTATGTCAAAAAGTGAGACAGACTATTATGCTTTAACCCATAAAACACTTAAAATCCTTGAGAGAGTAAAATTAAAAGTAATTATAATTCTAAAAAAAAGGTTATAGAAGTAGAGAATGTATTTATATTAAAATATAATGAGATTTAAAGTAGTGTAAATCCCTAAATCATAATACAATCAAAGTGAGCATGCCAAAGTGAAACCCACAACATAAGACCTCCCAATATTTTCATATAAGTAAAATATGAATACTAAGGGATATTTTAAACTTTACAAAAAAAATTATTGTTTACAAATATTTTGATCAGGATAAACCCATTTCCCATTATAAAAATACCATGGAGAAGGAGATAAGTTACATATAGAACTAAAAATTCCATGAAGCCATGGAAAAAACCATATGTATAACATCCATAAATAATAACAAAATAATCATGAGAAACTAAGGGTATACTCATAATAAGGATTTTGAACTTACTCCATCACGTGTTGACTACCAAAAATGGCAATAGGAGGGTGGGTGTCAAGATTTAAGGATCTCCACATGTGCCACATCCTTAACTTCCGTCATTTTAATATCAACCAAGATAATGGTTCAAACAATAGCCATTATGATTTGAGTTAAATTAGTTGGCCATCCAATGCAAAGTCATGATTATAGTTATTTATTTTTCATGAAGGGTTTAAATATTGTAAATTTAAACTTTTCATTATGCCACTTATATAACGGAGGTCACAAGGAGTAATGAATAATTATGTGAGTTAATGCCAAGTCTATACTTAACATGATTATCCATGACATGATTACCTTCTCACTTGATATGACTAATAGTTAGTGTATGGAATCCTAAAATAGGAGTTTTTGAATATATAATTTTTAAGGAGCGTTACCAATTTATTAAGAGGAAACTTATTATGGACTATAGATTGACATGTGAATCCTCTTTAACATCTAAATTGGTTCAAATTTTATTAACATAAATATTCAAACCCCTCCATAAATATTTTTCCTTATCAAATTTATTTTAGAAATTTCCCAAGGTTTAATTATACATAAAAATATGGGATCCTTTGTCACAATGAAAAATTCCCCCATCTCCTACCCATCCTAGATTAATTTTTGTATCATTGTCAAAGTTAAGCTTAATTCAATGGTCCCAAAGAGGATTTTAATTTATTTTCTTGCTAGCCTTGATATTTATTCCAACACTTTTGTTAGGGACTATCTAATTCAATTAGAATTCAACATATTAAAATATTATTAAAATGTTAACACATATTTGTTTATTTCCGTATATATAATTAAATTTAGAATTTAAATTTACTTAAAATAGAATGTGTTGATGTATCTATCATGACCCAAGAATTTCTAATGAAAAGTTCTATTGGTTGTCTTAGCACTCTTTTATTTATGGTTGCATCAACATATTGTATAAAAAAATTAATATATTTTATTAAAAAATCATGGAAACCACTTAATTAATATAGTATTTATGGATTACAAAAGTGTAGAGAAGGTGGAAATCATATTTTAGAAACATAAGTGTTATTTGTGTATTAATTTTCATAATATTTGGGGCTTATCTTATATCCACAAGTATTTATTCAAAATATTCTTACACGAGCATAAGATGAGAGATGGGGGGAAAAAAACAATACCCCAAAAAAATTGAAGGAGAGAGAGAGAGAGAGAGAGAGAGAGAGAGAGAGAGAGAGAGAGAGAGAGAGAGAGAGAGAGAGAGAGAGAGAGAGAGAGAGAGAGAGAGCGAGAGAGAGAGAGAGAGAGAGAGAGAGAGAGAGAGAGAGAGAGAGGTAATATGAAATTTAAAATAAGAGAATTAGAGAAACATAACGAGATGAGAATGTAGATGAAGAATTGATAAGTTAATTTGACTATTCATTTGTGCTTTTTATGCATTTTTTTAATTTTAGAACTTTATAAATTATTATTAGGAAACTTTGAATTTTATATAATTAAGTCTCTATTTTATAACAATGGTATGGAATTATTCTTATGATAATTATTTCATCATATTAAATAAAGCTTTTCAAATCCTTGAAAATTTTAAATGATTTACTTTAGTCTTATTCTTTTTCATTTTGTAGAGCCTTTTTCTATTGTTGTAAATAATTCCATAATTACACCAAGATTAAAATTATTTTGGTAATATATATATATATATATATATATATATATATCCTCAATATACATCCTCATACACTTAATATTAAATAATTTAATTGAAAATAATAATCAAATAAATATAGGGACATAATGAATTTGTATCTTCCTCTTAAATAAATCTTGCAATGTTGATTCCGAAGTCAGTTTTGAAGATCTACTATTGTTCTGACACCACAAGTCCTTTTATGTTAATATTTTCAATTGGAATATGTAGTTAGAGGGTGGGAGTAGTAATAACTAGATGAAAAATTAAAATAAAGAATAGATGGAATCCTAAAGTGTCTATTGAAATAAGAGATTATAAAATAGTAAACTAATTACTAAAAAAATAAAACCAAGGGATATGTGAGATGAGAAGTTTAGAGGTGTCACCAAAGTGATTGAGTGGTAAAATTAATTGTTGGATAAATTTTATTGATTAAAATAGACAATTGTAAAAATTATAAAATTGTAGAAGTTAGAACACACTTTCATGAATAAAAAACACCTACACTATCTCTCATGAGAAACTCTCTAATAAGACTATGAACTTTCACTCATGTCACCGTCTCTACATCCATTACTACTCAATGAATATATGACATTATTAGTGAATTTTTCATCTCTTGAAAACAACTCCAAAATTAAAATCAGATGATCAAATCATAAATATGTTTTGGATCTTGAGCATGTGATCCCTCATAAATTATCAAGTTAGGATCATCCAAAAAAAATTCAAGGCATGTGATGTATACAAATTTCTAAAAGAGATATTTGGAACTAACCTAACTACAAATAAAGGAAATAAAAGGCACTCAAATTAACATATACTCTACTCTAGTAATAGGATATAAGTATATCCTCCTTGTGCAAATAAAGATGTCTTTTGTTGTATCACACAAAGCAGATCTCCACACCCTCATCAATCCAAAAGTAAAAGGAGATTGAAATGATTATAAATGTATTAAATTATTTAAATAGATGTGACTTTTTCATCTCCAATGTTTCATTCTCCCTTGAAATAAAATACGCCTTCTATTATATAGAGAGGTTATACCAAAAAAATACATAACAACTCATGCGAAAAAAGAATGTTATAAAAATATGCTCTAACTAGATTACTTGGTAGACAATCTAACAAATTATATCTATGAAATCTAACCAAACCAAATGAGTTAGAAAGAGAAACTTAAATAAGTTGGTTATATTCAAATTAAATTATTGAAATAATTGTTTCAACTAGTATGGATCTAACCAAACTAAATAAGTAAGAAAGACATACTCAACTAATATATTTTAAATTAAAAAATATTTACAAATTCTAATTCTATCTAGCCAAATTATATAGAAATTGGTTATGACTTAAATATTGATACAATAAATTCCCATTAACATTGCATTATGTGGTTGATAATGTTATAAAATTTGTAATTGTTATAGAAACCAAAATTTTGTTGACGTGAGAATTGATGTTGAAGTTGTGATTATTCTCAAGTGACAATTTTTATGGAAGTCAAAATGTTACTAAAATAATAATTTATACTAAAGGGAATAAAGTCACATTTAATGTCACCCTTAAATCACCCATTAGTGATAACAATAAAGTTTCCTAGGATAGATTAAGTTTGATGAGATATGTGTAGGTAGATTTAGGGAAATTTGGTCATATATGAGCATTATTTATCACTATATTGTGATCAAATATTATTAGTTAAGTAAAATTAATGAATTATGCCTTGATTAGGTAATTTCATTTACAAAAATTTAGATTTAGGTAAAATGAGGTATGTATGAGAATTATATACTTTTATTGTGTGTTTAAATTTTATTATTTGAATGGATTAAGTTCCAACTATGTGCACATTTCTATTCAATTTCACCCATTTAGGGCTTAATGTAATAAAAATTTACCAAATAAATTATTTGGTCAAAATAAAATGACAAACGATGATCTTGGGTGCTAAATTGGGGTTAACTAAGTCTATTAAATAAATTTATATTGTAAAATTATATATATATATATATATATATATATATATATATATATATATATATATATATATATATATATATATATATATATATATATATATATATATATATATATATATAGACACACACACACACACACACACACACACACACACACACACACACACACCATATTTATAAATAATATGCACTCAATTGGTGTGTATGTGAGTTCCCATGTCAATATCCTCATAGCTCTCACCATATTTTAGGGATTAAAGATTTGTAAAATTCATTTTCAA